>CM025662.2:4794260-4805756 GCA_014621495.2 Entosphenus tridentatus
CAGGTCAAAGCCTGGACAGGTGAGAGACTAAAACCAGGTGATAGCCTAAACAGGTGAAAGCCTGAACAGGTGGGAACCTGAACAGGTCAGAGCCTGGACAGGTGAGAGACTAATACCAGGTGATAGCCTGAACAGGTAATAGCCTGAACAGGTGGGAACCTAAACAGGTCAGAGCCTGGACAGGTGAGAGACTGAACCAGGTGAGGGCCTGGACCAGGTGACAGTTTGGACCAGGTGAGAGCCTAGACCAGGTGAGGGCCTGGACAGGTGAGGGCCTGAACCAGGTGAGGGCCTGAAGGTGGATGATGGTGGCTGGACGCTGCTGCTGCTGCTGCGTGCGTGTGCAGCAGTGTGTGGATAGCGGTCGTCTAGCGGCTAGCGCGCTGCGCTATGAAACCGTCGACCCGGGTTAGATTCCTGCTCACGGCCAACACCAGTGACGAATACCTGAACCGGTCCTGGGCCTCCTCTAGGTTGACTCAGCCTCAAATGAGTACCTGGTGTGGTGTGTAAACATCGCCACTGGGGAGACAAAGGCGGTCGGGCGTGGTGCTGGCCACCCACCCCCTCGTGTACCGTTCCGGCCTTCATAGGTGCTCGCTAACAGCACTTGCCCCTACAGTCTATTAAGGCTATACGGGGGATCTTTGTCTTTTTTGCGTGCAGCAGTGTGTGTGTGAGAGAGAGAAAGTTCCAGACGGCTGCTGCCGGTGGTGGCAGCAACAGCCAGGACGGAAGGTGCTTGGCTGTGGGTGCGTTTATCAGTAGATTGTGCGATGAGCAGCACATGGTGCGATGATGAACTCCGTAGGGTGTAGCGGTTTACCGCGGGCAGGGTGGAGTGAGAAGGGTGGAGAGCTATGGCCGGGGGATTGTTGAGAGACAGAGAGATGTCAAAGGATAGCAATCTTGCGCTCGATCCTTGACTTGATGTGCAAGCCAGTGCAAGGTGTTGTAGCTTAGACATGGACGCCATATGATCACATATCATGCATCAGTTGATTTTTTTAATGAAGTAAAATAATAAGAATGATAAGTGATCATTATTTGTTATTGATAAGAATTGCACTGCTTTCAGTCGGGGTGTCGCAGAGCACCGTACGCAAAGACAAAGATCCCCCATGTAGTCTGAACAAACTGTTGGGGCAAGTGCTGTTAGCGAGCACCTACCAATGAAAGGGCGTCACGGCACACGAGGGAATGGGTGGCCAAACACCACGCCCAGCCGCCTTTGTCTTCTTCGTGGCGATGTTTGCAACACATCGCACCTGGTACTCGTTTGAGGCTGAGTCGACCTAGGGACCGGTTCAGATAATCGTCACTGGTGTTGGCCGTGAGCGGGAAATCGAACCATTGTCGCCAGGTTCAACGCACGTACGCACGCACACACAGCAACAACAACCGCCATTCGCCACTAAGTGGTGGTGACGTCACCATGACGCTTGTGCCAGGCTATGTGCACCTTGAGGCCACGTGAACTGTCGAACGCCCGCTGGCAGGAGGTCACGGGGCAGACCCAGCAGGTGCCACGGGTCGACTGACTGAGATGACCGAGATGACTGGCTGATGGACCACCTATGCCCCCTACTGTGCCAACTTGCTGTGCTTTAGACACACACACACGCGCGCACACACACGCGCACACACACGCGCACACGCACACACACGCGCACACACACACAGACGTGCACACACACACGCGCGCGCACACACACACGCTCACACACTCACACACACACACGCACACACACGTGCACACACACGTGCACACACGCGTGCACACACACGTGCACACACGCACGCACACACACACACGTGCACACACACACACGTGCACACACGCACGCACACACACACGTGCACACGCACACACACGTGCACACACACGTGCACACACGCACACACACACACGTGCACACGCACACACACGTGCACACACACACACGTGCACACACGCACGTGCACACACGCACGCGCACGCGCACACACACACGCTCACACACGCGCGCACACACACGTGCACATGCACACACACGTGCACACACACACACGCACACACTCAAGGGCGAGCCACGGACCTGCACACCTGAAATCCGTGCGCGTTCGCGTCGCGCAGCTGATCCAGGGTGGCGAGTTGGGTGCCCGCAGCGCGGCACAGCGTCCACGCGTCCTCGAGCGAGAGGCGGTAGCGTCCGCGCGGCGACTCCGCGTGCGCCACCCCCATCACGGCGCACGGCGTGAGCGCTGTTGGTAGACACAAAGACAAAGATTCCCACCTCCTCCCCCCTCCAGTGTAGCCTCGACAGGCCGTCGGGGCAAGTGCTGTTTGGTAGCAGCGAGATGATCGGCACGGTGACACGCGTGGGCTGGCTGGGTGGTCGACACCGTGCTCAGTCGCCTTTGTCTCCCCCCAGCACATTTCAAAGAGACAAATTTGCCTTTCATCACAGAGTTTTTGTTGGGTTAGATCGTGTAAATATATAAATGTGTCGTTAAAACCGCCACCACCCGGCACAGCCAACGAGTAAGGGTTGTCACGTAAACAGAACGTGTCCAATTCGTCACTAGTACAGCACTAGCCGGTGTGTTGGAGAGCCAAGCCACGACATTTACGTATCAGTCTCTTTACGTACAAGAATCATCGTTATTACTTTACACATCCCATCAGTCGCACGCCCTGCCTTCTGCGAGCGCATCATTTCAGCGGCAGTGGTTCAACAAGCAGCAATAGACCGTAGACCCGAGTCTCGACATCTAGTCTCCCTTTGAAGGGATATTGGAAAAGAGGCGTGCAGTCTGCGTATTTTTAAATCCTTTATATTAAGTTCACTTGCGCACTTGCTTGCTTACGACCGTGCAAATCTTTCGGTCGTTTTTAACCCACTTCCCGTGATCCAATCGAGCTGACATTTTGCACACAGACTCGTTGTGCGTGACAATGCATTTTCGTGAAGAAAAATTCCAAAATTTTACACTGTTTAGGGAAACATTTTTAAATATTTAATTGCCAATTGCTTAATGCTGCCAGACAATCATCTGACCCATAGGTGGCAGCCATCTCAAGCCAGAGGACGAGAGGACTCTAGCCGCCACGCATATAAAGGATTTATAGTGAGAAACTTTGTTTTTACGGGTTAATTTTTTGGCTCCGCTTACGTTCACCACAATGGTGCCTACAATTGGTTATTTTGACTTCGAACGAACGACTCAGAGAGCGGGCAGGAAGGGACTGGCTCCATAGCATCCGCACGTTTCCTTTCGCCGGGCAATCTGTCGGAGCAACAGTTTGGGATTGTCCACGCCGTACGTGGTGTTGTTTCTGGTTGAAGGGAACAATTCATGTGTTGCCCTTGATATGGCAAGGCATGTAAGGGGGCAAGAGGCCATGCTAGGATGTAATGCTGGGGTTTGAGACCGCCGATTTCACTCTCCAGGTCTCCCTCGCTCTGCGCGGGTTTCGTTTTGCGCGATTTCGCGTTGCGTATGCGGCAAACTTGTTTCCACCAAAACTTCGCCGTGTTATGCGGTTTGAATTAAATCCACATGCGGCTATGCGGTCGGGCGTGGGACGACATCGTGCGTGCTATGTGTACTGTGTGTGTGTGTGTACTGTGTGTGTACTATGTGTACTGTGTGTGTACTGTGTATGTACTGTGTGTGTACTATGTGTACTGTGTGTGTACTGTGGATGTACTGTGTGTAAACTATGTGTACTGTGTGTGTACTGTGTATGTAGTGTGTGTATACTCTGTGTGTACTATGTGTGTGTACTACTGTGTATATAGTGAGTCTATACTCTGTATGTATACTGTGTGTGTACCGTGTGTACTGTGTGTGTACTGTGTGTGTACTCTGTGTACTATGTGTGTGTACTGTGTGTAAACTATGTGTACTGTGTGTGTGTACTGTGTGTGTACTATGTTTGTGTACTGTGTGTGTACTGTGTGTAATGTGTGTGTACTGTGTGTATACTATGCGTACTGTGTGTACTGTGTATGTACTGTGTATGTACTCGACGGACAGACGTCTTCTCGTGCCGTTTCGCTTTGCGCGCCAATTTTCCGGAACGCATCTACTACTTACTACTGCCGAATACATCGAGGGGGAAAACCTCTATTCAGAAACCCAGTTTACTTCAAACGGTGACCAAGATTGCCATCTCTGATGTACAAAAAAAATCAGGACATATCACGATAAGAAGATACATCTGACAGTGTTGGAAGATGCGAGAGCTAAATATAAAAGTATTGTCTTGATTGGCTTCTTGTTGTTGTTGTTGTGCAACAGACATACATGGAGACTTTGAACTGCAGTCTTCATGACAAGAGGACAAATCGTGGGAAAACCAGGAGCAGAGACAACGTGGTGATCAAGCATGGACATACAACACCCACGATCGGTACGGCATGGGGAAGGTCTTCGTTCAACAAATTATTTGATGATGATGTTGCTGCTGCTGATGCGTTGGCAGTGGTGCACACGCATAGCTAACCAAAGCACTCAGCACAGCCGTTAACAGCACTGTGTGGTCTTAAAATAAAACAAAAATATAACAGACGACGTTTCAGGCAATGGCCCTTCTATCTAGCACGTAAACAAAGAGGCTGGAGAGATAGAGTGGACGATAAGAGTTAGCGACTTGCACTTGATTACACCACGGGCTTTTGATGAGAATTAAACAAAATTCTGATGACCATATTTGAAATTGGCGTACGAATTGTTACACTGATCGCTACACTAACAGTTACACGAATAGTTACACGCAAAGTTACGGAAGCAATCCTTTGCTATCGATTATTTATGGCAGCGTGGCCTCCGCCGGGGCAACTTCATCCTCACGGACACAGCAAAAGTCCACTCGCAATTAAGTGCTGCCCCCTTGTGTGTGCGCGGATACAATGAGGGGTGGCGGCAGAGGTCGCAACCGGGTACCCGATACCCGCACCCTACCCGATACCCGGCTACCCGTACCCGGCCAGGTACGGGTACGGGTAGCCGTTTGCGACCCTGGTGCGGCCGGGTACGGGTACGGGTAGGCCGTGAGTCACTGGTGAGTCACCGTTTGTCACTCATTTCCCAACGTCTTGTCTCTTCTCACAATTCAAGTTCCTAGAATCAACCCACCCGCGCCTGCAACATGGCTTCATCCCAGAGGTCGCAATCAGGTACCCGTACCCTACCCGATACCCGGCCGGGTACGGGTACGGGTAAGGAATCAAAACCCGTTTGCGACCTCTGGGTGGCAGTAGTGGAGTTGGTTGAGCGCAGTGCGCTACGAAACCCCTGTTGTGATCCCTAAGTCACTCTAGATCGTTGTCAACAAATCCCTCAATCCTCGTGGCGTACCCCTGTTGTTGTAACGTCCTTACCCCGTGCCCCGACGGGACATCTGTGAAGAAAGAGCTTCATAGCTCATCGGATTCCTCCAGCATAAATCAATACCGTATTCTGATTCGGACATCATTCCATCCTGTCATCGCCCCGTAAGCTACGCCAAGCGACATGAGTGAAGGTGCTCGTATAAACATAAATGAGATTTTTTTTTTATCACAATCGGTATCACATTGGTAAACGCGACATTTTTTAAACACATATCTGGCTGTGCAAATCCCCGGCCACACACGCCGTCGTGAGTTTGAATCATCATGGCAAGCAGCCTGAGCAGGGCTTTGATGCGTAATTTGGCAGTGGGATTAATCCCACACAGGGCTATAATCCAAATATCGTGAAACATCATCTCAATTATCGACAGCCATTGATCTTTCTTCTTCTTGGTTCTTTCGGTAAAGTCACGTAGAAGGGAAGTAATAAAATAATAAAAATAATAAAACATAATAAAATAATTCTCACGACGTTTCGGCCACAACGCAAGCAGCCGTCCTCAGGTGAAGAACAGGTCTGTCGGAAAGACAGCGTCCGAATGAATGAACACCACCAGGCTTGGCAGCGTATATTTAAGCTGGGTGGATGAAAGCCTCACCCAAGCCTTCGCAATGCGCCCGGGCCATGCGATGTAACGATTCCGGATCGAGCACTAGAGCCGATTTCGCCGCTCCGTCTCCACGGAGGACGTCTTCTCGGACGAGTTCCCTCCATGGGCCACCACTCCGCCGTGAGTCTCGACCCCCGAGTCTTCGTCCCTTCGAGTCGTGGACGCATCTTGCCCAAGCCCACCCCCCCCTACTGGCTTGTCTGAACAGTCCATGTGATCTCTTCAATAAGAATCAGTGCTTAATAACAAATTCCAGGCATACAAAAGCCAAATTGCTCCTAATTCCTGCTTGAAAGTCTACATAACCTACTTTCCGACGGCGCACGAATGAAACCCAGAAATGTATATCCGATGGAGATTACGTTATTCCATTGTTCCCAAATTATTTTGGGGCCAATGTCTAACCCAGGAAGGTTGCCACCTCGGAGGTACACAATTCCGGGGCTCTGTTAACTTCCAATAGATGCATTGGCTGAAGGTATGCATCACGATAATCATTATTATTGTGCAACTGATTAAAAAAAATCTAGATTTTCTTAACGTCCCGGAAAAAAAACTGATTTCCCTGCAGGGATAGCCACCTTCAAAGTGAAGGCGAATGCCTGAAGGAAGGAAAAAAAAACCCAGAACGGGTGGCAACCTCATCGCCAAGCCGCTGTCAAAATAACCGTGGCGCTTTCCTCTGTTTGACCTCGCCAGGAGGGGAAAAATAGCTCCGTCTCCCGTGACAACGTCCCTCGCCAATTTCCTCCCCATAACATTGCACGGAAACAGGCGCAGGCCTCCACGAAGCAACGCGGCGTTTCCACGAGGTACACTGCGATTTTATGGATATGTGGGTCAAGCCATTGTTGTGTGTGTGTGTATTATATAATAATAGTACAATACTGGCTTTTAATGTATGTGTGTATGTTGAACTTCTTGCGCACCGTACATAGCCCACCGTGCTAATCGGAGGTGCGGGAAACTATAAAAATGATACTCTTACAGAACGACTTTCATATGCTTTTTAATGTCTCTCATTTAATTTCGCCACGTCCTATCTTTCCCAAAATGCTTTGCTTGTGTCGTATCTGCAGTGTCAGCTCATTTGATTGTTTTCACAAATTCTTCTACGTTAATACACCTCTCACGTGCCTTATAATGGGTTAGTTTATAACAATATTGCCGGAGCACTGGTTAGTGCTATGCACCATGACCTCGGTGACCCGAGTTCGAATAACGACCACGGCTAACATCAGTGGCGAGTGCTCTGAATTTATAAATCAATGGACCGTTCCTGGGTCCCACCCTCCCTCCAACCACCCTTCACCCAGAGTGGTGAAGTATGGTCAAACAACCTCCATTACCGACATGACAGGGTTGATGCCTTCATCTAGCAGTGGATTGCAAAAGCGCCGTAAAATATCGTAATGTATTACTACAGTTAGGTTAATGTGTACCTATTCATTGGTCATCGATAACTATCATGCTGCTTCCAACATTATCAGTCGATCCGGCGAAACCGCTCCAAAGGCTGTAACCGGTTCAGTCGAATCGGCACCACGTGCGTGGAAAGAAAAAAGTAGCTATGCTTGATTTCAGTGTAAAATATTATTAAACGCTGCACTGTACACTACGTACAATTTAAACAATGAAAATACTGCACGTACATACATCACCCCGTGATGCAGTCTTCGAGATTGGAGTGGTACGGTACAGTAAAATACAGTGACTTTTTACTGTTAGGATGTTTATTTATGGCAATTTCGCATAGGAAACTAATTTAAAACACGAAAAAAACACATAAAACAACACCTAAAAACACTTCATACAGAAATGTGCAAAAACAACGTTTTTATAATAATGATTAGTGATTATCCGGCGTGTTTGATAATCCCCCCAATCCCCTCTCCCCGAATAATCGATGATCTACTGTATTTTCATTTTTTTCAAAAGATTCCAAGCAGACAATGTTGAAAGGGCGAAATGAAGGTGTCATCAGCTTGGGTGAATACAGTAGACAACAGCTGCCAATGCGAACAGATGACACTCCAAATCGCAGTTTCATTCACCGCTCTCGATTTGTGGTGTGCAAGGTTTGGCAGAAATATTTTCTAATTTGCCGAGCTGGGCATAGCCAGCTAAAATGGTGTTAGTTTATAAAATGAAGGCCTGCTGTTGGTTAATACATTTACACCCTGGTAGTTAACTAAATTAAGTTCTGCTATTAGTTAATGAAATTTATCCCTGCGTTCTGCTATTAGTTAATGGAATTTATCCCTGCGAAATGTTGATGACATGAAGCTCTGTTCTTAGTTAATTAAATTAAGCCCTGCTATTAGTAAATTAATTTAACCCTGCTATTAGTTAATTAAATTTAGCCCTGCTATTAGTTAATACAAAATAAGGTCTTGCTATTAGGTGATGAAATGAAGCCCTGTTGCTAGTTAATGAAATTACGTCATGCTATTTTAATGAAATGAAGTACTGCTATTAGTCAATAAAATTCAGCCCTGCTATTGGTTATTAAAATGAAGCCCTGCTATTGGTTATTAAAATGAAGCCCTGCTATTGGTTGTCAACAGTGGCTCTCTTATTGATAGACTCATCCTCGTCATATGAATGTAGAATTTCCACCACTGGCTCGATGCTGTAAATAGATGAGCACTGCCTCGATGCTCATCGGAGCAGGAAATCCATCTGACTTTCGACTTATAACTATCAAAATTGCAAAACTACTGTAATCTGTGTATCGTGGTTGCATTACGACTAGTAGCAAAACCCATACTCCCAGAGAGGAAGTGAATTTGAGCTCTGGGGCAAATCCCATGAGGATGAACATGCGTCTGGAGTTTCTTAGCAAGGGTTGAATCATCGCCTCTTCTCGCGCACACGCACACACACATCCAGCCGTCTGTGCCGGGGAGAGGAACCGTTGGGGCCTCAGTGGGAATAGACTTGTAACATTTGCAAAAATACATCCACTTGACCATGATGCACAGTCATGTGCTGTGAAGGCGACCTTTGAAATGTAATCCGTCTCTGATTTCTGACTACTTGCAGGCTCTAAAAGTGGTGTAATGTTAGAACGTACTTGGCCTTGTCAGGGTAACGCAGATTCATGGAACTTCCACCAACATGTTCTCTCAACACAAAAGTGATTTGTTGATTGGGGATCATCTCCTGTTTACGGGCGAGTTGCGGAAATGTAACATTTATATAGGGAGGGTGGGGTGCGAATCTATCCAAAGCACAACCACTGTTGACTTCGCCATAGCGTGGTAGTGATTTTAACTACCCCCGATAGGATGATGGGACTTAACCAGCCCCCCGGCCAGGAATTGAAATCACAACTTTCCGATTGATGAGCCGCTCGCTTTACTGCTCTGCCACGTGGCGGCGATTAATCAATTGTATACGGCAGTTCCGGCAAATATGTTTCGAACATCACAAGCAACTATGTTCTTTGTTGTATCCATGGCACACCACGAGATGGGGAGTTGAGTCAAGGACGCAATGGGAAAAGGAAAAGTAAAGAGACAAGACAGAAGAGAAAGGATGAGAAACGAGAGGCCGATGATGGAGAAAGAGCAGAGAAACGGGAGCGAAGGGGTCCGGGAGAGGTGAGGATGAGGGAGGAGGCTATAGCGGGGCACGTCCACGCTGCTGCTGCTGCTGCACGGAGCGGCGTCTGTTTTCACAGCGGGCGGGTGCGAGAGGGGAGGCGTTCAAAGTGGGGGTGGCTACACGGAAGCTACGTGATTCATGGGCAGTTTGAGATGATTTTATTATACTGCATAGATATTGTATGCTGTCATGTACAGTGAGGGAACAAAGTATTTGATCCCCTGCTGGTTTTGTATGTTTGCCCACTGACAAAGAAATGATCAGTCTATAATTTTAATGGTAGGTTTATTTGAACAGTGAGAAACAGAATAACAACAAAAACATCCAGAAAAACGCATGTCAAAAATGTTATAAATTGATTTGAATTTTAATGAGGGAAGTCGTCACTGTATATTGTACACCGACGTATTAATTTATGTGGCTGCGTGACAGAGAAGCTTACAGCAAACATTTGGAAGTTTACAAGTTCAAATCCCATTTGAGGATCAACTGAGCCCATCATCTCTCCAGGGTCGATAATCGAGTACCATTTTGTAGGAAATCAGTATGTGATCGCTCATGTGACTACACTCGCCCCCGCCAAAGGAATATGGAATTTCCACCACCACTTATATGTTGTAGTCAGATGAGTACCACCCACATTTCTCAACAAGAAACCACGACCACCAACATCGATTACGATCATCTGAACCGGTCCCGGGCCTCCCCTAAGTCGACTCAGCCTTAAATGAGTTTCTGGTGCTGTGTGTGAACAAGGCAGCTGGACGTAGTGCTGCCCCCCCAACCCCCCCAACTCGTGTGCCGTGCCGGTCTTCACCACAGTCGCTCGCTAAAAGTCTGCGAAGGCCAACTTACTAACCACACGAGGGGTCTTAGTCTTGTAATTGTCAGCGCACCTGCGGTGTGGGATTGTGGGATGCGCGTCTCGAGAGGCAACTCACAGTTAGGAGCGACTCCTGCAGCGGAGAAGCGGCAGTGGTGGACGTGCAAGAAGCATAACATCAGCAGGGCCCTCGAACACTCGAGGATGACGCCGTTCGGCATGTTGACCGATGTCCGCCTGCACCTTATATATATGTAAACGCACGTTGAACTTCTTTCGCACCGCACGTAGCCCGACCGTGTGCGCTTGAACGAAGATGCAAAAAGGCACTCAGAGTAAAGTGAGCGCGAACAGAGTCGGGGCTGGGCACGTCTCGCGCGAGAAGTCTACGGTCGAGACGACAAACATCGCCCAGCGCGCTGCAGCTGTCAAGGGATCGTAACAGTGGCGCAGAAGAGCACGGGGCGAACTCGCGCGAGTGAGCGGCTACCGGGGGGATTGGGGAGGGGGGGAGAGGATTCGTCCAGCGGGGTGATACCGAGGGAGGTGGGAATGGGGGCGGGGGGGGGGGGGCCACCGGCCCCCCCCCCCCTATTCAACCACGGCCCCCCACAACCACGCCCACCCATTCCGTCCGGTTCCACCCAAACGGACGTTCGGCCCGCAGTGGAGAAATGGCCGCCGCCCTGACTCACACCCCCCGCCCCCCTCCAGGCCGCCACTGACCCCCTCCCACACCGACCCCCCCTCGTACTCAGAGCGCAGAGCCCCCCCCCACCACCACATGAAGGCGCTTTTAGTGAAGATCCGAGACACGGACCCTTTAAGGCCAGCTGGCAGGCCTGGGTTCAGGTCAACAACTCTGGATCCAATGCTGGATTGGTGGTGATGCTGGCACAGTGGTAGTGGTGGCTCGGTTGTAGTTCTGGCTCAGTGGTAATGTCTCAGTGGTAGTGTTGGCTCAATGCTGGCTCAGTAGTCGTGCTGAATCAATGGTAATGTTGTCTCAGTGGTAGTGCTTTGCGCAGTGGTAACTCCATAGTCGTGCTGGCTTTGTGGTTATGTTGGCTCA
>CM025662.2:4808052-4829002 GCA_014621495.2 Entosphenus tridentatus
GAAATTGGTACAACAGAAGAAACGTTACTACCTATTATAGTTCATGGTAGCTCATGATTGATGATGATAAATGAGATCAATTCTCTTGAGATTACATATTCATTTTGAAACATCTTAAGTGAAATTGTTACAACAATAAACGTTACTACCTATGTATGTTGATCTTCTTTCGCATCGTACAAAGCAAGCAGTGTTCATCGAAGGTTACAGTATTATTTATTTTAGCACTTTATTAGTAGTTACAAAAGCGACACATTTATCTGGGTGGTCACCACAAAAAAGCAACATGCAGTTCGGGCCCATTTTTATTCCAACTCTTCGAGAGAAATAGATTTAAATGCTCACGAGATAACTTGGCCTGAGAACTACGAAAAGTTAGGAGTGCAGAGCGAGCTTCTAGAATCTCGTCAGGGGCTGTACAGTACACAATTTAAAATCGTAGACGCTCCCTCCACCATTGCTATGGGACATTTTCATCCCAAGCAGTGGCCGTGTTTGTCCACGTGTGTGCGTGTGTGTGCCCCAACACGCACGCGTATTTTCAGTCTCCATTCTCTTACTTGTTGCGCTGTTTCGTCCGCACGTTTTGGTACCTTGCTGACCTGGTCAAGGAGCATAAACCATCACGCGAACTCCGGTTATCTTCGCAGCAGAGGCGGCTTTTGGCTGGCCATCAAACAAACGGTCAACGCGCGCTTTCAGATGCACTTCTGCGGCCGTCTGGAATGCTCTGTGTACTGTTAAAGCATTTGGATTGGAAACTCATTTCTTTAGAACTGCATTTTTGTGTTTAGTTGTCTTCCCCCGCACCTCCAATTCGCACGGTTGGATACGTACGGTGCAAAAGAAGTTCAACATACATCACTATATACTGAAATACTATACAGTACACTATACACTACACCACTTTACTAGATTGAAAACTCTTTTATTTATAACTTATTTTTGTGTTTAGTTTGTTGTCCTTCCCCCGCACCTCCGATTAGTACGTTTGGCTACGTACTAACACCGTTTTGACACTAGGCTCTGGTCTAACACCGTTTTGAGACGAGGCTCAAAAGAAAGCTGTCTCTGGTGTGGACCAATCAGTTTCAAAGACAATGCATATATTATCAGAGTACGTTTTTTGTTTGCATTCTGACCACAAGTATTGTGGTTAATACAGACATGATTCCTTGTACAAGGTTTCAGTTTGGCGTTTTAACATCCCAACACCTGTTTTGTTGCCAGAAAAAAGGGGAAACCTATCCTCAAACATACACAATCAAATTTCGATTTAAAGCTTTCGTGACTGCAGGGATTCATCTTCTTGGTTATTTCGGTAAAGTCACGTAGAAGGGAAGTAATGTGTTTTATTTTTATTATTTTATTACTTCCCTTCTACGTGACTTTACCGAAAGAACCAAGAAGATACACAATCAAGTCGTTGCGGGGTCAAACGTGTCAACGCGCTGACTGGACGATGTAAAAGAAATGTTGCTGAACCGAATGGATTTCCATCCTCCTATTGCTGAGCCTCATCACTGATCCCACGGCAGAGCGTGCCCCGCTGGGATAGGACCCTTACCAAAGGAGCACGCGGTCCGCTTTGAACCGCATCCAAACATCGCACGGCAGGTGCGGCAAACCACCCGTGGGTGACACCGGTGGGAGATGAAAAGCGTCTCCCCCCCCCACCACCCCGCTCCCCTTCCACAGTGCCCACGCTGTGACCGTGGCTGTGAGAGCCAAAAACCACGGAACGCATCGTTCAGTAATGCCCGCGCTCCGCTCAATCGCCAGCAGCGTCTCAGACATTCACAAACATCGCGCCCGTATCCCTCAACTGGCTCAGCAGCAGCATTGACCTCAACATAAATACAGCAATGCTGTTAAGCAGACCTAGATGCAGTACACACAGAGTGCTTGCCACAAATGAACCGCAATACCTCGCTGATCTAGTCGAAGAGCATCACCCATCACGCAAACTCCGCTCATCCTCGCAGCGGCGGATTTTGGCTCGCCATTGAGCAAAGACGGTCACTGCATCGCGTGGCGCTTTCAGATGCGCTTCTGTATCAGTCTGGAACGCTCTTCCTTCCGATATTAGGAAGCCACTGGAGCTATGCTATTTTAAATATAGATTGAAAACTCATTTCTTTCGAACTGATTTTTGTGTTTAGTTTATTGTCATTCCCCCACACCTCCGATTAGCCACGGTTGGCCACATACAGTACGAAAGAAGATCAACAGCAACAAGTGTATGTGGTCACTGCAATGGTGATTCGGCGCTTGGGAGTGTGAACTTCTGTGGTTCAAAGTGACATTTGGTGGTGCAGGACCGGCCCCAGCATGTCCTTTAGAGCCGGCGCAGCTGCTGATCACGGAAACATACGGGCGTGGAAGACGCAGCCTCATTTTGACTCGCAGTCCAAGCTCAGCGTATAAGTTCCACGTGATTTTGAGTTGAGACATGCTTCGTGTTTTGCACTGTGTCTGTTTGCACGAGCCAATGACAATAAACAGGAAAGTTAAATAAATGTTGGTAGCCTCGGGCCTGTGATAGCGTCCAATAAACAAGCACGACGTTTCTCTCTCCCTTATTCGCATCAATATCCCGACACAATAGGTCAGACGTCAGCAGAAATGACGCTTTGCGTGCAGAGCACATTTTTTGCGAGCTCACACGCAAAAAAACAAAGATACTCTTCTAAACCTAAATTAGATTATTGGGGAAAACGGCCATTGAGTGCCTCTTTGGGCCGGATTGAACATGGAACGTTTGGGTCATTGCCTTCCTATTGTAAGAATGGCCAGTGCTTCGTTTAGGCTGAGTCACCGTAGAGGAGGCCAATGCTATACAGAAATACCCATATCCCTCATGTGCTAGAGCAAAAAATAGAACCAAACATTGATGCAATTGCAACGGCGTACAGTATTGTAACGTCACTGCTCCACAAACTCACACACACACAAGTTGTGGTCCCTTACAAAGATAAAGATCCCCAGTATAGCCTGAACAGAATGTTGGGGCAAGTTCTGTTAGCGAGCACCTATCAAGGCCGGCACGGCACACGTGGGTTTGGGTGGCCAGCACCACGTCCGGCCGCCTTTGTCTCCCTAGTGGCGATGTTTATATACCTCACCAGATACTCATTTAAGGCCGAGTAGACCTAGGGTCTGTTCTGATAAATAAATTGTCACTGGTGTTGGCCGTGAGCGGGAATTGAACTCGGGTCTCCGGGTTCGCAGTGCAGCGCGCTAACCGCTACACTACCGCTCCCCACTCACCCAGTAAGACTCATCTACTCACCCAAGAGGATTGTTACCGCTCCAGAATTGAGCCAGTCAGTTGTGGGATTTGACATGTGTTCGGGTGGCAGCAGGAATGGATTTGTGCTGAGAACCGGCACACGTATTGTGTTGTATGTATGTTGAACTTTTTTCGCACCGTACGTAGCCAAACGTGATAATCGAGGTGTTGAACTTGTTTGACAGTTTACAGCACAGTTTTGACAGAAGCAGCCCGGCTGAGAAACTGGTCTGCAGGGTTTGGTCTGCGATAAAGGTGGCAAACTGAGCTTACGACTGATGGAATCCATGACGGAGAATCCAACTCGGGTGGAGATTTTTTTGTGGCACCATGCACGAACGACTGCACCAAAACCACCACTCCTAACGCACACACACACAAGCAGAGGGACAGCGATGTTTGGAATAAATTTGAAAAAATCCACAGCTTTTGCAGAAAGTCAGCTGGTGTTGTTGTTGGCCGAGTGGGAATCACTGAAGGCCTGCATTAGGCCAATGACTTCCTCTTGAGATTTAACAGCAGAGCCCTGCCAGCCTCTTGTATTTTATTAAATGTTTGGACACTGACACAGAACACTTCGCTCCACGTGCACTTGGTACTGCCGTTATCATAACACATCAACGGAACACCCCCCCCCGCCCCCCACAAACTATAAAGCACGTGATAAGAATGGTAAGCTTTGCTTGTAAACGCGCAGCTCTGCAATTGCCTGCTCACGCCACTGCTCTATAGAGCTCCTCCAGAGGGTGTTTTGGTCTACTCTTCCACACCGGCCGGTACGTCTTGGACGAGGTAGAACTACCCACACTTTACCCCACCACATTCGACCTGCCGATCGACCCTGGAATACACATTTACAAACTCGACTAAACTATGTTCATTTTAACAGGTAAGGCCCACTGAGCTGGATAGCTCTTTTTTCCGAAGTGACCTGGTCACAAATGATGGACCAACAAAGTGGTTCATCATGTGGAGATTTATAGCAGTCAAATACTCTAAACGCTTGTTTCTAAATGTGGAGGGGAAAACCTGGGGACCTACAGAAAAATACATGCGACCACCGGGAGAGAGACACGCAAACTCCAAATATACAGCAGCAGGCGTCAGGGTCTGGATCGAACCCACGACCTCCTGCATACCAGGCGAGGTAGTTAACATCTCATAGCCACCGTGATGATGATGATGATAGAGGGAGAGAGAGAGACACGCAAACTCCAAATATACAGCAGGCGTCAGGGTCGGAATCGAACCCACGACCTCCTGCATACCAGGCGAGGTCGAGGTCGTTAACATCTCATAGCCACCGCGGTGCCCCAGATGAGAGAAGGGGTGATATGGAAGGCTGCAGAGGACTAAGATAGACAGCCAGTAAGATTGGGAGAGTAGAGAGGAGTGGACGCGTGACTAGAGGCAGGAGAGAACGGGGAAGGCAGAGAGTACACAGTGGACGATAAATAGTATTTAGTTTATTTTCTTTCTACGTGACTTTACCGAAAGAACCAAAGAGTACACAGTGGACGATATCAATTGCGATCCACTCGTGAAATGTCCCGTTTAGCCGAAGTCAGTGGCCTCTTCATTCCAGACACTCCCCTTTATGTAAAGTATCAGAAACTATCTAAAGCGAACGAAAGCGTGTACAGTATTTGCAAAAAATACTAATATTTTAAAGACATCTATACATGACACACCGTCATTCTGCACACCAAACAGACGTTAATCATGCAACACTAAACAAATTAAACAAATATCCTCTTCCTAAGTTTTTCTCATTTAGAACATCATTTAAGAGAGCGCAATGTTTTAAATTGTGACTGACAGGCAAGCTCTTACAACCGTACTCAATTTCTTGATTCTTTCGGTAAAGTCACGTAGAAGGGAAATAATAAAATCATAAAATAAAACATAATTAAATAATTCTCACGACGTTTCGGCGTACAACGCAAGCAGCCGTCCTCAGGTGAAGAACAGGTCTGTCGGACGGCTGCTTGCGTTGTGGCCGAATCGTCGTGAGATTTATTTTATTATGTTTTATTTTTTTATTTTTTTATTTCCATTCTACGTAACTTTACCGAAAGAACCAAGAAGATGAATCCCTGCAGTCACGAAAGCTTTAAATCGAAATTTAACCGTATTCAATTTAAGAACCGTGCCATTTACACATATAAGATTGCAAGTTAGATCGTGCTGTTTTGTTGCGAACTGCTTGGCGTTGTGGACCCGCGTTCAGCGATTTTGAAGACAAAGCTTATTAGATAATATAGGTTTTTTTGGGTTAGGGGCCGTTCATAAATGACGTCACGCGATTGTGGACGATTTTTGGGGGGGGGGGGGGGGGGGGGGGGGGGGGCGGCGTCACAGAAAGTGAGACCCCCCCTCAAATATGACGTCACAAAGCTCTGCCCCCCCCGAAAAATAAAACATGCTTCAAATCGCTTTAAACTATTGTCATTGTAGTGCGTATTTAATGTGGCGCTGCACTCTGATGTTGTAGGAGAAAAATGTATAAAAAAGTCTATTTAATTAAGTGGAACGCGTTGTCTATATTTATTTAAAGTAGCGCATATTGATGTGACGTCACATTTCTCAACCACCCACCCCTCGTCACACATCGTTAAAAATGTCTGACCCCCCCCCCCTCCCTAGGTGCGTGACGTCATTTATGGACGGTCCCTTAGATCGCGTAAATATTAAACCCGCCACCACCCGACACAGCTAATTAGTAAGGGTTGTAACGTAAACAGAACTTGCCAATTCGTTACTAGTACAGCACACCGGTGTGTTGGAGAGCAAATCCACAACATTTACAATTCGAGTACTACGTTTCGCCAGCCATTACAACTAGCTTCGTCAGGCGACAGCCAGATTTGTGGAGAAATTTTATTTTGTTCCTTAAATGGACAGATAGATGTGATGACATCTTGTGAGGTGGGAGATTAAAACATGAATTACAATGGGTATCCGTTGCCGGTTAGGTTATTCATATGGTAATCAGCGTACATTATACATGCACATAGTTGCGGCTTCAACGCCACATTCATATTTACGCGATTTAACCCAACATACGGATATTGGTCGCGAAAACCACGTGTTAAACCAAAGCTTCATAGAGCGGTGAGGGGGGGCGGGGCGAGCGTGAGATGGGCGTGGCCTACGGGTGTATGACGTCATAGATTTAGCACCCGCCCCCCACACGTGACCGCGCTCAACGTTGACGACACGCAATCATCACCTGCGCGCCTCGAGTTG
This sequence comes from Entosphenus tridentatus, assembly GCA_014621495.2. Taxonomy (NCBI): domain Eukaryota; kingdom Metazoa; phylum Chordata; class Hyperoartia; order Petromyzontiformes; family Petromyzontidae; genus Entosphenus; species Entosphenus tridentatus. The sequence continues at coordinate 4,814,594 of CM025662.2, forward strand.
CTGGTTGACAAGACGGGAGCTTGTTTTTGTAGAGGGCGAATCAAAAGAGTTTTAAACATGAAGGAAGGATTTATCATGGGGCTTCTCAGGGCCTACGCAGGTACCGGCGCGTGTGTGTTTGTGTGTGCGCAAGTGTGTTGGTATACAAGAGGTCGTGCTTTACATACGACGTGACATCGAGTGTCAGCACACACTCAATGTTGCTCAGCCGCATATATCTCAGCTGTCTATATGTGTGTCTCTCTCCATCTCTGTATTTGTACTCTAACTTTGTGTCCTCATCTCTATGTGTTTCTTTAAGTACAGTACATGCATTTCAACGTCTGTGTCTCTGAATGTCTGTGTCTCTCTATCTCGGTGTATTTGTATGCATGTGTTTGTCTCTGAATGTCTCTGTGTGTGTCTCTGTATTTCTCTGTGTATCCGTGTCTTTGTGTGTGTGTGTATGCATGTCTCTGGGTGTGTTATGCTTATTTTGTATCTTTATGTATGTGGATGATTTGTGTCTCTCCATGTTTGTGTGTCGATGTCTATTCGTGTATAATATGTTGCTTTTTTCACGTGACTCCTCTTTTCCTCAAAATTCACGGATAATAAGATTCCGCTCCACAAAAATGTATATAATAATCCGCAGATAAGCCTAGATAATGGGCGTGGCCTGCGGGGGTTTGACGTCACATAATTAAGCCCCGCCCCTCACACGTGATCTCGCTTCCCGGTGACGACACGCACGCTGCTCGTCCTCGTTATTGCTGGTTGACAAACCGGAAGCCTGTTGCTTGTCGGGGGCTGATCACGAGTTTTGAACATGAAGGAAGGATTTATGATGGTGCTTCTCAGGGCCTACGCAGATAACGACGCGTGTGTGTTTCTGTGTGCACAAGTGTCTGGCCTTGAAAACCACTGATAATGTTGCTTTACATACAACATAACACATCTTCTTGGTTCTTTCGGTAAAGTCACGTAGAATGGAAATAATAAAATAATACAATTTTAACAATAAAATAATTCTCACGACGTTTCGGCCACAACGCAAGCAGCCGTCCTCAGGTGAAGAACAGGTCTGTCGATAAGACAGAGTCTGAATGACACGTCCTGGGCTTGGAGCGTTTATTTAAGCTGGGAGGGAGGAGGAAGAGCACCTTGACAAAATAATTTGCATATCTAGTAATTTTAGCATATTTATGTAATATTACACCCTGTATTATTATACCAACCCTACTGCACACCACACTGCTGCATATTCACCATACAACTACGAATTTTGGCATATTTATGGGACACCACCCTATACCTTATACATTGTAATATTACACTGTATTATTCTACCCACCCTACTGCACACCACACTGCTGCATATTCACCATAAATGCAGATATGCGACTAGTACTACTTGTGATTACTATCCTACTGCACACCACACTGCTGCATATTCACCATACAACTACGGCACCATGTATTACCTTGTACATTGTATTAAACATTACAATTTTATACTATTTATTATTATACAATCCGCTATACACTATACCATTATTGTATTATTTCCATTTCTCCTCCCTACATTCAGGACCTCCTTCAGACATATTCAATCATGATCATTACATTTCTCAGACTGTGCATTGTTCATTGTACTCTTAGGTTTTTTCGGTAAAAATAAAAAATAATATTTCTATTTATTATTTTTACTTATTATTTATTTTTACCTACGTGACTTTACCGAAAGAACCAAGAAGATGAATCCCTGCAGTCACGAAAGCTTTAAATCGAAATTGTCTGCACACTCAATGTTGCTCAAACATATGTCTCGGGTGTCTCAGTGCTTCTGTCTGTATGTGTCTCTCGCCATCTCTGTCTTTGTACTTTACCTTTCTCTTCTTATCCCTGTGTGTGTCTCTAAGTCCAGTACCTGCTGCATCTCGTTGTCTGTTTGTGTCTCTGTATGTCTGTGTCTCTCGATCTCTGTATTGTTGTGCTTGTGTGTCTCTCTGAATGTCTCCGTGTTTCTGTGTGTGTCTCTGTATTTCTACGTGTATCCATGTCGTGTGTTTATTATGCATGTTTCAGTGGGTGTGTTCTGTCTGTTTTTGTGTCTTTATGTATTTTCGCGTGTGTCCATGTTGGTGTATCTGTGTCTATTCGTGGATAATATGATGTATGTTTCACGTGAATCTTATCCGCAAAATTCACGGATAATAGGGTTACATAATACGATGTACTCTTGGATTCCTTTCCATTCCTTGGCTGCTACACCACTAATATTTTCGACCTTTATCCGTAATTTCTTATGGTGACAGGTCCTGCCAAAGCCCACCAAATTGTTGTAATTAGTTGCATATGGGTGCCCGACCCCATGCATACCAGTAATCAAATTCTGGAAAATACCAATTAATTTCAATTACCAATGAACCTGACGTTTTTAGACTATGAAAAGGCATTCTACTCAGAAATAGCAATATGCATATTAGGAGGGAAGTCAAGACAAGCTGACACTTTTCTCAGAATTATTCAGTGAAATTAGGAAAATATTATTTAATTGGAGAAACAAACACATACAGTAGAACCCCACTTAGCGACCACCACTGTTGACAACTAATCGCTTAACGACGTGCCTCCATAGTTCCCATTGTGTATTGTATAGTGTAGTGTATAGTAGTGTAGTGTATAGTGTAGTGTATAGTGTAGTATATAGTAGTGTAGTGTATAGTGTAGTGTAAGTAGTGTAGTGCCTCCATAGAGCCCAATGTGTATTGTGTAGTGTAGTGTGTAGTGTATAGTAGTGTAGTGTATAGTGTAGTGTATAGTAGTGTAGTGTATAGTAGTGTAGTGTATAGTAGTGTAGTGTATAGTAGTGTAGTGTATAGTGTAGTGTATAGTGTAGTGTATTGTGTATTATATAGTGTAGTGTATAGTAGTGTAGTGTATAGTGTAGTGCATAGTGTAGTGTATAGTAGTGTAGTGTATAGTGTAGTGTATAGTGTAGTGTATAGTGTAGTGTATAGTAGTGTAGTGTATAGTGTAGTGTATAGTAGTGTAGTGTATAGTGTAGTGTAAGTAGTGTAGGGCCTCCATAGAGCCCAATGTGTATTGTGTAGTGTAGTGTGTAGTGTATAGTAGTGTAGTGTATAGTGTAGTGTATAGTGTAGTGTATAGTAGTGTAGTGTATAGTGTAGTGTATAGTAGTGTAGGGCCTCCATAGAGCCCAATGTATATTGTGTAGTGTAGTGTATAGTATTGTAGTGTATAGTGTAGTGTATAGTGTAGTGAATAGTAGTGTAGTGTATGGTGTAGTAGTGTAGTGTATAGTGTAGTGTAAGTAGTGTAAGGCCTCCATAGAGCCCAATGTGTTCGTATTACCGACCATTCCTATGTTAACGATGGGCGTATGACGAGCACGCGACCGCTTATTTCGGCCAATCGGCAAGCTTCAAAGTGATCTGACCAGGCCTCGGCCAATCAGCGACGTCTATTCATGAGCATTGGGAATTGTTTACATTTGGTGTTGGCTGCCTTTGAAGTGGAAACATATCTTTTGAATTATTGGTGTACTTTATTTCCTATACTCGCTTCACGACCAAATCACTTAACAACCGGTTTCATAGAACCAATTACCGTCGTTAAGAGGGGTTCTACTGTTTTTATGAATGGAGAAAATATAAAACATCTCGTCCCCGTCATAAGAATGTGTAATAGCCTCCTTTGGCTCAGGGCTGTAAACGGGAGATGATCACTGCCCCAATTCTCATTTTAGCAGGAACTCAGTTTGGCCCAAAATTTCTCATTCTCAGAGATTTTATTTAGAAAAATAACCACCTAAAAACTATAAGTCGCAAAAAAACTGCTGTATTTATGCTACTCACCACCTCTTTCTAACTAACCCTATCCTTCCCTTCTCTATGGCTGCAGGATTCCCGCTTAGCACAAAACTGGAGCCAAAGAATGTGCAAATTGTTAAGACACATGTAATTATGGAGGAATATATCGGCTGGGGGCTGCATTTCGTACAGCGCGGAGAATATATACAACTGGTTTCACTTACTCCGGGAAGTTATGCTCAACGAAACGCAGTACTGCAGCCAGGTAAGACACTGCACACATGCACGGGCCAAGCAAGTACTGTGATATGAGGTGTAGGGATGGCCATTATGTGTTTGATGTTTTTTTTTAAAACAACAGTACATCAGACGTGGCCAAGTGGTTCAGAGGTCAGAACACTGAGCTGAGAGCCTTTCAGCTGCCTGTGACTAAAACAGGTTTGGTCTCAGCTCGGTCAACAATGATGACATGTGTTGCAACATCACGTGAAGTTTGGTGTTAAAATTATTCTGATGAAATTCGAGCACAGAGACTGATGGGGCAAGTTCTAATAGTGGGCACCTATGAAGAGCTGTACATTGGCATGGTGAGCACCTCACCCAGCCACATTTGTATTCCCAATGCTGATGTTTACACAATGCACCAGGTGCTCATTTAAGGTGGAATTGATCTCGGAAAGGCCCAAGACACCGTTTAGATATCATTCATTACAGATGATGTCACTGGATTTATGGTGCAGTGCGTAAATTCCTGCACCACTGCTCCAAACACGTGGCAGTTGCCATTCACCACGACACTTGTGTGAGGCTATATGTATTTCAAGGTTGTTGTGTCCACACAACAACATCACCCGGTATTCGCCACTAAGTGGCAGTGACATCACCACGGCGCCTGTGCCAAGCCAGGTGGACTTTGAGGCCATGTAAAGTGTCGAAGGTTCGCTGACAGGAGGTCACCTGACACAACCAGGTGTCATGGTTTGACTGAGAAGACTGGCAGATGCACCAGCTGTGTTCCCTCCTGTGCCAACGTGCACATTTTAGCTGCCTGGCACTCCGCTAGTCATTGTGAGCGTCGCTCCTCTGCCCTCCGTTGTTGTTGGAGGGCGACTGCCTCCAACTGCCTGGATAGCGTCCTTCATGAGCTTCCTCCATAGAGGACGATCTTGACACCGCTGGTACCAGTCTTTGGCGAATCCACTCAGCTCCACATCAACCCATCTATTTTCCAGCCCGTGTTGTGCCCGTTTAGCCCCCTCTATCTGACCAAACAGAAGATGCTTAGGCATACAGTGGCTGGACATGCCAGCTACATGACCCAGCTAACGCAGCCTTGCCTGCCAGATGAGCTCACTGATAGGAATGTTTCCAGATCTTTCGTGGATTTGTAAGTTTCTCACACAATACAGCTTGGTTAAACACCGGATGGATCATAGGCAGGCCAGCCTGAATTTTCTACCTGGCATAGATGTTCCATTAGAGGGATCCACGTTTCAAAAGCATAGATAAGGGCGGGCATGACTAGCCAAGAAGACGTGAAGCTTTGTGTAGAGCGATAGACCAGGACACTTCCATACAACAGTATGCAGGCAATGAAAAGATAATGATTCGGAGTGAGACCTCGCCGGTCAAACCAGAGCTAGTCATAAGCATACTGCCCAGGTCTGGAAAACTCTCCACTCTCTCCACAACTACTCCATCACCAGTGGGGAGTTGATGGGGTGGATTGTTTGATGGAACAAAATACCCAGGCAGATGCTTAGTTTTAGTGAGACTGATGGTAAGACGCCACCTCTTAGTGGCGCACTCCAGATACAGCAGCAGTGCCTCCAACTCCTCCTCTGAGTGAGCAGCAATTACCCACGACAGCCTGGAACTTAAGAGCTTCCCATACCTCACCGCCACACTCCCACACTGCCTTCATTATTTTGTTCAAAGAAAGTGCCACTCCTTGTTGTTTGGCAGTTTACTGCCCTGAGTGGAGAACTGTTCACTACTCATGACTGGAGTCAGAACCGATCCACTGGACCTCCTGTATTTCATAGAGGTCCAGGTGGTACCCGTCCATATCCTGACAGAGGAGTTGCAGCCTTTCCTCCGCAACGAGAGTTTGGACATTCCACGCGGCCAATCGCAGCAATAACCTATTCCTGCAGGAACCCCAAAATGGAGGGTTCATTCCATCTCTGCCAAATGGAGTTTGGCCAGTAGGCGTCATAAACACTTGTCCTCTGGGGCCTCCAGCATGAGCTTATTTCAGCGTTTCCACCGTGGTGCTTGGCAGAACAAGTGCCAGGTGGAGGGGTTAGCAGCCCCTTGCACACACATGTCCATACCAAGACGTACATACAAGCACATGCACAAACATGAGCTAATAGCAGATGAACGTTGTGTCCGTTTCACTCGACAGGAGATGTGCTGTTCAAGGTGGGGAAGGCCAAATTGCTGGGCTACAGACTCATACACATCTCATCCATGGTGAACGCGATAAAGACTGGTACTGTTATACCCGTCACTATGTACAGGAAATTCATCCCACTGCTGGGGCAATGGTACGTACGATCTATGCCAACATACAGGACCCTGTGTCCGTTATATTTGTATTTTTTTGAAATAACAATGACACAGATATACCAAGAAAAAGGAAACCCACTCCCAAATTTTAACAAATGAGCATTGCGAGAAGACTTACTCACCTGTTAACTGTGTCACCACCCTGTGCAGACATGTTATGCACCAAGCAGCCCCAGTATTGAATTGCACATTAACTGCAGTAGCATTAGATTTCACCATCCATAATTGGCTTGTGATTTCAGATGATGTCAGTGGTGTTTTCGCCTTACCCTTAGAATGTTTTTTTTTATTTTTGCATATGAACACTAACTCATGCATTTCATTCCCATGCTCACCTGTTTAGTATATTTGAAGTTGAAATTATCGTAGCACTACCTAGCGGAGGTTTTAAAATAATATTTGGCGTAGATATAAAATCCTTTTCTCTTGATTTTCCACGCAAGATAATCCTCCCTTGCACCATGATCACCAAAACTGAAAGGTGGGCATTTCCTGAAAAGCGGGCATAGCCAAGTGTCAAATGTGCGGTTGGGATTAGAGGTATGGTATTGGGAGGTCTCATACCTCCTGTCGATTTAGGAAATTGTTTAGGTTCATTGGGTAGACAATTCCTCGTGGCTGCTTGGCTAGTTGATTGTGACTAGCTACTTGCCCGTTTCCTCTATTCTATCGCAAAGTTCAGCCTTTTGACATTCTTTCCACTTTTATTTTTCGTGTGTTCACAGCACCACCGATACCACTGCTGCTGTTGCTGCTCGGGATAATGGCCATGCGACCAGGGCATGCAAGTGCCCGCGGTCCAGGCGGACCCACGACTCGCTGTTGAAGGGTAAGTAGCAGACAGCATTGCCAACTCGGGGGAAGAAGGGGTAGCCAGAATGCATTCATTAAACGTTGTAAACTATTTTTTCTCTATATTTCTTATTATTTATGATCTTACCTCACTTAAACACAAGATCACAATGTAGTCAATCACAGTGCTGAAAGAAGGAGGAAGATACATAGTTTGTCTTGTAATATGATGAGTGTGGATGGTAGAACTCAGGTAACGGTCAACCTAGTGTATTGAGTCCTTGCTATGAGCACAGGTATCAAGATGTGAAATTTATGAGAACTATGGCCGTGGTAATACCTATATATTAATAATGAGGAAACGAATGGATGACAGAGGATTGCTGGCACAAATCAATGAGCGCCGCAACATTAATCAATCAAAGTGCTTCGTGGTGGATCTATTGATCAGGGTTGGGGGCAGGAATTAGGTGACCTTACCAAACAAAATTCCAACGTTTACCAAAAGGTATTTTGAACATCGATGCAATCATCGCTCTGTGCTTGTGTTTCCAATACTGACCACTGTCCGTTTAATCTCTCTCCACTCTTTCTCCCAGTGTCCCCACGGAAGCTATCCAGGCAGACCATTGGGCCGTCTGCTCACAGCAATGTGGCACTTCACAGGAAAACCTGTGTAGACCACAATAAAAAGGAGCAGGTTAAAAAAGACTCACAGGAGCAGCAGCAGCCACATCAGCAAAAGCAGAGAAAAACCATTCAACTTCAATTCATGCGCATTGGCTACGAACGCACTCTGGAAGTTGACATCCCAGAGTCCAGGGCGGGGTCGACTCAGGGCACCTGCTTGGGACAGGAGGTGGAAAAGGAGGAGGTCACGGTGCAGTCCCCGAAGAAGGAAGTCCTCTCGGAGTGAGTAAAAGCAAGCGCAGTGAACAAGCTGCAGATGCGTTGCAGGATAAACAATCGTGAAAGGGCTGCTACAAAGTGTTTTGAGGAATAGCGGTCCACTTGCATCGTGATTACAGCTAGTGAAGACCTCCAACTACGTATGAATAACAGTTGTGTACGGTTGTGCCATGGTTGTTGTGGATAGTGGAGGTTATTGAGTGGTTGTGGCTATGGTTCTTTGCTGTAAGAATTGCGATAGCCTTTCTCACATAGTAAACATAATTTATGGTGAACATAATTCATTTCACTATAATTAACTATGATAAACTAATAGTTGATTACGACTAGCTACTTGCCCCTTATTCTGCATTCTATTGCAGAGTTTAGCCTTTTGACATTCTTGACGATTGTTGTTTCTTGTGTTCACAGCAAGGAAGATGCCACCATGACAGCCGTGAGCACCGCCGCCACCAATGTCACCGCCGCTGCTCCGGATAATGGCCTCGCCACCAGAGCAAGCACGTGCCCACAGCCCAGGGAGTCCCACGACTCGCTGATGAAGAGTAAGTAGCAAACGCCATTGCCAACTCGGGGGAGAAGGGTGCAGCCAGAATTAATTGATTAAACGTTTGAAACAATTATATGATGGAAACAGTTTCAAAGTTGTTTCTGTGCTGCACTGTGAATTATGAGCCGTGGCTATAATGAGTGGTGAGTTATATTTAGAAGAGATTCCAGGTTGCATTTTGCACCCACCTGCAGTGTCGAGCACAGTGGCGAATGGTAAAATACTCCCCATGACTTTTGTGGCATTGGGGCAGGTGTTTTTCATTAAGTAATGGATTGACAAAGGGATGTATATTTCTTATTTTTTATGATCTTACAACAGACTTAAACACAAGATCATGACGTAGTCAAACAGAGTGTAGAAAGGAGGAAGATAGTTTGTCCTCGAATGTAATGTGTGTGCATGGTAGAGCTCAGGAAACGGTCAACCTAGTCAATTGAGTCCTTGACATTAGCAGAGGTATCAAGATATTAAATGTATGGTAACTATGGCCGTGGTAATAACTATCCATTATTGATGAGTAAGCCAATGAACGACAGGATGGCTGGCATGAATAAATGATCGTCACAGCATCAATCAATCAAAGTGCTTCGTGGTGGATCTATTGATCATGGTTGTGGTCAGGAATTAGGTGACCTTACCAAAGAAAATTCCAACGTTTGCCAAAAGATATTTTGAACATCGATGCAATCATCTCTCTGTGCTTGTGTTTCCAATACTGACCACTATCCGTTTATTCTCTCTCCGCTCTGTCTCCCACAGTGTCCCCTGGGAAGCTGTCCAGGCAGACCATTGCACCGTCTGCTCACAGCAATGTGGCACTTCACAGGAAAACCTGTGTAGACCACAATAAAAAGGAGCAGTTTAAAAAAGACTCACAGGAGGAGCAGCAGCCACATCAGCAAAAGCAGAGAAAAACCATTCAACTTCAATTCATGCGCATTGGCTACGAACGCACTCTGGAAGTTGACATCCCAGAGTCCATGGCGGGGTCGACTCAGGGCACCTGCTTGGGACAGGAGGTGGAAAAGGAGGCAGTCACGGTGCAGTCCCGGAAGAAGGAAATCCTCTCGGAGTGAGTAAAAGCAAGCGCAGTGAACAATCTGCAGATGCGATGCCACTGCAGCTGCACAAACGCGCAACCAGCAGACGCGCGGCTAGCGGAGAGGGATTCTAGCCCGGCACAGTCAAGGGGCAGGTCAACGCCGCTGTCTAAACGGACGAGCTGGCCGTGGGATGCCGTGAGCTGGGACAACTCGGACAGCTGTTCCAGCAGCAGTGACAGGGACATCATGGTGCTGAGATTGAGCTGGGATTGACGTATCTCTGTTGACAGCAAGGCTGTGCTCACCTCAGCAGACACAGAGGCGAATTCGAGACGTCATCCCGGAATCAGACCAACCTTCTCATTGAGTTTTTATCCGTAGTCTGTCTAGCGAGCGATAATGGTCTGGGTTTTCTCAGAGGAGAGAGAAATTGGTGAAGATTTGACATGATGGGCACAATAACGGCTTAAACCCTTGATCGAAAGGGGGTGGTTGGTGAACCCTGACGTTGCCAGAAACCCTGGAGAGTCAGACCGCATTGTAGGTGAAGTAACGAGTGATGAACACAACGCAGGGATAAACAATCGTGAAAGGGCTGCTACAAAGTGTTTTGAGGAAGAGGTTGGCTTGCATCATGATTTTAATTTGGGAAAACCTCCAGCTCCATATGAATGGCAGTTGTGTACGGTTGTGGCATAGTTGTTGTGGATAGTGGAGGTTATTGAGTGGTTGTGGCTATGGTTCTTTGTTATTAGAATTGCGATAGCCTTTCTCACATGGTAAACATAATTTATAGTAAACATAATTTATTCCACTATATTCAACTATGATAAACTAATAATTGATTATGACTAGCTACTTGCCCCTTATTCTGCATTCTATTGCAGAGTTCAGCCTTGACATTCTTACCGCTTGTTGTTTCTTGTGTTCACAGCAAGGAAGATGCCACCATGACTGCCCTGAGCACCGCCACCACCACCACCAATGTCACCGCCGCTGCTCCGGATAATGGCCTCGCCACCAGAGCAAGCACGCGCCCACAGCCCAGGGAGTTCCACGACTTGCTGATAAAGAGTAAGTAGCAGACGCCATTGCCAACTCGGGGGGAGGGGAGGGGGCAACCAGACTGAATTAATTGATCGTTTGAAACAATACGATGGAAACAGTTGCAAAGTTGTCTCTGTGCTGCGCTGTTAATTGAGCGACGGCTAACATGGGTGGTGAGTGATGTTTAGAACAGATCCTGGGTTGCGTTGTGCACCCACCCTGCAGTGACAAGCACAGTGACGAATAGTAAAACGCTTCCCATGACTTTCGCGGCATGGCGGAGGTATTTTTCAATAATTAACGGATTGACAAAGGGCTGTATATTTCTTATTATTTATGATCTTACAACAGACTTACGCACACGAGCATAAGATAGTGCAACAGAGTGCGCAAAGAAGGATGAAGATAGTTTGTCCTCTAATATGATGAGTGTGCATGGGCGAGCTCAGGAAACGGTCAACCGAGTAAATTGAGTCCTTGACATTAGCAGAGGTATCCAGATGTAACATTTACGACAACTATGGCCGTGCTAATACCTATGCATTAGTGACGAGGAAGCCATTGAATGACAGGATGGCTTGCATGAATCAATGAGCATCGCAGCATCAGTCAATCAATCAAAGTGCTTCGCGGTGGATCCATTGAGCAGGGTTGGGCAGGAATTAGGTAACCTTACCAAAGAAAATTCCAACGTTTACCAAAAGCTATTTTGCACATCGATGCAATCAACGCTCGGTGCTTGTGTTTCCAATATTGACCCCTGTCGGTTTCATCCCTCTCTGTTGTGTCTCCCACAGTGCCCGCTGGCAAGCTGCACATGCCAACCAGCAAGTGGATTCTCCAAAGCCACCTCCTGTACAAGAGCAGCCGCGCAGTCCTCGAGCAACAGGATCGCAAAGAATATGCACAGGAGCAATGTCATCATCATCAGCAGCAGCAGCAGCAGGAGCATATTCAGCGCAGCTCGTTGAGACAGCAACCGGTACAGGAGCCGGCACAGGAGCCGGAACGGGAGCCGGAACTGGAGCCGGAACTGGAGCCGAAACGGGAGCCGGAACTGGAGCCGGAACTGGAGCCAGGACTGGAGCCGGAACGGGAGCCGGAACGGGAGCCGGAACTGGAGCCGGAACGGGAGCCGGAACTGGAGCCGGAACTGGAGCCGGAACTGGAGCCGGAACGGGAGCCAGAACATGAGCCGGTCGCCGCCAAGATCCACAAGAAGAAAGGCCTCTGGAAGCGACTTAGGAAATTCTTCCGCCGATGAATATAATTTTTCCAGAGACCTGTTCGCATCTGAAATGGATGTGGATACCGCCACATTTGTCAATGTGATTTGTAAATATTTTTCATAATGTATCAAGAGTTAAGATTATAATGTACATTTTTATCGAGGTAGTGTTTGTTGCGAATGTAAATAAATATTCTGATTCTGACTTACCGTGGGTCCTGATGCTGGCTTTATTGTCGGAAGGGGTGCAATCAGTCAACACAATTGTACACACGGGGCAGGCATGCACACGCACACATAAAGAGATACACGGGGCATGCACGTTCAAATACCCGCCATTCGCCACTGAGTGACGGTGACGTTACCACACTGCCTGTGGTAGGCCAGGTGCATTTTGAGTTCACGTGAAGTGTCGAAGGCTCACTGATAGTGGGTCATGGGATCGACCCAGGTACAATGGGTTGACTGAGATGACTGGAAGATGCACCACCTGTGCCCCTGCTGTGCCATCTTGCTGTGTTTTAGCCGCCTGGCTCTCCGCTCGTTGTGAGCGTCGCTCCTTTTAAAATCCTTTATATTAAGTTCACTTGCGCGCTTGCTTGCTTGCTTACGACCGTGCAAATCTTTCGGTCGTTTTTTAACCCACTTCCCGTGATCCAATCGAGCTGACATTTTCCACACAGACTCGTTGTGCGTGACAATTAATGTTCGAAAGGAGGTCCTGAATGTAGGGAGGTGAAAGTCAATTTCAACTGCTCCACTTGTAGTCACGTGATGCACCCAAAAGAAATGTGTCCGCTTAGGGTCCCCAAACGTCGCTGCCCATTCCACATTCTCAGTATCGTGGTAGCTTGCAGAGAGCATCGCAAACATGCAGACACACCGGCGTCAGCAAGCAGCAAGCTTCCTAGGGTGAGCACAGTTGCAACACCACGGAGGCTATCAGATGTTAACAACCTCGCCTTGTATACGGGATGTCGTGGGTTCGATCCCGACGATGACGCCTGCTGTATATTTGGAGTTTGCACGTTCTCCCCGTGGTCGCTTGGATTTTTGTCCGGTTTTTCCATCCACATTTAAATTCTGGCGTTTAGAGTTTTTGACTTATATCGATTTCCGCGTGATAAGCCACTTCGTTGTTGAGCTATCACTTATGGCCAGGTCGCTTCTGAAAATTAGTTCTAATAATAGTTCAGTGGGGCCTTACCTAGTGAAATAATTTAGTTTTTAGAGTTTAGTTAGTTAGTAGGGCAGACGAGTCATCATCCCAGGGTCGCCACGACAGTTCTGAAAACGTCTCTCCTAGTCTACGTTGGGCTGAGACAAATTCGCACACAACTTGTCCGAGCGTATTGTCTGGACAATGTGCATTGTTGATTGACGTATTACATCTGCAACACTCTTAAAAAGGCTTTGACGAGGCACTCTCTCCTCATTATCTCAAATGCCCCCTTTGTTTTGGCACCTCGAGATGTTCTCCAGAGGAAGCCGATAGGCATATGAAGAATCCATTATGATGATGATCATAATGTATAATAAAAATGGCTCCATCACCATCATCATCACGATAGTTATAAGAACTTGGGAACAGAGATGATGGGAGGCGATTACAAACCTGAGCAGTGTGAGTGTAGAAGCGCCAAGAGAAGTGATGTGACATACAGGAACGGTGATTTGAATATGATGTCCCTAAACTTGCGTTTGCTCTCCGATCCTTCCATTGCTCTCTCCGTGTAGATCTAAATTCTCATAATTCTAAGTACAAACAACAACAACAACAACTCAAAATCGTTCACCAATAATGCCGCCGTAAAAGGTGCAAAAAAATGACCAGTGACGTTTCGGGCAATAGCCCTTCTTCATTGATTGATGTGTTACGAAGAAATGTCACCAATTATATATTCGTCATAAGGCAGCGGCGTTATTGAGGACCAAAACACGGCCAACTGCATCGCGCTTTCAGATGGACTTCGCCGGCCATCTGGAACGCTCTTCCTTGCGACGTTACTCATCATCTTTAGAACTGCTTTTTGTCTTTAGTTTATTGCCCCCCTGCCCCTCACCTGGGTTGCCTACGTGCATCGCGAATGAAGACCAGCAGACATACTGTCACAACGCAGCAGCATCAACCACCACCACATAAATTGTCAAATTCCGTACGGCGCAGCACCGGACAGAGTGTGCGCGTTCACGTCACGCACCGATGGAGGCGGTAACGGGGCCAAGTGAGTGGGCAAACGAGATCGGCAGACGTTGGAATGACGCGTGAGTCATGGGAAATTACAGCACGAGCTCTCGGACCGCACGGGGCTTCTTAGGGCGGAGTGGGCGCTGAGTGGCGTCTGGTTAAAACGGCTCCAAGGAAGCGCGGAGTGACTTTCACGCGGCCACACGTGTTTTGCTTTGACAGACGAGATCGCGACATGCTAATTGTTTTTTTACCCTTCT
>CM025662.2:4850021-4873775 GCA_014621495.2 Entosphenus tridentatus
AATTATTTTATTGTTTTATTTTTATTATTTCCCTTCTACGTGACTTTACCGAAAGAACCAAGAAGATGAATCCCTGCAGTCACGAAAGCTTTAAATCGACGTTTTCAGCACTTTTCTATGCCGAGGTTGTAAAAGCGTTGATACGTTGGCTCTGCGATCGTTGGACGGACGCGGTCGGATCTTGCGGTACCCGTCGCGACTCGTGCCAGAGAATTGTGTACACGCCACAGCTGAGCGGTCGGTGCGTTGCCTGTCGCCGCCCTCCACAGAAGGAGGCGCGGCAGGAGGAGAGGAAGCGGTGCGCAGACATTGGCGTGGCGGAGCTTGCGCGGAGAGATGCCGATGGGTGAGTCTTCCCATCAAGTTATTGCTTCAATTGTGTAACTCGCGCATAATGCGCTGACGTGATCTTGGTTATGCACGAGTTATTAAATCCGTTAACTTGCGGGAGTTATTAAACGTGTTTACTTGAAACATGAACGCCGTTGCGGCCTAGTGCCGCCCCCAGCCTGCCTCGCTTGGTTTCGGTGCCCAGGTCCTTAGCGCCTTGCCTGGCAAGGCAGGCTAGACTGGGGGGGGTTAGACTCATGTCATCAGGGTGTGACATCATTGGCCATTGCACGTGTAATCACGCAATGGCTTTAGCGTATGCTTTAGGCCTGGGTGTAGCTGTATGTCCTGTGTCACTTGGGAGGGCCGGTTGATAGAGGAATTAGGTTACTGGCACGGCCATCGGGGAGGTCTCTACAAGAGCCCGGCGACACAAGGGTACGAGAAGGCCAAAGAGCAGGAGATGGTGGTGGGGGGGGGGGGAGACTGTTAGGGGCAGAC
Source organism: Entosphenus tridentatus (assembly GCA_014621495.2). Taxonomy (NCBI): domain Eukaryota; kingdom Metazoa; phylum Chordata; class Hyperoartia; order Petromyzontiformes; family Petromyzontidae; genus Entosphenus; species Entosphenus tridentatus. Next base: position 4,850,853 of record CM025662.2, read on the forward strand.
CTCGAAGGCCGCTGTGCTTGTTCTGCGCAGCAGCTGCGAGATCTGGTGGGTTGTGGGGTGGTGACAACAGCTTTGGCCCGGCGGACGACGTTGATTGTGTTTTTTAGTATGCATTTAGGATTGAGTATAATTTCCGGTTGAGTATGTATGTATGGATGTTAAACTTCTTTCTCACGTACATAGCCAACCGTGCTAATCGGAGGTGCGGCGGGATCACTCGACATTTACGACAACTTTAGGTTTTGCATACACTGCAACTTCAACTCGGGGGCTGCTCATCGCCCTCTCCGCGGCAGTTTCATTCTGCCTTTTAAATCCCCGCGGAAGTCGCTGGGGTGGTGAGGACCATGACGACCGTGGAAGTCCGCGAGACGCGATTCGCGGCGTGACGTTGCCGGCGCAACGGCTTTAACCCCCACCAACCCCCCCCCCCCCCTGCTCGCCTGATGTCGCGTCAGCCTGATCATCGCCTGCAAGTTCCAGCCGTGGCCGATTCTCGAGGGGCTCCTTGACTTCGTCTCCCCCTCGCGACCTTTCGTCGTCTTTTGCCAGCACAGGGAGGTGCGTGTGCGTGTGTACCTGCGCATGTACGTGCGTGTGCGTGCGTACCTGCGCGTGTAACTATGTGGCTGGGTCATGTAGCCCGCATGCCCAGCCACCGCATGCCTAAAGAGCTTTTGTTCGTAATTCGGTAAAGTCACGTAGGTAAAAAATTAAAATTAATTAAAGTAAAATAAAATAAAAATCACATTTCGAAGGCAACACAAGCTTCCGTCTTCAGGTGGAACCGTCACAGCACGATTGCTGTATCAAGTAAGACTTGTGTTGCCTCTGAAACGTCGTGATTTTTATTTTATTTGTATTTAACTTTTATTAATTTAAATTTTTTACCTACGTTATTTTACCGAAAAAACCTAAAAATATGAATCCTTGCAGTCACGAAAGCTTCAAATCTAGAATGAAGCTTTTATTCGGTCGGATAGAGGGGGCTAAACGGGCGCGGCACGGGCTAGAGAGGAGATGGAGTGATGTGGTACAAGAGGATGTGGAGCTCAGTGGACTTGCCGATGACTGGTACCAGCGGTGTAAAAATCGGCCTCTGTGGAGGAGGCTCGTGAAGGACGCTACTGGGCAGTTGGAGGCAGTCGCCCTCCAACAACAATGGAGGGCGGAGGAGCGATGCTCACAACAATGAGCGGAGCGCAGGGTGGCTAAAACACAGCAAGTTGGCACAGTAGGGGGCACAGGTGATGCATCGGCCAGTCATCTCAGTCAGTCGACCCGTGGCACCTGGGTCTGCCCCGTGACCTGCCAGCATGCGTTCGACACTTCACGTGACCTCAACATGCACGTAGCCTGGCACAAGTGCAATTGTTATTTGTGCATGTACCTGCGTGTGCACATCTACCTAGGTCTGTACCTTCGTGTATACCTGCGTGCGTGCATGCGTACCCGCGTGCGTGCATTTGCACGGGTGCGTACGGTGCGAAAAAAGTTCAACATGTGTGGATATATATACGCACGATGTGTGCACGGTGTGTGTGTGATGCATGTGTACCCGGTTTGTGTGTGTATATGTGATGTGTGTGCACAGTGTGCGTGTGTATATGCGACATGTGCACGGTGTGTGTATAATGTGATGTGTGCGGTGTGTGTGCACGCTGTGTGTGTGTGCACGCTGTGTGTGTATATGCGATGTGTGTGTACCCGGTGTGTGTGTGATGTGTTTGTATGTGCGCTCTGTGTGTGTGTGTATATGCGATGTGTGTGCATGGTGTGTGTGTGTATATATGCGATGTGTGTGCACGGTGTGTGCGATGCGTGTGATGTGCAGCCGCTGCTGGAATGCTACACCAACCTGAAGGAGCGCGGGAGCACGGTGAGCCTCCACCTCACCGAGTCCTGGCTCCGCTTCTACCAGGTGAGGCTCCTCATCATCATCATCATGAGCTGTGATCTCTCCACTGCTGGATGAAGATCTCGCGAAGCCGCCAGCATCTCACGCTCCTATGATGCAGCAATCCATCTGGCGCCTCGGTGCGAGCTTACTTCATGGCTCCATCTCCACGGTTGCGTTCTCTTGGGCGTTTTCTCTCCTTTGGCAGCCGCTCCATCATCATCATCATCATGAGCCATGGATAGATCGAGTCTGACGACGATGATGATGGTGACGATCAGATTGGTAGACAGCCTCTTTGTCAATCCACTGATGGGCTAAAGTGTCCACATGCCATGTCAGTCTTGGGGGTCATTTGACCATACTTCACTCTTCCGGTCAATGCGGGTTGGTGATGGATAGAGGTTGATGGGGTGAGGGTGGGTAGCAAGATGTCGACTCCCTCGCCTGGTATACAGGAGTTCGTGGGTTCGATCCCGACTGACACCTGTATATTTGGAGTTTGCGTGTTCTCCCTGTGGTCGTGTGGGTTTTTCTCCAGGTCCTCCTGTTTTTCCCTCCACATTTAGAATCAACGTGCTATACATTGTTGAAAGAGGTCGTTTCTGAAACACGTTCCTTCGGGGTGGGCAGGTAGGAGCTTGGTTGGACGGCACATTCGTGCGATCCGTGTCACGCGGTGCAAGCTGCGTGGGGCGGCGCGTCACGTGGTGCTGAGCCCGCCCGAAGCGCTCGATGAAATACAAATCGAGGGCGGGGCTATGCACAACAGACAAATAATCCCTGGTGGGCAGTGTGGAACTGTTGTTCCTACCTGTAAAAGAGCTATATAGCTCAGTGGGCCTCAGCTGGTTAAAATATAAATATTTAAATAGTTCGGGTGGGGGGGGTGGAAAGTTCACATATCGACTGCCACCGATGTTAGCACCGGTCGGGAATCAAACTGATGTTGCGGGATTGAGGGATTGAGCGCGGCGTGCTAACCGCTGCGCCGCTGGCGCGTGCATGTGTGTGTCGTCAAGGTTTTGCCGAACCGAACTCATCCGCTCATGAGCACAAGCGCATCCGGCGGATACCTGCTCACAGGTAAGAGGCGGCTTCCCCCCCCCGCCCCGTAGCGGCAGAGACCGGCGCAGCTGAACTCCGTAGTCTTGTCGGTGGCGAGATGTTAACTACCTCGCCTGGTATACAGGATGCTGTGGGTTCGATCCCGACCCTGACGCCTGCTGCTGTATATTTGGAGTTTGCATCTCTCTTCTCTCATCATCATCACCAAGGTGGCTAGGAGATGTTAACTACCTCGCCTGGTATACAGGATGCTGTGGGTTCGATCCCGACCCTGACGCCTGCTGTATATTTGGAGTTGGCGTCTTTTCTCTCATCATCATCATCATCACGGTGGCTAGATGTTACCTGCCTCGCCTGGTATACAGGATGCCATGGGTTCGATCCCGACCCTGACGCCTGCTGCTGTATATTTGAAGTTTGCGTGTCTCTCTCTCTCTCTCCGTGGTTGTGTGGATTTTTCTCAGGGTCCTCCGGTTTTTCACTCCATATTTAGAAACACGCCGTTCGAGTATTTTCCTGGTGTACATTTCCACGTGGTTAGTCACTTCTTGCGCTATCATTTGTGGCCAGGTCACTTCTACAAAACAGCTACATAGCTCAGTGGGGTCTTACTTGGCAAAATAACAATTAAAAGTTTTTATAGTTTATAGTTTAATCTCAGCACGACCTCTCCTCCTTAACCGCCACCACCACCACGCACTTACTCCTCCCAGCTTGCGTCACCTTGGCGGAGCCACTAAAGGGGATTCCTCCAGTATAAATAAATATTCCGATTCTGAAGACGCACACCCAGGGCACGGGGCAACAGTCCGAGCCGACTTCCGCCACTGGGAAATTTATGATTTAACACCGATTTAAAGCTTTCGTGACTGCAGGGATTCATCTTCTTGGTTCTTTCGGTAAAGTCACGTAGAAGGGAAGTAATAAAATAATAATTATTATTTTTATTATTTTATTACTTCCCTTCTATGTGACTTTACCGAAAGAACCAAGAAGATTTAACACCGATTTACGTTGGCGCGATAATTTAGATTTCTCATGACACGTTTGCTTTTGCGCCGATTTACGTTTTGCCCCATGAGCTGTGCTTTCATTTAAATTTCTATTTCCCTTTTGTCATTTCGGTAAGCCGACCCTCCCAGATTTCTATTGCAAACGAGACTCTTATCCTGGTCTCTTTGGGTTCTCACCTGGTTAATCAAAACCACCAACTTGGGACTGGACAGCCGTCGTTAATGTCTCTCAGCCGTCGCTATTCCTTTGTCGTCACCTTCAGCCTCCTCTTGCGCAAGCCGACGTCGCCACCTCTGGCGGACTCGTGCGGCAACGATCCGTCGGGCTCCTGCACGCGAGTTTATCTCAAACCGCTCCACCTTCACCGTAGACGTCCTCCAAGGCGCTAACTCACTCCTTTAGCTGCCTCCACACTTAGTCTCGACCAACTGGCTATCGCTCAGTCCAGAGAATGTGTCCTGCCTGATCCAGACTTAACTCGCGCCTCTGCTCATGTTTTCCTCTTCCAGCTTCCAAGTGGCTTGCGTGAAGTTTGAAATAAAATAAACTTGAAACGGTGTCGATTGACGGTGGATTACCTTTTGACAGCGTTATGATTGGCAACTGGGGATGGATTGCCCTATTGCAGGCATTACGGTGGCGCCTGATGCTGGCTCTGCGGCGGAGCGGCCCGCGGCGGAGCGACCTGCGGCGGAGAAGCCCACGGTGGAGGGACTCTTGGTGGAGAAGCCCACGGCGGAGCGACCTGCGGCGGAGAAGCCCACGGCGGAGCGGCCTGTGGTGAAGCCCACGGCGGTGGGACCTGTGGCGGAGAAGCCCACGGCGGAGGGACTCTTGGTGGAGAAGCCCACGGCGGAGGGAGCTGCGGCGGAGAAGCCCACGGCGGAGGGACCTGCGGCGGAGAAGCCCACGGCGGAGCGACCTGCAGCGCAGAAGCCCACGGCGGAGGGACTGTTGGTGGAGAAGCCCACGGCGGAGGGACTCTTGGTGGAGAAGCCTGTGGCAGAGTCGTCGTCCTCAGCAGATGGGCCCGTGACGGAGGAGGAGCCCATGGCGATGCAGGAGCCTGTGACTGACAAGCCCACGGCAGCCGAGGAGGAAGGGCCGAAAGCCAAACGAGCCAAGACTGACGGCGATCGGGACTCCTAGGTGTTGTGCCCGCAGAGCTGGGCAAAGCACCGTCGCTCACTCGGTAGCGCTCTGAGTCGCAGCAAGAAGGGGGGGCCTGGGTTCGATTACCAACTCAGATGCTCTTCTGTGCGGGGCTTATGTTTTCTCCCCCTTTTGTGCACGGGTTCTCTTCGGTTCCCTGTATGTATCTCTGTGTACGTGTCTCTTGTGTGCGAGGCAGCTGCCCGCCGAGTATCGCACGCAGTACTCGCAACTAACTATACGACGTTGTCCCGAGTCCAACCGCATCGCCGCATGTGGACTGAATTCAATACGCGGAACGTCACGAATTTTGGGTATAGGTTTGCCGCATATACGGCGTGAAATCGCGCAAATCGAAGCCGCGTAAAGCGAGGGGAAACCTGTACAGCGAGACTGTAACGATACGCTGATTCAAATAGACTTGTTAGGCCCCTGATGTATTTGTTGATTTTCTGTAAAGGATTGGTTATTTAATAATCGCGTTTCCAGGCCGTGCCGCGAGTTGCTGAGGCGTGAGTTGCTGAGGCACGCGTTGTCCGCTTCGCTCCACATGCTCGGCAGTTTCTTCGGCAACGCAAATTCAATTCTGAAAGACTGCTTCCAGCAGGAGTGAAACGTTGAACATCGTGCCGAAAAACGCGAAAGCTCTAAATCAGCGTTCTTCATTGCAAGGCCCACAGACCACTGATGGCCTTTAGTGCGGCCCCTGACAATACACAAATTTGAAAACACCCCCCAATGGTTTCAAATGCGGCGGCCCTCAGCACATTGATGATGTCATATCGGAGAAAGTGGCCCCCGTCTGAAAATTAGTGAAGAACACTGCTATAATTTTTTATTATGTGCAAATAAAAATGTGGTTGCAGGAGTTGAACCGTATAGTTATTGTTTGTATTGTGGCTGTAGGAAATGGATTGAACCAATCGCAACAGAGCAAGCAGTCACTATCGCCAGCCACTTAAACGGTTAAACGCTCATTCAAAGTTTTAAGGATTTATTTTTATCGGTTAGTTGATGCATTGTTATATGCCTACTTTTTTATTATTGTCGCACTGCCACGGGATACCTTTGCAAAGTGAACGTGTTCATTTTGAACACGTCTGACTTTTAAGGCACCAAGGGTAACATCCACTGCGTCTTGTGAATGGGCAGTGGCGATTAGAAAATTGTATTATTTGCTAATATATACGTGTCAGTATTGGACACGTTGATTGATTAATGATCAATTCTGAGTGCTGTAAGCAGGGCTGGATGTAAGGGGGGGGATGGGAGAAGTAGATAGCATATTTGTCCAGGGCCTAAATCTTCCATATGGACCCACTGACATAAATAACGAATAAACATTTTGGCATCAGGTATAACCTTGTGTTCATATCGTTTTAACGTGGCCCGTATCATTCGTCGGCGCTTCCGTGATGTAATGGCGAGCACGCTCGACTTGCAGTTCAATTCCATCTCCCGGCACGACCAAATACCCTCTGAGCCCCCTCTAGTGGAGGCCTTTCCGCCAGCAGTCGCATGCAGTTGCAGGGCTGCACCTATACTACTACATCGTAATGGGAAATACTTTTTTCTTTGTTGGTGTCACAGGTATTAAAAAAGCATCTTCAATCCGGCGCCGTTAGTGCATAGAGGTAAACGCTTGTGCCTTACTGGATGTTCACACCCCAGGTATTCACTCGACAGGGTGGTCCAGATGTCTCGTGACCCCCCCCCCCCCCCCCAATTCTGTAATAAAACGTAATATTTTTTAAGGTTTATTTAAAATATGAATTAATATGCAAAGGAGCAATGCAAGGAGGTATGTTAATTTGGCGAGGGGGTGGGGTCACAAGACATCTTGCCCACCCTGTAAATACTTTACCCCAATGCACGATCCACCCCTGTGGTTGATGTGTGCGCGCACTTCCACTGTGTAGCCGTGGTCGGCAGAGGCGACGCAGGATTTACACGGATCAACAAAAAAAATATTTTTTTCTGGCCTGGACTTTTGCAGCTGTTTTAGACTAATTTCAGGGTGCTGATTCCAAATCTGATCTCAAATTTGCTCTATCACATCTCATTTTTATGCTATCGGCATACCCCATTTTCATTGATTTTACCCGAAATGAACTCTGTCACTTATGATTGCAAGTTGTTGCGAGTCAGTGACTGATTTAGTGTTAAAATATGGTGCTGTATTTTTAGGATAGTGTTTATAATATCATTTTATGCAGATATCCACATTTAATATTTTTCTTCTGCAGTTATTGAAAATGCAATATTTGATATCTCAAAAACCTGATGTGATAGACAAAAACTGATGCCAGATTTGGAATCAGCACCCTAAAATTACCTTAACCGTTGGAATACCTTATGCCAGAAAAAGTGAGTTGACCAGTGTTATAAGACGCTTTGCTGTGCCTCGAGTGTGAACGAGGTGCACGGTGTCCGTCGGCGTAAACATTCAGAGTTCAAATCACAACAAGGCACTTGGTTACATGGAGGGCAGCACAGCAAACCGCTCAATATTTTATCCCCCCCCCCTCCCAAGGGTAGCTAGCCCCCATTGCGATGTGGACGGGGTAGTGAAAGGATGATTCCGAAAAGCGAAATATTGAAAGTCGAAAATGGAAGAGCTGTCTTCACCAAAGCTGCGCTGACCAGCGTGGTGAAGTATGTTCAAACCACCACCCCCACGGAGGCATACGGTGCGGGAGAGACCCTCGACCAAGAAATGGCCCGACAACAGGCCGATACTTGCACACACTGCGTTCTTAAAACGTCCGAACATCGGTAAGAACGGCATTCGAAGTGACAGCACACCCACGCGCACCAGCCGTTTTATTTGGTTTGAACGCTTGCGCCGTCAACCCTTCCAAACAGCAGCGACATCCAAGGCAAATGAGCAATCGCCGTGATTAATCAACAAGTGCAAGGAAGATGTGTAAATGCATTGTTCCATCAGCTGCATAGTCAAGTGTTCCCTCGCAACAACAAAAAAAACAATTATTTTTCACCCAATATCATTGTGGGTTTGCGGTAAACCCCCCCCTGCCCCACTTGGAGTGATCCACTAAAAAAATTCTGGGGTACATTGAGAAAGTGACCTTTCATTGACACCTCCCACCAAACTCAATAAAACTCATTCAGCCTTTTAGCACTCTCATTTCTCAAGATATTAAGGGGTGGATTGAACATTTAATTGGGCGTTGGGGGGGGGTGTTCAATATCAAGTTGGGTATACAAGGGTTACCATTTTAACGCGTCGGCTTTCGCGACCAATATCCATAACAGGTTTTTTTGGGACAAGATCAAATCTGGCTGCCACCGAATGATGCCGGTTGCAATTACTGTTGAAACGGCGTACTCTTGTGATTGTAAATGGTGTGGATTTGCTCTCCAACACACCGGTGGTGTTGTACGAGTAACGAATTGGCATGTTCTGTTTACGCGACATACTTTACTAATTGGCTGTCGGGCGTTAGTGGGTTTAACGAGACATTAAAATTTACACGATCTAACCTACAAAAAAATCTCGATTTAAAGCTTTCGTGACTGCAGGGATTCATCTTCTTGGTTCTTTCGGTAAAGTCACGTAGAATGGAAATAATAAAATAATACAAATAAAACATAATAAAATAATTCTCACGACGTTTCGGCCACAACGCAAGCAGCCGTCCTCAGGTGGAGAACAGGTCTGTCGAGAAGACAGCGTCTGTGAGAATAATTTTATTATTATTTTATTCTTTCCATTCTACGGACTTTACCGAAAGAACCAAGAAGATTAAAAAAATCTGTTATGAAGGATCACCCTGTATACATTTTAATGAACATGATTGCTTTTAGGCATATTAAGCATTTCAACCACAGCTATATTATACACATGGCCACAGGTTCCTTATGCAACCTTTGTGGCAATTAAATAAAAATCAGAGGTTGCGCAACTTCGTGTGAGTTCCCCCCCCCCCCCATCTTAGAGGTGTGCAGGATGGGAGCGGAGGATCAGAGAAGGGACAGCAAAACAAGCTCAACTGGATCTGTTCATCAATCACTGTCAGAATGTTCTCTGCAATTAATGAATTGAAATCCACAACAACCCCCTCTCCCGTTCCAGACCGCACCAGTATTACGCACGATAAACACCCTTGGGGTCTGTCATTAGCTCCACGGCATGAAGGAACGCGAGCAGAACAGCATTCCAAAGTTTATTTTAAAAACTTTTTGTTTTGCTGCCGATAACATTACCGGCGGTGTATTGGCACAAAAAAGCCACAGCTCAAAAGTTTGTCAACAACACCGCCTTAAAAGAAAGACATTTCCAGCAATGGCCATTCTCAATTTGCCCTTCGATAAAGGGCCATTGCCCCAGCATCGCCTATTGTATCAGCCCCCCAGCACCCATTTTTGGTGCTGTCTCATTGACGGATGCGCTGAATTTAAGTTTACTTTGGACTAAACAAAAACCCCGAAGCAAATTCATTTCAATCAGGATCACAATGGCGCTTGTGTGCAGATGCTATGTGCTGCTTTGCGCTACCGCTAGAATTGGCGGTGGCTTGGGGAGAGGCTTCATCAGAGGTCGCAAACGGGTTTTGATTCCTTACCCGTACCCGTACCCGGCCGCACCAGGGTTGCAACCGGGTACCCGATACCCGTACCCTACCCGATACCCGGCTACCCGTACCCGGCCGGGTACGGGTCCGGGTACCCGATTGCGACCTCTGGGATGAAGCCATGTTGCAGGCGCGGGTGGGTTGATTCTACGAACTTGAATGGTGAGAAGAGACAAGACGTTGGGAAATTAGTGACAAACGGTTACTCACCAGTGACTCACGGCCTACCCGTTCCCGTACCCGGCCGCACCAGGGTCGCAAACGGGTACCCGTACCCGTACCTGGCCGGGTACGGGTAGCTGGGTATCGGGTAGGGTACGGGTATTGGGTACCCGGTTGCGACCTCTGGGCTTCATCCAGCATGGGGGGGGGGGGGGGGGGTTGGGCGGGGGTTGCGGAAAGGGGATGTTAGGGAAAATTAAAAAGGGGGATTTAACGGACGAGATGAGCGGAATGAAGTATGGCTCGTGCACAGCATTCCTCCCGTTCCACAGACACTCATTCCTGCAAGCGTGTTTTTTTTTTTGTCAGGACGAGTTGTTTGCGCCGTCAAGTTAAAAAGAACCCCGTCGACACGATGGGCAACACAAAACGACGCGGTGAAAATTCCTGCAACTAAAGAATAGAAAAAAGGACGGTACAAACAAAGCAAATCGATCCTTTGAAGAAAAATAAACACCGCAATGGTTATGTTTTCTGCATAATTGGAAATGTTAGCATGCTGCTAGAAAGGAGAGCATTGTGTGACAAGTGCAAGACCACCCCCCCCCACACAAGTATAACTTTAGACGGGGGGACACTGGGTCGTCGTTTGGATCGCTCGGCGAAATGTGCTTAGCTCGATGCAGTGGAATTACGTTTGATGGAACACATCGGCGGCATAAATACCCCCATTCACAATTAATCCAAAAGGCTGGGTTCCCCCATTGACAAACGAAAGGTCATTAAACGTAAAGTGACCGATAAAAAAGAAACATTCTAAACTCAAAGAACTTATAACAAAAATCAAGAGTGACAGCAATTGCTGCATCTTCCACAAAGTGAAAACAATTCACAGAGACTCTCTCTCGCGCTGGTGAGATGCCACCTCAGTCCTCTTCCGTCGGGTGGACTTGCCGTTGACGGAGCTCGCTTCCGTCGGTGAACAATGCGTCTGAGATTTTCCCCACATGCTCCGTCTCCTCTGCGCTTGTCCCCGTTTCTGGACGTCCCTGCGCCTGCCCTACGTTGCCCCTGGCAGGTGCGGGCGCGTGACGGCCGCTCAGCACCTCCACTGCAAACAGACGGGGCGCAGGAGCAGGAAGAGGAGGAGCAAGAAGCGGAAGAAGAACGAGAATGATTGGTTTTACACGAAATGCTGTTTTGCCACTTGAGGATAACGATTTGCGTTCATTCGGGCGTTTAAATGCCTCAGCTACTCGACGTGCCTTGCACTACAAATCTCGTCAAGGAGCATAAACCATCATCGCGGTCATCCTCACAGCAGCAGAGGCTTTTGGCTAGCCATCGAACAAAGATGGTAACGCATAGCGTGCTTTCAGATGTGCTTCTGCGGCCGTCTGGAACGCTCTTCCAATATTAGGAAGCAACTGGGGGAGCTATGCACTTATAAATCGAGATTGAAATCTAATTTCTTTAGAAATTCTTTTTGTGTTTAGTTTGTTGTCTTTCCCCGCACCTCCGATTAGCACGGTGGCTATGTACGGTGCAAAATACTTTCGACACGCATACCGATGTAGTCTAGCGAAGGGCAGACTCGGTGGCAGCTTTCCCTGTGCAGCACAAGGTGAACGTAGCACCCGGCTTGCAAGTGGGCATTACTCTGCCGCAGGAGGGGAGGGGGGAGATGTTGCTACGGGACTTATTCCCAATTAAAATAAGTTGCGAGTAATGTATCAAACTTGCACCGTTATTTTCTCAATGCGTTTACAGGACAAGGAAAATTAGAAAAAGCAAGTATCGTGATTTGTGGGTCTGTGTCCAGGGATGTCCAAAGGGAGTTTGAATCTTCGTCAGTGACCAGATTTTAAGCCGACTCCAAGGATGACAACTTTAGTCATGTGGATCAATGGAAATGCAGTAAATAGTGGGCCTCTTGTTACAATGGCATAAATGCTTCGTACCTCGCTTGGCAGACGGATGTCGTTTTGGAGGACACACGCGGTCTATCACCAGCACAAAGACCTGCAAGAGAGCACGCCACGTGTGGGTTAGAGTGAAGTCTACAGCTGGGCTTGCGCAGATGAGGCTGAAGCACTTAACTAAATATACTTCCTAAACTAACTTTTTATTTTGCCAGGTAAGGCCCACTGAGCTATATAGCTCTTTTTCAGAAGTGACCTGGTCACAAATGAAAGCTCAACTTGGTGGCTTATAATGTGGAGATGTATTGCAGCCAAATGCTCTAAACGCATGTTTCGAAATGTGGAGGAAAAAACCGGAGGACCCGGAGAAAAATGCACGAGACCATGGGGTGAACATGCAAACTCCAAATATACAGGCATCGGGGTCTGGATCGAAACCAGGCGAAGTAGTTCAACATCTCACCACCGTGGTGCCCCAATCTGAAGACCGTGTATTCAACTTTTAAATGAGAAGTCGAGTGGGTGCCCCATGAAACCAGGGGATGATAAAATAACGCCAATTTTACAGAAAGACGGTAAGTGGTAATAAACACTGCAATTTCAGCCATCTCTCATTAGGATTCTCTCGCAAGTGATCTCGCTCCAATAACCTGGTCCGTTCGTCGGGGTCACGCCCTTCTCGAGAAACAAAATTAGCGTTTCTGAAAGGAGTTATCACGCGATTTAAAGCTTTCGTGCCTGCAGGGATTCATCTTCTTGGTTCTTTCGGTAAAGTCATGTAGAATGGAAATAATAAAATAATAAAAATAAAACTATAATATCTGCATTTCCCATAAATATGCTAAATTCCTCTTGATATGCAAATTATTTTGTCAAGGCGCTCTTCGCCCCCTCCATCCCAGCTTAAATAGTCGCTCCAAGCCTGGGGCGTGTCATTCAGACTCTGTCTCCCCGACAGACCTGGTCTTCACCTGAGGACGGCTACTTGCGTTGTGGCCGAAACGCCGTGAGAATTATTTAACGTTTTTTTATTATTTCATTATTTCCATTCTATGTGACTTTACCGAAAGAACCAAGAAGAGGAGTTATCACGCCTTGCTCATTCTTGTACTACTTTTGATTCTTGAGAAACCCCACGCATGTAGAGCAGGGTGGGGGGGGGGTGATGTGTAAGAGTGGGAGCCGTGTGAACATACCGCTCCGAGGAGAAGGCCCACGAGGATGGTTGCCAGAGAGAAGAGCAGGTAAGAGACCCACACGGGAATGCCGAGCTGCTCGGTGAGGTAGGCATGGGTGTTCTGGGAAATGGTCGGAGGAGGGGGGGGGGGGTAATTCAGTCATCTGTCATTAGACACTGAATGACAGGTGGCTGAACTGCAGCTTACAAAAAATTCGCTTTTTGTGTTTAGTTTGCAGTCCTCCACAGCTCCGATTAGCACGGTTGGCTTTGTAGGTTGGCTACGTAGTTCAACGTACATATGAAAAGGCAGAGATCGTGCAAATGCGTTTCACATTCTCAAAGCTCGTTCTTTTCCCCCCCGAGGGAAAAACGCACGCGCTGAAAATACAGCCTTGCAGTTTCTCGCTGCTGGCGTTACCAAGTGGAGCGTGTCCTCTGCTCTGCAGAACCCGTGATACGTGTCTATCTAGTGGAGCACGGCAAGTGGGTTTGTAAAGGCCGTCTTGTTCGGAGTTTAAGCGTTCTCCTCTGTTACTTATGGATGTTCTCCACTCACTTGTTTCATTTTACATACAAAATTACTGAAAAAATAACAAACAATTATCAATGGCGGGACTCAAAAAGATGTTCAAGACATTTACAAATGTAAACATTTCAGTTACTCCCATCATCCAGCGATTGAACAATTCGTCGATTCGAATAAGATTCATCCTTCCAATAAAATTGAAAAAACATGTGGCACTTTGTCAATCCACTGCTCGCTGAGGCACTCTGCACACCACGCGGGTCAAGGGGGAATCGTAATTATAGATTTTTTTAATTAACGATTTCCCAATTGTGCACCACGATAGACTCTAGGCTCATACTGCGAGGGTCGCGGTTACAGACGAAAGCCTCCCTCATGTGATGGTGGACATCTCATGGCCTCTTCCAGAAGATGTTTTCTGCCACCAGAATAATCTTACACATCGACTTCTATAGAGGCAATGGCTGTCAACGTGATTTATTTATTTACTCTACGTATTTACTTATTTATTATATCTCTGCCGTCTCTTCCAGGACGAATAAAGCTAAACTATTTTTTATTTTACCGATTAAAGCCCACCGAGCTATTACCTTCTTTTTCAGAAGCGACCTGGCCACAAATAAAAGCTCAACGAAGTGGCTTAACACGTGTCAATATACAGCAGCCAAACAATCTAAATAAACGCAGCAACACTGAACCTACCTTGATCCAGTGAGAGAAGTCCATCAACGCAGACATCCCAGACATCCTGATAAAAAAAAAAACAAGCATCAACAGTGAGGCACCGACACACCGTAGCTAGTAACACACATATACAAAGAATACATTAATCGTTATTCGGGTCGGTACGAATAGGATGGTCTGGCCATCCATCACCACCACACCTAGCTGCCTTCATCTCCACAGTGCTGATGTTTGCACACTAGTATGTACAGCGATACCTCGACTTTCGGCGCTTCGCTCTTTCGGCCGTTTTCAACCCTACTGGTCAACAAAATAAGATAACCTGTAAAAACAACGTTTTTCACTATAAATCCTTTATATGCGTGGCGGCTAGAGTCCTCTCGTCCTCTGGCTTGAGATGGCTGCCACCTATGGGTCAGATGATTGCATGCCAGCATTAAGCAATTGGTAATTAAATATAATATTTTTGTCCTAAAAAGTGTAAGATTTTTGAAAAAAAAATGTTCACGAACATTAATTGTCACGCACAACGAGTCTGTGTGGAAAATGTCAGCTCGATTGGATCAGGGGAAGTGGGTTAAAAAACGACCGAAAGATTTGCACAGTCGTAAGCAAGCAAGTGAACTTAATATAAAGGATTTAAAAACGTTTTTTTCTGGCCTGGACTTTTGCAGCTGTTTTAGACTAATTTCAGGGTGCCGATTCCAAATCTGATCTCAGATTTGCTCTATCGCATCTCATTTTTATGCTATCGGCATACCCCATTTTCATTGATTTTACCCGAAATTAACTCTGTCACTTATGATTGCAAGTTGTTTCGATTCAGTGACTGCTTTAGTGTTAAAATATGGTGCTGTATTTTTAGGATAGTGTGTTTATAATATCATTTTATGTAGAGATCCACATTTATTGAATTTTTTTCTTCTGCAGTTTTTATTGCAAATGCAATATTTGATATCTCAAAAACCTGATGTGATAGACAAAAACTGATGCCAGATTTGGAATCAGCACCCCAAAATTACCTTAAAACCGTTGGAATACCTTATGCCAGAAAAAGTGTGTTGACCAGTGCTATAACCACGTTTCAAATTTCATCCACGCGCTTTCCTCTTTCGTCCGATTTCATCCCAAATCTTGCACGACGTTCGTGCCACGCGCCGTATTTTTCGTTCAGTCTTTGAAAACAAGTCGCTCAGCGAGCATCTCTTATATTTTTGTTTATTCATGTACTATTATTACTGGACTTATGTGATTATACTGTCAACAATTCAGTTATTTTAGCGATAACAATATAATACTACAGTGTTTACTTACGCAAGAAGAAAAATATTTAAAGGGATCATTGTTTATTTATTTAGTTTTGTTGATTTATTCTTGTGTTTATTTCTCTTTAATTTCTGTTTATTTAGGTTTCACGCGCATGCGTTATAGTCACTGTAGTTATTTGCATGTACGTTTTTCACTGGCCAAAATAAATTTGCGAGCTAAATAAAGGCTCTGCTTTGACATTCGTCCATGCTCTGGTCCCTCACCAGACGAAAGTGAAAGGTATTCCTCCTGTACTCATCTAAGGCTGTGTTGATCACAGCCTCAAACGAGGCTGATTAGCACGGTTGGATACGTACGGTGCGAAAAAAGTTCAACATGCACACAGACGACCTGTTCAGTGTCGCCTGCCACTGATGATAGCTGTGGCCTGGAATCTAACTCAGGCTGCTGGGTTCAGCGCAGGGAGCAAAGCACGATGCCACTGCTCCCCGAACATACTGTCCTTCTCCCGCACCTCTGATTAGCATGGTTGGCTTCGGACGGTGCGAAAGACGTTCTACATATATACTTTAAAATATCGCCCGTTCAGACCTCAGACTGATGGGATAAAAATTTCGATTTAAAGCTTTCGTGACTGCAGGAATTCATCTTCTTGGTTCTTTCGGTAAAGTCACGTAGAAGGGAAGTAATAAAATAATAAAAATAATAAAACATAATAAGATAATTCTCACGACGTTTCGGCCACAACGCAAGCAGCCGTCTTCAGGTGAAACCAGGTCTGTCGAGGCGACAGCGTCTTCCCTTCTACGTGACTTTACCGAAAGAACCAAGAAGATGATGGGATAAAGTGATGTGCGTAAGAACCAATTAAGACTTGCACTGCACACAAGGAGTGCCTGTGGCCAGCACTATTACATCTAACCCACACACTTAAACTTAATCACCCGCACACACCACAAACACCCATACACATCAAACACACACACATTTAGACACTCACAACCCATAGAAAAGACAAACACCCCGCATATCCATTGACAAACTGTTGTCCGGGACAAGTGCAATTAGCGAGCACCTATCAAGGCCAGCACGGTGCATAATAGGGTGGGAGGCCAACACCAACAAACCTTCGTCTCCCCAGCACTGATGTTTTACACACCACACCAGGTCATCATTTAAGGTTGAGTCGACCTTAGGGAGGTCCCAAAGTCGGGTCAAACATTCACACCTGGTATTAGTCATGAGCAGGAATCGAACTCATTCGTCGCCAGATTCGTCGCAGCTCCCCACACAGACCATAACACACACACACAGTGCTACACTCGTTTGCTCGTGCACACCCAATGGATTCTTACGCGAGCGAGTTGGGGTCCACCCAGGAAGAGACCGGCTTCACCCCCAGCCATTTCTTATCCTCGATGAAGCTCAGAAAGTCCTTCTCCAGACGCGATCCCTCGTACTGGCGGAACACCCCCTCGTGTATGCTGTTGCAGAGAGAGAGAGAGAGAGGAGCGGAGCGCCGTGTCACATGAAGGAAAGCGTTCGGCCTCCGCTTAGCGATTGGGGTGGGGGGTTTTTTTGGAAGTGAAATTCAGCGTGGTCAAGTCACGGTCAACGCACGAACGGCTTGCCGAGTGCCGAGGGTACTCACTGGTAAATCGTAGGCAGGGAGGTAATTAGGAATCGACCACTGAGACCTGAAAGAAGAAGTAGAGTGATGTTGGTGTCAGCACCTGTGCAAGCTACAACACGACACAGCGTAGGGGGCATGTGGCTAGGGCTAATCCGGTCATGGCCCCCCTCAAAACCAATTCACCCCCCCTCCCCATCCTGGCAAGCTGCGATTACAAATGTTTATTTCTAAGTTGGCGCTCAGTTACTTCCGCAGTATTTACAATTTACATATGACAATAGGATACACTTTAAGCATTTGCAGGTGTGGAGTTTGAATGGCAATGTATCTCAAAGCATATCTAACAAATGCATTTTACCTCCGAGTGAAATTTCATTGCAAAAATGCAAAGTCGATTTCCAAACCAAGTGGTAAAACTTAGTTCTGCTTTAAAGGCCACACTGGAATTTCTGCCTTTGCAATAACGGTCATCACCGTACACAGAGGAAGCTGACTGGAGAATATAATATAACACAGGCCCTGCCTCTCACCGAGTTCCAAGATGCCATTAATTCTTAATTATTAACTACTATAAGCACTGGGGGTTGAGTGGTGGTGCAGTGGTTAGCGCACTGCACTATGAACCCAGAAGCATGAGATTGTTTCCCGGCCACGGCAAAAATCGTTGGCAAGCGATGTCTCAACAGGTGCTTACTTCACCAACTCACACTGGCCAGCACGGTGAAGTATGGTCAAATAACCCCCATTCGTCAACTTGACACAGCACTGGCAGGTCCTTCAACCAGCAGTGGCTTCACAAAGGCATGTCATTCACGAGTATTTTTTGTTATTATTAAGCACCAGCGAGCCTGTAGACTATGCACAAAGTGTGGCAACACCACTAAACTGATATACCAAGCACAAATCTCCCACCACAAGCTCATGCTATGGTCAGGCTTCAGACCGCAGTTAAAATATTTTTTATATTTGATTCCTCCTTCCGTGAATGCGTAAGCGCGTGCTTCCCCGTGGTTCAACGCTAATATGGAGGGCGAATCGTCCCCCTATGCAAGTAGAACTTTCGCACCGTACGTAGCCAACCGTGCTAATCAGAGATGTGTGTATAGCTGCATCTATGAAGATGCAGCAACACAAATCAACTCCCCTCCCCCCCCTTATTAATGTTTCACTTTCCCTGCTCGTTATGCATGTACATACATTGAGCTTCTTTCACCACCGGACGTAGCCGACCATGCTAATAGCTCAGCCGTTTTTTGCTCAAGACAAAAATGACTAAACAATACCCCAAAACGGTAAAATGTACATACCTACATTATGTATGTTGATTAACTGTGAACAACCCCACCAATAACAGATATCCAATGTAATTTATATGACATTAACCCCCCCTACCCCCCGATGGTCTTCACATCTGATTGGCTCACAAGTGATGACATCACATGTATCCCCTCTATTTAAGACCGAAACCGCACGAGGATTTCTCCACAATTCTGGGTGTTGCCTGATGAGGCTGGTTATGAACGGCGAAACGTCGCACTCGAATTGTAAATCTTCTTGGTTCTTTCGGTAAAGTCACGTAGAAGGGAAATAATAAAATAATAAAAATAAAACATAATAAAATAATTATCACGATGTTTCGGCCACAACGCAAGTAGCCGTCCTCAGGTGAGAACAGGTCTGAACAGGTCTGTCGGAAAGACAGCGTCATTCAGACGCTGTCTTTCGCGTTGTGGCCAAAACGTCGTGAGAATAATTTTATTTTTATTAATGTATTATTTCCCTTCTACGTGACTTTACCGAAAGAACCAAGACGATGAATCCCTGCAGTCACGAAAGCTTTAAATCGAAATCGAATTGTAAATGTTGTGGGTTTACTCTCCAACACACCGCTGTGCTGAACTAGTAACGAATTGTCACATTTTCTTTACGTGACAAACCTTGCTTATTGGCTGCGTCTGGTGGTGGCGGGTTTCACGACATATTTACATTTACGTGATCCAACCCCCAAAAAAACCAAGCCTCTACTATGGCGGGGGGGGGGGGACGACGACAGTGGGTTTCTAATGTGTCGTGCGACGTGGCACCTGTCTGTAACGTGATGTCCACCTTGCCAACCCTGATGTTCAGGTCCTTGCTCCAGGTGGCCAGCTTCACCCACTCGGGCTGCAGCTGTTGGCAGGCCGGACACCAAGGTGCGTAGCTGCAAGGATATAAACACGCACGTGCACCGTCGTCCGTGTGTTCACAGGGAAAACGTTGCCTCCGATTCAAACACGATCAAACGTACGTACGTACGTACACTGGAACTTCTTTTGCGGCGTACGTAGCCGGCCTCGCGAATCGGAGGTGCGGGAAATGGTCAAGGCGTCGGAGGTCATCACGGCCCGCTGGTCATCAATTGTGGAATCCTCTTCCTCGGTCCATTAGGGATTTCTGAGTCGATTTCACTTTTCAAATCACGTCTCAAGAGACTCACCTATTTGTACTGCAGCACTTCCCCGTAGCTTAAGATAACAAAAAAATGTGTCCGATTGGATTACTTTGCAAATATTATTATTAGTTTTTATCACAGTTCCTCATTTTATTGGAATTTTGAGAGTAATCATCGAGATGGCTATTGTCATCTTTCTATTTCGTTTAGATTTTTCTAAACTTATGAGTGTCGTAGGGCGCTTTGACATACTTCAATATGACAGGCGCTTTATGAAAGAGGTGATCATTATTATAAATATGACCACCAACATCGCCATGCCATCATCACCACCACTATGTGGCCAAGTCTTCCCCTTCTTACATGGTCAAAGTGTCCTTCAAGGACCACTCTTGCAGTCTCCATCATCACCACATTAGGAAGCCACGGAGCTATGCACTTTTAAATCTAAATTGTAAAACAATTTCGTTAAAACTGCTTTGGTTGTGTTCAGTTTGTCGTTCTTCCCCCACACCTCCGATTAGCGTGGCTGGCCACGTACGGTGTGAAAGAAGTTCAACACACATACACCATCTCCTAGCTGTAAAATAAAAAAATGTGGAAGAAAAACACGTGGCTCACATTCATTTGAAATATTTTTTAAAGTGTCCACTTTTTGTAAGCTCGAATTGGGCAATTTTGGCCACAAAGATTTTTGCCACTTCACAGCAAAAAAAACAATTCGGCAGCCACCACCGACCGCAACTGCACTTCGCCACACAATGCAACTGGAGCCGTCGTCTCGTTCTCCACAACGAGTGACTGCAAACATGTAGTTCTGTACTGTGTGCAGTACTGTGCACAGTGCAGTGCACAGTACCGCACTGTACACAGTGCAGTGCTGTGTAAGGGGCAGCATGTAGTGTACAGTGCGGTAATGCGAGTAGCTGGTGCTGTACGGAATACAGTGCAGTACTTGTACAGTGTAACACTGTGTACAGTACATCACGTGTACAGTGCGGTACTGTGTAGTGTAATACTGTACAGTGCAGTACTTGTACAGTGTAATACTGTGTACAGTACAGCACGTGTAGTGAAGTACTGTGTACAGTGCAGTACTGTGTAGTGTAATACTGTGTACAGTGCAGTACTTGTACAGTGTAATACTGTGTACGGTGCAGTACTTGTACAGTGTAGTACTGTGTACAGTGCAGTACTTGTGCAGTGTAGTACTGTGTACAGTGCCGTACTGTGTAGTGTACAGTACATGTACAGTGTACTACTGTGTACAGTGCCGTGCTTGTACAGTGTAATACTGTGTACAGTACTTGCAGTGTAATGTGTACAGTACATGTACAGTGTAATAATGTTTACAGTAGTCTACAGTATAGTATGCAGCGCTAGGGTACAGCGTACAGTACTGTGTGCAGTGCTGAACATTGTGCCACGCCATGTACTGTACAGCGCGCACTGTACAGTACAGCGCGCACTGTACTGCGCACGGCACATGCCGAGATAAACGAAGCGTCACTTTTAAGTTGCGGCAATGAAAAATGTCATCGTGACACACTCGCACGAACCACGTGCGTGGTTACAGGCAAGGCGCTCTGTCGCTCCACCGCTGGATGAAGGCCCTCGGCTACATGCCAAGCGGGTCCCACAACGGGGTTGTTACATTTGAACATACTTCACCACGTTGGTCAATCCCTGTAGGTGTTGGTGACGGCAGGCAGCCTAGATGTACAGTCCAACAATGGATTTAACCCTAACCCGAATGCCAAATGATGCACAATCACAGCCGTCAACTCCGGATTCTTGGGACATGGAAGTTGAGTTTATAGGTCCATATGTCGTACAGCAAAGAGAAATCGTGTCTATGTGTTTGTGTTTCTCCCCTTGTGATGGGAGGCTTTGTAGGATGAAGGTTGCGATTTATAGGGGCACGTGGTGACCAATACGGTCTGCATTGGTGTGTAATAATGTAGGGCTCTGATAAGGGGTTGACAGGTTTGTATTAGATTGTATTTACACTACGATTTAGAATTAAACGTCTGTATGAAACGTAGGTTATTGTTTGTTCTATCGCAGAAGAAGTGGTAACGTTTAACGCCGTGTTAAGTGTACGACTTAAAAGGCTACTGGTCTTAAAAAACAATGTTGGATTGCTGATGTTCAAGTTCATTTCAAGTTCAAGTTCATTTATTTGGTATAACCCTGTGAGCCTCATTCGGCTCTTGAATGGGGTGCAACCGCAACAAACAAAAAACTAAAATATAAACAAGAAAACATCTTAAAGTGACTCTGTGCAAACAGAAAATCCAAGAAAAGACAGCAAAATATTGCATGTTAAGACCACACTGACCAAAGTCATAATTCATCCCGGATAAAATTATTCCATCAATTAAAAACACAACATTCATCCGACGTTAATGCACAGTACAGACACATAATCAGCCATGGTCAACCCACTGCTGGATTGATTTAAAAAAATAAAAATAATCTTTTCATTTAAAGCTTTCGTGACTGCAGGAATTCATATTCTTGGTTCTTTCGGGTTTTTCAAAATTTTCTTGCTGTGGATTTCACACCTGATGATGATTGCTTTCTGTTGCAGTCGAAACGTCGTGAGCATTTTTGTTTTATATTTTTAGTATTTTATTTCCCTTTCTACGTGACTTTACCGAAAGAACCAAGAATATAAAATTTATAATCCCCAAGTCGTCGTCATTGGGCAGGGCTTAGTCCAGCAGTGGATTGAGCATGACCCATACTATTTCATTGCACAGCATTGCCATCATTGTACCCCGTGCCTTTCGTCAATCCATCATCATCATCGACATGTTCAATCCACTGCTAGATGATGACCTCCCCGACTTGTAGTTTACGAAGCTCGCTTGACCATACTTCACCACGCATCGCTACAGCATAGCAAGACAACACCACCACCACCAACACCACCATCATCACCATCATCATCCACAAGCCGCACTCACAATTCCACCATCCACTCCCCTTCCAGGATCTTCCTCCAGTCGTCATCGGCCACCACCTCGACGCCGCCCTTCGCTGCGACGACCGAAGCCACAAGCGACGACAACAGCAGCAGCAGCAGCGCGCCCAGAGACGCCACCAAACGCCGGCTCGCCATCAGAGATTGCTAGTTATCGATTTGTTAGAACGAGAACAACAACACCAACTCCACCACCACAAGACGACTGTGTCAAGGGATGGCCGCTGCTTCTGCTGCTGCTCCTTGCTGCAGGAAGTGATGCCGGGTGGGGGAGGTGGTGGTGGTGGTGCTCTTATCGTGGGCAACGCCCCCCAGTGGATCACAGCGGAATTGCTGTGACGGCAGTGGATTGCTAATGTGGGCAGATGTGTGATTGATTGGGAACGTGTACAGATGTGTGA
>CM025662.2:4878775-4893772 GCA_014621495.2 Entosphenus tridentatus
TTATTATTTCCCTTCTACGTGACTTTACCGAAAGAACCAAGAAGATGAATCCCTGCAGTCACGAAAGCTTTAAATTGAAAGGTATAATACAGTTTGCAAAACGATTATTTAAAATGGACAATTATACGGAAACTATTTGTTGAACAGAGGGTTGACATTACGTACTTGGGGTATTGCCAACACATTTAGCGCAAGTCATGCCACATGCCTTTTAACATCCATTCAATTCAAAAATTAAGTCATTGATATATATAATTTAAAAATTGTAAACAAAGGTAGCAGTTTAAAAAAAGTGTTCCGTTTTTAGATTAATCAAAAAATATTGCGTGTCATTAGAGTTCTTGGGAAATATTTTCTCAAAAAAATATAAAACAGTCAAATTATATTTGTAAGCGTCTCCCTTGCAATGAGTATTTTTTTCCTTTTGTCTCGTATGACATTCCTCACATAGGGGTTAATAACCTCATTATTTTGCCCCGTGGAAATTTATATAATCGCTCGTCAAACATAGCAGCAGTGAGCCCAATTCCAAATCTATATAGGTAATGCATAATTTTAGTTTCGAATGGAAATGCACTTCTTAACCGTCACATTCCAGGTTAAATGCAGCATTCACAACATTTCAACTCGCCCAAATGTAATTTTTTACAAACCACTTGGGGGCATGTTGTGCTCATCTCTTCAGTCACGACTAAATGGTCTTGACGGTTAATTTTCCCTACATTTGTTTTCAGTTACATAACACAACGTGGCATCATCTTATACTTAATCTTTAGCACCAGTTGAACACTTGGGACAGGGGGGAATATAGAATTGAGCGGGTGAAAACTACTTAGAAATCAGATTATCAAAACGTGCTCGCAGACTTAATGCCAGTTACGTACCACCACGTTGCCACCATGTAGTCCGATTGCACTTTAAAGGAATGGCCCAAACAATTTGAAATACTGCATGGAAATCGAAGCTGCATTTGGCCCAGTTTTTTATTATTTATGCGTTAACAGATTTTGAATTAAACCCAAATGACAATGGTCATTATACTTCTGTTCATAGTACTCTTACGACCGATTCTTCCCATTGTTTCGGCTGTACGCACCACTCGTGCAGATTTAAACGAGACAGAACGCAGCCACGTGAACGGCGGCTCACAAAGTGGTTAGAAACAAAACTCTTACGCAACTGCAGCCCCACAACTTGTATTAGGTTAAGAACAAAAGAAACCGATACGTTTGGGAGCAACAACTTCCTTTAACAAAATTTCATTTTTTTTGGAGAAAGACATAGCACCTTTATTTTAATTCAGGCAAACATGTGCATTCATCGTTATTGTTACTTTGCAAATCTCCGCAACCCTCTCCCTCCCCCCCCCAACCCCCCCCCCGACTTTTTTCTTACAGTACTAGAAAACAGAAATAATTTTGTTAAAGGCACAGTCCACATCACATGAGAGGAAAAAAAAATTCTGTACCGAGAGACTGCTTGGCCGAGTTGAATTTCTGAACCAATGACGGGACACCGTAACAAAAAGCCGAACGTGGTGTGTAACGTATTCTCCAGGTTATAAGACGCACTTGTTCCTTGTGTCCTTAAAATCCCGGGATAATTCGTGGGTGGAGGTGCCCCAGTATCTACCGTTTTCTTAACAAATTCCTATGATGTCAAAGGATTACCACATTTCACCCATTAACACCTTTAAATGTAATTTGTATTGCTTTTTGTATAAAAAATCTAAAAAGCAATGCAAAAAAATAAACGGCACAAACTGGGACAGCACTTGAATGGCATTTCTGTGCCGCAGAGACACAGCAAGAGGAGCTCTACATAAATCTGTCTGTCGCCTGATGAAGCTGGTTGTAATTACTGGCAAAACGTTGTACTCAGATTGTAAATGTTGTGGCTTTGCTCTCCAACACAGCGGTGTGTTATATTGGTCACGAAAGCCTACGTGTTAAACCAGCTAGCAACGAGTCTGCATTACTCTGCACGCCATTTAGTTTTGGAGCTTTGGGGGTGCCGATTTTTACTTTTTCCCCCCACGTTTTGCAATTCTGAGGGATACCCAAAAGCAAACCGCCCACGTCATTTCGAGGACCCTCCGTGTGTGTTTTTATTGCAGTGTGCGCCAGGTTGATTTGGAAGCCTTGTGTTGTGCAGCCATCCCACTCCCTTTGTTTGTTTGGCTGCAGATTTACACTAAACGGTCATCTCTTAGGCGAGCCGAGACTACAATTGGGAACAACTTCCTAACAATTTTTTAAACGCCCTACAGCTATGGCGCGACCTCCACCCACAAAACCATCACCCACCCCCTCCCCCCAGCCAAGATAATTTCAGCAACCATTTTCAGAATTCGATTCTAGCAACAACCGCAGGGTCCTCTGCCGATCCATGGAGTCCAACGGTGTTGTGAAAAAAAAAGTAAATAAACCCACCACCCCCGAAACGAAAGACACGGAAGCCCATGGTGGAGAACCACGCAACAGATCCCCCCCCCCCCCAACAAGCACCCCCCGCCCTGTATTGCTTGGCCCATGCAGGCATGCGGGGGTCACCTGTTGTGCAACGAGGGGGCATCGGTCTCCTCATCCTCCTCCAGCATCCTCTTGCCGGATCCTGTGCTCACAGAAAAAGACAATGACCCCCCCCCACACCCGTATAGACTTAACGGACCGTTGGGGCAAGCGCTGCTAGCGAGTAGCTATGACATGAAGGGGTGGGTAGACAGCACCATGCCCAGTCACCGTTGTCTCCCTAGTGGCGATGTTTACACACCGCATCAGGTACTCATTTGAGGCTGAGTTGACTTCAGGGAGGGCCAGGACTGGTTCAAATAATCGTCGCTGGTGATGGCCGTGAGCGGGAATCGAACCCGGGTTGCCGGGTTCATAGCAGTGCGCTAACCACTGCACCACCGCTCACACACACACAGTGCGGTACCTGAGCAATACATTACAAAATGTATCCTTCACCTTGAGCCCATGATCCACTTCAGCAATTTCAGGTCAATCGCTGCTGACATTGCATTCACCATGAGCGACGATGGCAGTGGAATGCAGTGACAGTTCTCTCTAGACAATTAAGGCTTGATTAAAAGTGTGAATGTTGAACAAGGATTCATCTCAGGTCTGTGAATGAACCAGTTGATTATAGATGGGGTAGGCCTAGTACTATCCTCTAGTTAGGTGACACAGTCATTCCTTTATGCAGCTAACTGTTGACAAGTCCGTTAGCCAGTCACTCAATACGACAATATTTTATAAGAAAAAAAATCCTATCAAAAGGCTTTCTGTGCTCCATGAGTCTAGATCACATTCACGCTGTATTTTTTCACACGTGTAGAAAACGTGATGTCTGGATGTTGAACTTCTTTTGCACCGTACATAGCCAAATGTGCTAATCGGGGGCGATGTCTGACAGTCGCGTGTGCGCCATCTACAATCCGATTATAAATTTACATACCGTTGTCCAGTAAGAGGGCAGCTCGAGCAAGAATTGTTCAGATTTGGGGCAAAGATCTTTGAACAATAGGACACACTGTGGCAAAGATATTTCTCTGCGGCAACGACAGTGGATCATGGCCTTCAATCTCACAGGGCGGCAGGGAAACAGACGAGGAGTCACTGAACTGTCGGTAATTCATAACAGGCATCAGCCTTGGTCAATCCACTGCTGAATGAAGGACTCCGCCAATCCGCCACCACCTCTCATGGCCGTGCGATGCAACAATTCGCTTAACTTTCTGAACAAGCAGAGGTGCGTCTCACCATGTGCGTGCGCAGGTTTAATGTCGTAAGGAGAGAGCTTCTTTATGGTAAGACGCGCCAGGTAAATCGCTTCATACTCCTGTTGCCGACCATACACACACAGAATGCATTTTTAAAAGGAGCTTTCATTTTGTAATCTTGAGAATAAGCGTTTCCAACGTTTATCTGCCATAAAAAGACTTTAGGTCAATCGGAAACACCGTGTTAATCACGAATAATGGCAGCAATACCGAATCCTGGACAGTGATTTGATTGACCCTGGGATCAGTACCCTAGGGAATGCATAAAAAAATTAACTACCACTTAATAGTGAGATGTTATACTCATGGACAACGTACCTGTAGCTGGTTCACAAATCCAACGTTTGGATTAATACAGAATCTTCTTTGCTGCAAGTAAACAAACGCATCCCTAGCAAGGAAACACAAGGCGAGAAATTAAAACTCACGACGGGAGGAAAGTTGTGTCAGGTTTTAATGATGTGGGAGTCACGTATACAAGATGAGATTAATTTAACCCGATAACAAAACTGCTTTCCAACTTTTAAGCCTAAAAGACTATCATGATTTCAATGTTGGGCAATTTGTGATTGATATGCAAAGTGCCACTTCATAAAGCAATGACAATGAATTTGCTAAAAACTATAATTACATATGCTTATGCGTAGTGATAAAGGATTTAGCACTATGTCATCCACTGCTGGACAAAAGCTTTCCCAAGTCATGTATGATATTTAACAATACCTTCAGTACATTGATCAGTGGGGGTTGGGGAATGGAGGAGCCCAGGACTGGTTCGGATATCACTCACCACTGATGTTAGCCGTGGACAACGATCAAACTCACATTTTTCCAAGTGCATAGTGTAGTGCGCTAACCAAAGTGCACACCACCACTGCACCAATTGAAAGTAACAGTCCTAAAATGTATTACACCAATCTCTATATACTCAGTGTTTTCTATTTATCACACCATGAAGCTAGGAGAAAGACCATTAAATGTAACAATAAAAATCTAGTTCTTGTTAAAACTGTATAAAAGCATAAAACAGATTATGCAGATGAGATATGAAACAGGATGAAAAAAATGGCAAAACATGGAAAAATGTATCAGAATAAAGATCAAAAAGCATACCAAGAATATGCCATATGCAGGAGAACCACACACAGTAAATATGGAAGAAAACGATATGTGGCTCACAAACGATAGTCGTTATATGCAACCACAATAGACGAGAGATACACTTAATTGAGACATTTGAAGGAATGACAACCACATGAGGGAACGCATCAGAGGACATTCTTTGCGGAGATGGAGCCGAGATTAGGTTACATGCAGGAGCAAATTGGATTGTGGGAATGAGTAGTTGGGAGGCATCAACGCAGGAGTGGATAGCTCATGACTCATGCTGATGATGGCAAAAGTGACAACTGAATCCGAACCAACCTGTACTTGAGTCCAAATGTTTCCATAATATAGGCGATCACAAGGGCAGCACTGCAAAAACAATAAACAGAAATGAATGAAAAACACATCTAAATATAAATCTGGCATCTATTTTTAAAAGAGCAACTCAAAGACGTAAGCTTTAGAGGACATCACCACATCACGCGCTTTCAGATGCGCTTCTACAGCAGTCTGGAACGGTCTTCCTTCCGATGTTAGGAAGCAGCTGGATCTATGCAATTAAAACCTCTCGATTGAAAACTCATTTCTTAGAACTGCATTTTTTGTTCAGAATGTTGTCCTTCCGCCGCACCTCCGATTAGTACGGTTGGCTATGTACAGTGCGAAATAAGGTGTACATACATACACGAGGAAGTGGGAGGGTATGTTGTCACTGGGAAATTATCCTACATTATTGTAACTTAAACTATCCGGCCAAGTGGCTTGATGGCAGAGCGAGCGGCTCGCAATCAGAAGGTTGCGAGTTCCAAACCTGGTCGGGGTGGAAACCCATCACGCCTTCCAGGGGGCAATAAAATGAGTACCACTATGTAGGGGCAAGTCAACAGTAATTGTCATATAGGAAAGTATAACCGCCACTACTGGCTCAGGGCTGTAAAGAGGTAAAAACCATTTGAGTGATAAATTCGACTTTTTTTACTTTGAATAAAACTGAAGTCGTGAGTATTTCACTAGGGTGTCCCACATTAATTGTTTTTCAATTGCTGCAACAAAATGCTTAAATACCTTCTTGAGATGCCAGCATTTCCATGCACAAGAACTTTCCCTGATCCCACAAAAGACACAAACGAGAGTTAAACCGCACCATCAACAGTGGCTATAAAAAACTCATCGGAGAGTAAAAACAAGAAAGGGGCTCCTAATCGAGTTGCGGAAAAGGTTAACAACTTCTCAAAATGTACACGGCCTTATCGCCACTTGCCACCTTAGCATCACTTATCCAAGTGTACAACGTAAAACCAAGCAATTGCAAGCAAAAAAAAGTCAATGTGCAGATTGTGTTTGACTGGTTTTTAAGGATTTGGCGGCTGGCTGCCTTACCTCCACTTTGCAAACATCCGTCAATAAAATCTTTTGTCTGAAACGCAACCATCATGGGCACACAAACACAAAGAAAAATAAGCGCGATGTAACATATTTTCAACAATTAAATAGAATACACAATTTTTCAAAAATTTGTTTATAAACGTTAAATATTAACACACAAAAAACATCCACAACAAAGACCCCCCCCCAAATCCTTAACAGACTATTTGGGCAAGTACTGTTAGTGAGCCCTAAGGCGGTTAAGCAGGTACTTATGTTTAACTATTTTTACACCGTACGTGTGGATGGAGGCCGCCACCATGCCCAGCCACCTTTGTCTGCCCAGTGCTGATGTTCACACACCGCACCAGATACTCATTTAAGGCCGAGTTGACATAGGGGAGGGTCAGGGACCAGTTCAAATATTCGCCCCTGTTATTGGTCGTGAGCAGGAATTGAACTCAGGTTGCAGGACACTGTGGGTCAACCAATGAGCCACTGCTCCCAACATGCACACAGCTCTATTCCACATACACATTACAACTAAACAAATTAAACTGCACAAAGCTACTTAACGATTCACCACTCCGCCTCATAGCTACGTATAAAAATGCACGTGTAACATTTTTAAAGTTGCAATGTTGACATAATGTAGTCATTCTGCGATTGCTTTTGACAGCCACTTGTACATAGAGGCGTACATGTAATTTTATCAACGGTTGGAAGAGGGGCATCCCTTTGCCGTTCAAGTCGTGGGGTTTATTTGACCATACTTCACCACAATGGTCAGTGCAGGCTGGTAAATGGTGGGCAGTAGACGTGGCAGCGTAGAAATACAAGACAACGTATTTTTCTGCTTGCCAACATGTAACTTTGCAAGATACAACGACCTGCCTTATAATTTTCTACATAAACGCCCAGTAGCGAGTAATGTAAAATTCCTTCAGTAGAAAAGTCCCCTTTTGACATTGCAAACCAAGGAGAAAATATAACTTAACATTTTATGCAACTGGCGACAGAATAATACATTGCGGAAACTGAAATACTTCACCCTCGGCAACATGCCATATTATTAGTAATGGGAACAAAGTTATACTTTTGCCAAAAAAATCATGTGACAATGAACATTCGCCAAGAGATGAGTCAGTCCCATGGGGATTCAAGTTGTATGACTAAAAATTATTTTAGAAAGACTTTCCAGAACAAAAATCGATCAAGCCCAAAAGGGGTTAAGCACCCAAGTATAGAATTCTAGTCTAAAGCTACTGTCAAAGTACTCACCATTGGGAAGTATCGGATGATGTTATCCACAGGACTGTCAGCTATGTTCAGAACCAAGTAACTGCACACAAACCAAATGCGTTGTAATGTTTTGTAAGCAGGGAAAATCAATGACAATTTTTTTTACATAACCAAACACTGCCATTTAAAAGCTTTTGCAAGCCAAACAAGAGTATATCTACACACAACTGAAGACCAATGACAAATACTCTATGCAGGAAAATAAATAAAGGTTACCAAGCAAAGATGGGAATGTTTTTTTGCAGCAGTATAACAATGGTCAATAATTTACTGTACTTACACTGTATTAATGTTGTTAGAAAAATTATTTTGATTTTAAGTATTTGACATTCAATAAAAGCTGAGTCTTAGAAAAATGTGGATAGTCCTGCAACTTAAGATGTAAATCTCAGACACTTAAAAAATGTGCTAAATCATTAGTAAAATCAGGAATTGGATTTTTACGTGGGTCTAGTATGTCAACCAATTAAAACTGCAATTAACATAACAATTTAATTTCATTACCTTTTTTGAAAATGGTTAAATCCCGAGAAATACCAGTGTCACATAGACAAAATTATTTTTTTCAACCACTCTTGCCAATGGTGAATTGAGTTTCGTTTACAGGTCCAAACATTGACCTATTGCATAAGCCATATTTTCCAAAACTAAACAACGTGACCTTCAAAATGACAGCTGATATGCATTAAAGGATGATTGACACTATCACTCTGAGATTGTCCAACTTGTGTAATTGCCTATGAGCAAATAATGTATTGTAAAGATAACACCAGCATACATCATCATTTTTATAAAACGAAAAAAACAATCGACTTACCGTACACAATCAGGGAAATTTGGCTTGATAAAGTTGGCTTCTATGTCTTGCCGGACACACACGATGTGCGTTATTCCTCGGCTTTCCAAGATTGGCCACTAGGAAACACAAGAAAGACGCATATTGCACGTAAGAACAGCCACACCTATGAAAATCAATATTTAAGAAATGATTAACATTTCCACGAGTCACCTTGCTTCGCATGGCAGCAGAGAAGGGTCCCAGATACAAGCCCGGTAAGATCTCCTGAAAGACAGAACAAAATTATGAATTGTAAATTCTCATTGCAGCGAACACGTTTACAAGGCCTGATGCTTTGATTGTACACCATGAAAATTAATGCTTAGAAAACTGAGAGTATTTCCTGCTCATCACTTTGTATGAACAGAGCTGTCTCATCTTGGTTTTTACTAACACAAATGTTATTTTATTATTAGTATGTATCACTTCTTCTTGGTTCTTTCGGTAAAGTCACGTAGAAGAGAAATAATAGACCTGTTCTTCACCTGAGGACGGCTGCTTGCGTTGTGGCTGAAATGTCGTGAGAATTATTTTATTATGTTTTATTTTTTATTTTTTATTATGACTTTACCGAAAGAACCAAGAAGATTAATCCCTGCAGTCACGAAAGCTTTAAATCGAAATTTATGTATCCCTTATCAATGTGAATTAGTCATAACTGGTAAAATTACAATGCAGTAATGTATTGACTGGACCTTGTGGCTCACATAACAATATCTTGCTCTTTCCTTCGCCTTACGCATACTGCCAGGAATTTTACATTTGCAGGGTTAAAAATCTACACCATCCCTAAAGTGTTAATGTAGCCACTGACTACCTAACATGAACAATACCCAAACCAGCTGTAGCTTGTTGGATAGTTGGCTCAATATACTTATCCATAGTCAAGTAATGCAAACATTAAAAACACAACCAGAAAGTGATCCCATCACTAGCCACTTAAGTTGTATGTAAAATACACACAAATGTCAGCAGTGTGTGTCGTTCTTTACAAACCCGTTGAATTTAAACCCTAAAGCTTTGCTCACAACGCCAAAGCATGACTAACCAAGCACTGTTTTTTGTTTACGCTACAACTCTGTTGGGTTGAAGGCAGCTTGTTGAAGAAAACCATGCCCCGGATCCCATCCTCCAGTGGGGGAATCTAGACACCGAGAATAAACTTTCTTGGCCACGAGACGGATGCGTGATGCCTCTATTCTTGGCAGGAGTGCTGCGTGTCAATATCAAACATGGGCGACCATTCAAAATGTCTCTACAGCGATTTAATGTGCTGATAAACCTTGGCTTGAGAAGCGAGGATGCTAATAACCACGAGGAGCACATATGGAGCATGACCAACCTTCCTCTAAAGTTATTACTTCTAAGAAAATTGACAAATAATGTAAGCTCATGGGCCCACAATCTGATATTATATCCAAGTTTCTAGGTGGGCTACATGGGCCCCAGAGGCCTCATTTGACACTCCAGGGGAGCCCCAGAGGCCTTCGGTGGCCCTCCAGAGGGGCTGAGGGGGCTCCAAAGGCATTCTAAGGCCCTAATTACAAATAAATAATAATGTACTTGCTAATTGTATCACAATTGTAGCAATTTGACATGATACTAGACAAAATACACCTATTGCAGCCATTGTTTAATCAGATCACTTTGGTGGAAATGGTGGCCAAAATATCTAAAGGTGCTTTAATTATTCAGTTAAACTGGAAATGGTCAATGTGTATAAATGTACTGGGATGGGCCCACTATGAGAGGTGCACGCCGATTTAGTTGGGTCTGGACACGAAGACAAAATTGGCAGACAAGTAGAAGACACGAACCTGCATATCTCTTCTCATGGTGTAAGTCCAGTCCTGAAAAAATATAAACACAGCAGTGCTGTCAACGTCCAACTAGTCCACAGTTACTTTTATCACAACATTTACAATTTGTCCTCATTCATTTCATTATTTAGCGTTTTGTTTAAAAGACCCCCCCCAAAAAAAACATACGAGTGCTCATCTCCACAAAGAAAGAGGTTATCACCAGCCAGTGTTATTCATAGATGAACAGAGACAAACAGCTTACAGTATCCGTAAAACAAGTTTTTGTTTGGTTTAGATCGCGAAAATATAGAAAAGTGTCGTGAAACCCGCCACCACCCGACAGAGCCAATGAGTAAGGTTTGTCACGTAAACAGAACATGCCAATTCGTTACTAGTACAGCACACCGGTGTGTTGGAGAGAAAATCCACAACATTTACAATCCGAGTACGACGTTTCGCCAGTAATACCTTACAGTTTTTAGGATCAAGTGAAGCAGCTCACCATATGGGGGGGACTGATGGTGGTGGTCATGACAATATGGTTAGTGGCAATGACAGTGATTTTGTTCATCATATTGGTTATGACGGTGAATATGGTAATTATTGTATTGAACAGTGATGCATAGCTATCATACTAATTAAAATGTATAATGCGCATTCGATTAAGGATTCCAATGCTATAGTAGTAATATTGAAGATTGTTGTCATGGTGGTGGTGGTGGTGGTAATAATTATTAAGGTGGTGGTAGTGATGGTTATAACGGTGATGGTTATAACGGTGATGGTTATAACAGTGATGGTTATAACAGTTGATTAGTGGTGAGTATTTGATGCGATGTGGACGATGCAGATGACAATGACGGGGTCTGAACGGACCTGACACAGATAATTTAACTCGTATTCAGACCGAGATCTTGCTCGGTCTTAGCCTGACCTCAACATTATAACAGTCAGCGTGTCTCTGCTGAAGGAAATTGGGCCAGTGGCGTCAAATCCACATTCCGATGGTGCTGGTCGGCATGACCATTGTATTAATCTCGTTCCAATGAGTACAAAGGATATACTAATTTTACCCACCTTGAACAAAAGACGGGCTTGTTCTACCCCAGTGATTAGTTAAACATCACACTCTGTAACTGGCGCCGACTTCTAAAGAAAACTGGTTTATTTATTATAATAAACAAAGTGTTAACTAAACGAAAGACTAATACAATACGCGCGGGCCCAAGCGTTCGACACCATCCCCG
The DNA here is from genome assembly GCA_014621495.2 of Entosphenus tridentatus. Lineage (NCBI taxonomy): Eukaryota > Metazoa > Chordata > Hyperoartia > Petromyzontiformes > Petromyzontidae > Entosphenus > Entosphenus tridentatus. Next base: position 4,890,221 of record CM025662.2, read on the forward strand.
GCCTGGCCTAGAATCCCCTACCGCTCGCGACGCGCCTCCCTCGGTAGGGCAAAACCGTACGCACCCCGGTCTCCTCGGCCTTTGCGGCGGGCAACGCCGGGAAGTCGAGACGAACGGTGTCCATCCCTTTAACTGAGGGAGATGTTTGTCCGTTGATGTTGTTAATGATGTTACTGATGTTGCTGTTGCTCGGGCACGTTCACGCGGCGAGCATCGCGGGAGCGGCGGCTGTTCACGGTCCGCGGAGGAGAAGGAAGACGAGCCGGCCCAGGGCGGCTGCCATGTCGGACATGCCGACTCGCTCCCTCGATTCTCGACTCCGACTATTTATAATCCAGGGAATCGATTCCAAACAAACGTTCACCCCTTTACGATTCGAATAAATCGACTGTAGCTGCTTGTAATTGAACGCAAACGATTCGATTCCAGTTGCGAGACGACGGTAAAGGAAATCGATTCCTGACAGGAGCAAGGGGCGTGCGCGCTGCAATGCATTTGTGGTTAGAGGTCTCCGACGCCATCTTAGGTAGGGGTGATGGTTGGGGGCACGGCCAGACCCCACAACGCAACTGGTTAGAGGTCTCTATCGCCATCTTAGGTAGGGCATTGGGCTGGGTGAGGAGATGAACAGTCAAGCCCCACAACCAAACTGGTTGGAAGGTCTACGTGGCCATCTTAGGTAGGGAGGCACGGCAAGACCACACAACGCATCTGATTAGATGTCTCTATCGCCATCTTAGGTAGCGGCATTGGGCAGGGTGAGAAGAGGTCAGGCCACACAACGAAACTGGTTGGAAGGCCTACGCGGCCATCTTAGGTAGGGAACGCACAGCAAGACCCCACAACGCAACAGACGGCACACGTTGTGGGTAACTCCCATCGCAAAGGTCCCACTTCTCCCCCCCACCCCTACCTAAGATGGCAGACGCGGAGTCGGCGATGTTATAAAAACAATAAACAACCCGCGGCTCCATTGGTCGAGAGGTTCGGCCTCAGAGGTCGCGGTTCGCGTGCGGATGAGACAGCTAAGACCTCTCCCCAACGGCGTGTGAAGCAAGGAGTGAGGTTCCCCGGGTGTTTAGTGTGAGGATACGCGAACGTGTTCGTTCTAGAATTGCGTGCGTAACTTATTTCGCATCGTACGTAGCCAACCGTGTTAATAGGAGGGGGGAGCACGAGACACTAAACGCAAAAAAATATAAAATAAGTCAAAGTTATCCATCTCGAGCAGAGCTCCAGTGCCCGCCCAATACCGGAGGAACGTTCCAGACGGCCGCAGAAGCGCATCTGAAAGCGCGCGAATTTGTCATCTTAAGACCATTTTCTTTAATTTTCGATTTAAAGCTGGGATTCATATTCTTGGTTCTTTCGGTAAAGTCACGTAGGAAGGAAATAATAAAATAATAAAACATACTCTTTTTTATTATTTCCCTTCTACGTGACTTTACGGAAAGAACAAATAATAAATTGTATTTAGTTGGTGACCGTTCAAAGCCATGCTGATGAGCGCGTGGCTTCGGCCACGCCATTACGCGAACTTAATCACTCGAAGCATCTCATCATCTTCATCATCGTCTGGACCTGGCAATGTCAGCTTCCCTCTTTCTCCTCCACCTCCTCCACGCTCCACCTGGGAGAGAGGCATGGGCGGCGTGAGGAAGCAGCTGGCCGCCCTGAAGGAGCACCTGCGTGAGAAGGTGGTGGGACCAGACGGAGTTCCGCTGGGCACCTACATGGGCCAGCAAAGCCACGTGCCCTGGGCCTGCAGAGGCCCCCACTGCCTCGAGGTACGGTGCGAAAGAAGTTCCAACGCGCATGCATAACATACAAAAACGTAGGTTTTCGTGGCCTTTGGGGCCGTCCATAAATGACGTCACGCGATTTTGGACGATTTTTGACCCCCCCCCCCATAGTCACACGGCGTCACAAAAATTCAGACCCCCCCTCCTCAAATATGACGTCACAAAGCTCTGCTTCCCCCCCAACAAAAAAAACATGTTTCAAATCGCTTTAAACTATTGTCATTGTAGTACGTATTTAATGTGGCGCTGCACTCTGATGTTGTAGGAGAAAACATTTATTAAAAGTATATTTAATTAAGTAGAACGTGTTGTCTGTATTTAAAGTTGCGCATTTTGATGTGACGTCATATTTCTCAAACCCCCCCCTCGTCACACATCGTCACAAATGTCTGACCCCCCCCCCCTAGGTGCGTGACGTCATTTATGGACGGCCCCCAGCACAATGATCAATATTGTTTTTTTGGGGGGGTTAGGCCACGTACTACTACTAGACCAGGAGTCGGCAAACCAAACTAACGACAAGAGCCATTTGTTTTTCGAATTCGGTTACAAAATTAAATACTTCAAGAGCGGCAATGCAATGTGATTACAATACGTCCTTAAAGAGCCGCAGTTTGCCGACCCCTGTACTAGATAAGTAATATTTAAAAAACTTTTTTTTAAACACGCTTTAATTAAATGTATCGTACTAGCAATGGAAGAACTCCACGACTCCAGGAAGTGGCCCCGAAGCTTGCCATGACGTATGGGACTGTGGTCATTTACAGCCAACGTCAGTTTACCGTGGACAATTAGAGCCAAGCCGAAACATAACATAGAAAAAATAATGTTGTAAAATGTTTTTTTTGATGGAATATTATAATGTCATCAGTATGACATAAGTATACCAAGTTTGCAGTCGATACCACATTGGGAAGTGGGTTAAAATTGAGTGACAAGATTTGAGGATACAACAACAGAGTGAGTTAAATAAAAGCGTGTAATATAGACCAAAATAATTTATCATAACCCCACCACCGCCACAATCGGGAATGAGTAACACGCTTACAAAGATATAATTCTACGTGCACAGTCGATGTAAAAAGTGCTTGACATTGTCAAGTAGTGGGAGGGTTAATGACAAACACGTTGGCATTAAATAGGTGGCCTAAGCAACAACAACAACAACAAAACACATGGATAACCGTGGTTTACGTTTTGGTTTGCAGTAGTTAAGTGACAACTGGTAAATCGGTAATCGTTTTCACAATCGGTTGCCGCTTCAAGTGGAAGTTGATGTCATGAATGTGCTCGTCAAAGGACATTGCCAATCGTTTCAATTATTCGCCTTTTGGCGTTCTCTGATCTGACACTGGTGAGACGAGGCCCTAGAGAAAGCTGTCTCTGGTGTAGACCAATCAGTCAAAGACAATCCCATATATCACCAGAGCATCATGGGAACCTCATTTGCCAGTAAAAATATGATATCGATTTAAAGCTTTCGTGACTGCAGGGATTCATCTTCTTGGTTCTTTCGGTAAAGTCACGTAGAAGGGAAGTAATAAAATAATAAAAATAAAACATAATAAAATAATATTTTTATTATTATATTTTTGTAATGCCCTGTGGGTGCGGACGTAATGCATGCATGTCCGCTGACATTGGTAGTTTTGATCATAGGTTAATGATTGTTTCCACACATGAAAAATTAACCAGGTATAATACATCTTCTTGGTTCTTTCGGTAAAGTCACGTAGAAGGGAAATAATAA
>CM025662.2:4894172-4907487 GCA_014621495.2 Entosphenus tridentatus
TAGTTTAATTTGTATTATTTTATTATTTCCCTTCTACGTGACTTTACCGAAAGAACCAAGAATATGAATCCCTGCAGTCACGAAAGCTTTAAATCGAAATATATACAGTATGTTAATAAATACTAATTTCTTTAGAACTGCTTTTTGTGCTTAGTTTGTTGACCTTTCCCCCACGCACCTCCGATTAGCACGGTTGGCTATGTATGGTGCGAAAGAAGTTCAACATACATACATTTAAGAATTGGGGTGGGGGAGGGGTTGTGGGTGAAGGGGTGGAGGTACACTTGGATGTTCTCACGTGCAAAGGAGGATGCTGGTTGTGGTGAATGTAACTTTCAGTCGAAGATTGGTCCGTCCTCGAGTCGTGAGAATGTAAAGCTTTCAAATTGTAACACGCCGGAAGGTATTCAATCTTTTCACTCGCTCGCCAAGAGAGAAAACGACTCAGGCACGTGAAACCGCAGACGAGCGGGAAGGCAGTCAGGCGATGAGTCACCACCAACAATTGCCTTAGCTCTGCAGTCCTCTATATATGAAGGTGTTATCAGTCAAATTTCGATTTAAAGTCTTTCCGACAGCCCTGTTCTTCACCTGAGGACGGCTGCTTGTATTTTATTATGTTTTATTTTTATTGTTTTATTATTTCCCTTCTACGTGACTTTACCGAAAGAACCAATAAGATGTTATCAGTCAATTAATGAGTGTTTAGTGTGGGAGACAATTGAAGCAACTGAGAGAAAACCCATACGTGCAAGTTGGCAACACTATCTTGAATAGATAGAATCCACTTTTTGCTGTACCTCCTCCCTGGCAAGCCATGGTATGGCTCCTCATCATGAGCATCAGATGGAGGCATTTCCCAAGGCACTGCCATGTCTCCGCTGTCTTGCGATGGCAACAACTTTTGAATCTGTTTTTCAGATTCCATTTTCCAAGTTTTTCCTGGCATCTCGTGGCAGGATTAATGACGTACAGCATCCGATTTGGACAGACCGGGTAAGGCTGCATTTTCTGTCGTCTGTGCACCACTTAATGCTCCAAATGATCTTGCTTCAGTTACCATGTTTGCCCAGACCACCTGTTTTTTCCACAATGATGTGTAATAATAACAATGATTATGATATCTAAACATTTACCTGGGATTTAATAGATGTAATTTCCCTACTCAAACAAGTAGTCATGGTGTTCAGCCAAGAGCTGCCAACAGTTTTCTGTAGGTTGCCCTGGGCTTGTGCTCCAAATTCCACATTCTCATGGCAGGGGCCAGTTTTGTTCATAGAGCTACTCTTGAAATTTGATGTACGTTGGTCATTCACCTCCTTATCGCTCTTCTATCGCTACTACCATGGTTACTGTTCCCATGAGCTTCACTCCTTCACCTGGACTCGGGTCTACCAGACTCACCGTTTCATCTCATCAACAATGTTCAGCCACCACAGTGTAGGGGTCACAACAACTCACTCAAGTACTCACTCACCAGCTTGCAGGTCACGACACTTCTCTCCGCTTCCCTTGCTCCACTCACCATCATCTCTCTCTCTCTTCCCACGCTCAAACTGAAATACCAAAAACAGTTAAACTAACACTCACAGAAAGTCCCCCCCCCTCTGGTTTTCACATTTGATAGGCTCACAGTGATGACATCACCTTTACTTAAGACTAAAACAGGAAGACTTCTTCACAATTCTGGCTAATCGACTGATGAAATTGGTTGCATTTACCAGCGAAATGTCGTACGGCAATTGTCAATGTTGTGGGTTTACACTTCCAACACACCGGGTGTGCTGAAGTTCACGTGACAAACTTTACTCATCGGCTTTGTCAGGTGGTGGCGGGTTTAACGACGCATTCATATTTACGTGATCTAACCCAACAAAAACCCTTTATCATGGGCAAGCAGCCCGTTAACTCTCAGCAATCGCAACTCCGACCCGTGCCGTTTGTTGTTTGGCTGCACGCCGTAGGTGGGGACGCTGGGCTTCACTTTGGGCGAGCAGGCGGATGGGCCTTTCCAGCTCGAAATCGACTTCATCGGCGTCTACAAAGACCCCGCGCACAGCGAGGAGTTTGCGTACGAGACGTACAAGCGGAACCCCAACGCCAAGCGGTGACCCAGTTGTCGCGAGCGGCCACCGCCAGGGGCGGACAGGAGATGCGGCCAGCCCCACTGCTGCACGAACGTGCGTGCGGGCACATGAATGAGTTATTTAAATAACGAATTGTCATATATTATAGTTATACAGTAAAACCTTGGATTGCGAGCATAATTCATTCCGGAAACGTGTTTGTAAACCAAAGCACTCGTATATAAGTTGTGATCACGTGACGCTCGGCAGACAAAACGTACACACGTACTACTGGTATTGCAAGACCTCGCTCGTTTATCAAATTTATATTTATTTAAAAAATTTGCTCGTCTTAGAAAACTCGCAGACCAAGTTACTCGCAATCCAAGGTTTTACTGTATAGTTTAGCAGGAAGCTGCCGTAGTGTAACGGTTCAGCACAATGGACTCGCAGGCCGGAGGTCGCCGGTTGCATCCAATCTCTCGGCATGGCAGTCAAACCCATGCGGCAAGTTTATTAAAATCCCTCTGTCCACCGAGCAGTCGAAATGGGTTTACCACAGTTCATGGGCAGAGCGAGTGTGGTGGGATAAAGTGTGGCTACTCTCTGTGCTTCCAACACATGCGGTTAGAGTATGAGACCAGCGGATGCCCTTCTGGCAGTAGTGGCATGACAAAGCAATTGCAGAGGGCCCGTGTGTTGAACTTCTTTCGCACCATACGTAGCCAATTGTGCTCATCGGAAGCTATGTTCAGGTTTCACTCGCTTCGTGCGGGTTCGGTTTGTGCAGTTTGGAGTATATGCGGTTAGCCTATTTGTACCCACAAATTAGCGATGTGGTTTCAATCCACTCCACATGTGGTCGGACGTGGCACAACATTGTACTGTGTGTGTGTGCTGTATGCACTACTCAGCAAGTGGCTGTCTCTATCGCGTAACGCGTGGGAAGCCTGTATACTAAATTCATAGTTATGCAAAACGTGTAAAAACAAAGCGAGCAAGATGTATTGTTCCTAACAATAACAAGAAGCCACATTTGAGATCCGAGTGTTAATAAATTACTTTTATTGCAAAACAGCCACCCGTGTGATGAGGTTGCATGAAAGAATTTCACGTGGAACACCATTCACCTCTAGCGCCCGTGGAGTTGTGTTTAAGGAGAGGGCTTCACCAGCGCCACAGCTCTCTTAGCTCCTCGCTCAACGCAGCTTTCCCTGCAGTCCGAAAAGAGCAAAATCACCACTGCCACATTTTTTTGCTCAATGCTGTATTGTTACAATGAAGTAACTCTTAAATTCGCAAATGCATGGCTCTAAAGCAGCTTGCTCACAACACGCTTCCACGCAGCCCACTGCTGGTCTACAAAAGATAAATCACCACTGGCCTTGGCTGTTGTTTGATAAATGTAGCATTGTAACAATACACCTTAATATTCTTGGTTCTTTTGGTAAAGTCACGTAGAAGGGAAATAATAAAGTAAAATAAATAGAAAAAATATTTATATTATATTTATATTTTTTATATTATTTTATTATTTCCCTTCTACGTGACTTTACCGAAAGATCCAAGAATATGAAGCCCTGCAGTCACAAAAGCTTTAAATCAAAATACACCTTAACTCCAATTCACCCACGCCACGGCTCTTAACCCTTTTCCATTCTGAGACAACTAGGTTACAGGGTGGGTACGGTTCACCGGTCAATACGGAACGCACAAGCGGTTAACATGAATTTGATTTAATAAGTCATAGCGCCGTTGTTTTTAGAAGACATTACACTCACCGCAGAGAACTGCAGCGACACGATCGCACTTCTACGATAGCGGGCGCCAAACTGCAACGCCCTCCTGCAAGGCTTTGTGGGAGCCTCGGTAGCGATACATTTATTTTAGTTTTTGTACGTATTTATTTTGAACATCTTTCGCACCGTATGGAGCCAAATGTGTTAATCGTACGTCATCGGAATGGAATCGAAAGAAAAACCAATGACATACACGTACGAACGGGAAATGATTAAGCAGCTTGCTAAAAACACATTCACCTTGCCCTGCTGTGGTGGGCCAGACTGCAAAAGCACGACCAGTGTTTTCCTGTTTTGTCGAAATTCCATTTTAACAATGCCTTGGGGCTTTGTAATGTAAAGAGTAAATAATGACAGCCTGAAACTCACTTTGGCTGCAAGCAATACCCATTCAGGATCAACAACAAAAATTAACCCGTAAAAACAAAGTTTTTCACTATAAATCCTTTATATGTGTGGCGGCTAGAGTCCTCTCGTCCTCTGGCTTGAGATGGCTGCCACCTATGGGTCAGATGATTGCCTGCCACCATTAAGTAATTGGCAATTAAATACAATTTATTTTTTCCTAAAAAGTGTAAATTTTTGGAAAAATTTTGTCACGAAAATAAATTGTCACGCACAACGAATCTGTGTGCAAAATGTCAGCTCGATTGGATCACGGGAAGTGGGTTAAAAAACGACCGAAAGATTTGCACGGTCGTAAGCGCGCAAGCAAGCAAGTGAACCTTATAATATAAAGGATTTAAAAAGAGTTCAAAGACGACAAAAGCAACCGGCTGTTGTCATTGTTTGGGAAGTGCGAAAAGATTTAAGCTTTTGTGAAGTCCATCCTGAAAATGCAACGTTTGTAGGCATTGTCAGTGTTCCAAGTGACATTACTAGGTTATACAATTTCCCTGCGTCACAATGCCCTGGGGGTAAAGATTCAACAGGACTGCATATAGAAATTTCATTGCGCCGGGCTGCGATTGAAACTCCAGATTCGAAAAAACCATCCCCAGTGCATTTAACAGTGCAGGAGTCGAGGGCATGCATAAGTGTCCCCATCCTATGGCCCAACCTACGGCGCAACGACCTTAATGTGGCTCAATTGACGAGGCACGGTCTCCGAAGACAACTCTGGTTTAATCACGAATCACGGGTGGCTGAAATCTAAATTCACAGGATCTCAGCGGTGCGAGCCCATCCGGCCACCTCTTCCCCAAGCCATCTGGCCATCTCACCAAAATGTTTACTTGGAAACGTGGAACTTAACTGGTTCAGTATGCTGGTGCCCCCATGACCTCCCGTGCGTTACGAGTAGATTGCATGTGTAATGTACGACTGGGCATTAATGCTACTTAATCGACACCTCCCTGTTGCGTCACGCACAGATGCGAGCTTTGAGCGCCACTGTGTACCACGTGCAGAGGAGTCATTTGTTTTTGAATCAAGGGTGCCAGAGATTTAGAGCATTTCTCACCCAACGTGGCATTCCCCACCATCGAACGTCAAGTTTGCGTAGAGATTAACAGCGTTAACTGCTATGGACCTGGCAACCAGAGTTACATTGCTGGCCACGGCTAAAAGTGGCGAGTAATATTTCGAAACCCCGGATTAGCACGGTTGGCTACGTACGGTGCGAGAGAAGTTCAATATTTGAACAAGTCCCAGGCCTCCCCATTCTTTGCCAACCTGCACTAAACAGCCTGGTGAAGCATGGCCAAACAACACCCAGTGGCCCACGTGCTGTGGAGAGACCATCGCCCAAAAGTGGATGACCAGCTGTAAATTATTCCTATCGCGTAAGTTTTTAACCGGTTCTAGATTTGAAGCTTTCATGACTGCAAGGATTCATATTCTTAGGTTTTTTCGGTAAAGTCACGTAGGTAAAAATTTTTAATTAATAAAAGTAAAATAAAAATCACGACGTTTCGGAAGCAACAAAAGCCTCCGTCTTCAGGTGGAACAGTCACAGCACGATAGCTGTATCAAGTGAGATAAATTACAGGAAAACCGTGTCTCTATATATACTGGTTAAGGGTGAGAGGAGCCAAGGTAGGCCCTGAATACCATTTTTGTGAGGTTCGGTGCGGCTGAAGCACGCCGCTAGGAATGAGCCCTTGTTGTGCAAACCAGGTGCGGATGATGTAAAGGTGCATGCAAAAGGGACTAAGCCCTTCTATTATGCAGAGATGATGCAGCCTAACTCGCTGCCAGGAAATTAGTCTTTGTTGTGTAGAATGGTTGACTGAGCCTATTATTATGTAGAGGTGGTGCGGCTTAACTCGCTGCCACGCGTGTTCCCGCGCGACGTCCGACGTCTCGCTTCGTGCGCTCGATTCGGTTCCCGAAGAAGCTGCCGGGGGGACGCGGAGCGAAACGTCGGGCATCGTGCCAAACGGCACGCGGCACGACCAGAAATATCTCACATTTCGCTCAAGTCGCGCGATTGCAGACCACAACCAAGGATAATCGGAACCGTTCAATGTGCACTCTTTCAATCTTTTAATATATTAAACAGACGTTCCCGCCCTAGTACATCGTCCAAATGCTCTACGCCGCCCACGTTTGGATCGTGCGCGCTTCACATTGTACGGTCTACGCGTTGTCTCGTCTGTTACAGTCGCGTTGGGTTCCGGTGCCGTGCATTGGGACAGAGTCAGAATGTTGCCCAGCCGCTCAATGGAGACCCTCCTATGGGGGGGTCGCACCGTTGCTGCTTTCTAAGCTTCATGGGCATATTGCATTTTTTTTAAACCGTTTTTGTTTTACTTATGGCTCTACCGGATGACACCCTACACGACCACAGTGCTGTCTTGTACAAAACCCACCTCTCGTTATACCGTTAGAACAAATCCACACCTTGCATTCAACGAATTGTCATGAGTCATGGGGCTGCAATTAAATTCAATAAAATCAACCCCCTTAATGGTAGTGCCCTCTAGTGGCTGCAGGGGGCGACATGAACCCATCACACGCAACAAACACGGATTTAAATAATCGATAACGTACACACGCGATTAAAGGCATGTATTTGCAAGCTTAATTGAGGAATCAATCTTTCCATTCCTACATAGCACGACACATACAATGGCTCTGAGCGGAGGTTGCACTGGATACAAACAAGTAGCTCGGCAGCGCGTCTTGGGGTAGAGAATCCCATGTTCATGACTGCGTTCTTAAGGAGAAAATCCTGAATAGTTTTCGGCCACCAATTGTGAATTTCAAACAAAAAGATTTACTCTCAAGCTCTCTATTTTTTCCACGCGCGCAACCGATCCGCGCCGGGGCTATGCCAAGCCGGCCTGGTGTGGGCCCAAGTCGGCACCAGGTTGATTTTCTCACGACAAAACATGAACGGCTGACAATCGCGACGAACCAATTAACCCCGCAACCGCCCGTCGCTCTGCTTGGCCCAGAGATATATGCAGATAGATGTCCTGTGACCCCAGCGCATCACGGTTTCATTCCGGCTCGGCACTTGGAAAACGGTAGAAAGCCACCTGTGCCATGAGGGGCCCCCCGTACTGCCGCTGCTCGAATGTGCCAGTGGAAAAGGGAGTTTGAGGGCTCCCAGATGCCAGTGCTGGGATATTTTACATCTTGAGCAATTTTTTTTCTTCTCCAAATCATGGTTATGTGGGGCAATTGCTTTCCCCCCTCCCTCCCCACCGCCAATAACAGCGAACATTTATCAATTGATTTAAGAACGCTTACGTAGGCTGACAAGAGAGGGTTGGTCACAGATTATTGGTTCCACTATATTATCAACCTTGTTAGAATAGACCAGGGATTCTCAATTTTCAGTCTCCGTGACCCACTGTGGTGCAAGGGCTTTCATTTCGACGATCGTCTCTGGCGAGTGTGACGCGTAGAGGCTAAATGTGTGGTATTTAGATGGAGGGAGACTGCTGGGGGCGGGGGGGGGAGCGGTGGGAGCGGTGGTTGTAAATTACCGGAGCTAAGATAAACCATTGCCCCTAATGCCAGCAATTCAAGATTCAAAAAGGCTTGCAAACGGAGTTTTATTTTCGTAGAGGCCCGTTGTCGCAGGTTCTGGTCTCACATCGGATCAACCTCGTTCTGAAAAAACAAAACAAAAAACGAGCATTCAGTCCAACGTTAGAATTCGGCGAGTGGCAATGAGTTGGTAAGCCTTTTGAGTTTCCACTGAACCTGAGAGGTTTGAATAATTTTCATTTTGGCTCCCAAGTCTGGGGGAACAGTGTGCGAATCCTTCCTTAAAATTGTAATAAATTCTTTTATTTGGCTTTCTTTGTTGTCAATTCGTATTCTAATTGTCAATTCAACATCGTGTCACAGGCAACCACAACCCGGGATTCCACCCGGGAATGTCCGTGCCACTGCCTCAAGATTTCCCTGAGCCACCCAACTGCGGCGAATCCTCAGGGGATTTGGATCACGTGACGATGATGTAGCGCGCGGGGAGTTGCTGTGCTACCTTGGAGGGGTAGTCACTGTCCTGGCTGATGTCATCAGAGCTGCTGCCTGCCCTGATGGCCTTGACTCTCTCCACTGTGTTTGACAGAGCCCTCAGGGCTCGCTCCTGCACAAGCGCACACACACACACACACGAAAATACGTACATATAGTCACAAAGCCAGATGCCCCCCGTATAGCCTTCACGGACTGTTGGGGCAAGTGCTGTTAGCGAGTAGCACCTACGAAGGACGGAACGGCGCACGAGGGGTGAGGGTGGCCAGCACCATGCCCGGCCGCCTTTTCTCCCGAGTCGCGATGTGTTTATACATCGCACCAGGTACTCAATTGGGGGCCGAGTCGACCTCGGAGAAGCTCAGGACCGGTTCAGATAATCATCACATAGTACAAGCACACACACACACACACGGATGGACTCGAGCATAAACACATGCTACAAATGTGTAGAAAGATCTCCCGTATGAGCCTTTGACTGTTTGGCCAGGCACCGCAAGCGATCACCTACGAAGGCCGGCACGGCATACGAGGGGGGGGGGGGGGTACGCCAACACCACACACAGCCGCCTTTGTTTCCCCACTTCCCAGTGCCAACTGTTTACAAAGTACTCTTATAAGTCCATAACGTTTTTGGGTTAGATCGCGTTATTTATAAATGTGTCGTAACCCTCCACCAACCGACACGGCCAATCAGCAAAAAAGTGTCACGTTGACAAAAGACAAATATCTTCTTGGTTCTTTTGGTAAAGTCACGTAGAAGTGAAATAATAAAATAATAAAAATAAAACATAATAAAATAATTCTCACGACGTTTCGGCCACAACGCAAGCAGCCGTCCTCAGGTGAAGAACAGGTCTGTCGGAAAGACAGCGTCTGAATTATTTTATTGTTATATTTTTATTATTTTATTATTTCCCTTCTATGTGACTTTACCGAAAGAACCAAGAAGATGAATCCCTGCAGTCACGAAAGCTTTAAATCGAAAAGACAAATAGTTCACTGCTTTAGCCTACCGGTGTGTTGAAGCATGAAATCACAACATTTACAATTTGAGTACGACGTTTCGCTGGTAATTGCAACCAGCATCATCGGGCAATTCGCCAGGATGGTGAGGCTCTGCTCTTGCTCCCGGTCTTAAATAGAGCAGCAGCAGCAGGGTGACGTCTTATAAGGCTGAATTGGCTTCGTGGAGACCCCGTGCAGGTTCACCGTTGGTGTTAGCCATGGACAGGCATCAAACTTGGGTTTCTGGGTTTGCAGCAGTGTGCTACTACATCACTCCCAGGCCAACACACACACAGGTACAAAGACAAAGTATAGCCTTAACAGACTGTAGGGGCAAGTGCTGTTAGCGAGCACCTATGAAGGCCAGAACGGTACACGAAGGGGGGGTGGCCAGCACCACGCCCGACCGCCTTTGTCTCCCCAGTGGCGATGTTTACACACCGCACCGGGTACTCATTTGAGGCTGAGTCGACCTAGGGGAGGCCCAGGACCGGTTTAGATAATCGTCACTGGTGTTGGCCGTGAGCGGGAATCGAACCCAGGTCGCCGGGTTCATAGCGCAGCGTAGCGCTAACCGCTACACTACCGCTCCCCACACACAGGTACACACAGGCAGGTGTGCACACACACACACGGGCTAGATCGAATACTCAGACAAGCACTCGCATTAAAGGCACAAGGATAAATATCCCGATGCAGCCGACAGACTTGTTGGGGCTTTAGCTGTCTGCGAGCGCCTATATGAGCCGGAATGACGTGCACACACATGTATGCGCACACATGTATGCGCACACACACATGTATGCGCACACACACATGTATGTGCGCATACAAAAGCGGAGGAGAGATGCACATGGACTTGACTAAATACGGTACGGCGTTAATTGATTTTCACCACACGCACACACTAGTCGTGGTGGCAGACATACGTGAAGTGGCCTTCAACGACCCTTGCGCCACACATGGCCTCATGCGTAACGAGGCAACGTCTCCAAAGACCGTGTCAATAAAACCCGGACAAAAATGCCCGATGCATGGGCTTGTTGGCTTTGGCTCTCTCCAGATGTGTTTTTTTATGGAAGCATCTGTGAAAGCAGCAAACATTCTGCAGCGGTTTCTCCATATGCGAGTGTCATCGGCAGGGTAAGGCCAGTTTAGAACGTACTTCGATCAGCTGTGCGGCAAGGTTGCTTTTCTCTTTCTGCAAGGCTTCCATACTGCCCTGCACTTCCAAACGCTCTTCCTGCAGCTGCAACGAAGAGCAGAGCAAATGTCAGAAATCCAGTCGCGTTAGGAAACTTTAAAACACTTTCAGAGCCGTTAAAACGTTCATGCCAATTTTATACAAACTGCAGCAGCCTGTTTCTCTTACAACGTCACAGTTGCGTTCCTGAAGACCACCGCATTATCGAAATATCGAATTATAATAAATAATATATAATACGCGAGGTGCGTATGCAGGCTGAACAAAGAGTTGAGATGCGTGGGTTGCATCTACAAGCGTCCAGCAACATCCCGCCTTGTGTGATGATGCTAAGCCGAGGCAGCCGTACAACCGCTTTTTTCGACTCACTTGACGTAGTTCCGTTTACTCGATTGTCTTATATCCAATTCGCACACCCGTGTTATAACAAAAATGTGTTCCCCAATGCATTCAACGCACCGTATCCAATGTGCGTTATGAAAACACGCGTTGTAGGAGAACAAACTGTTTTGGGAAACCAGAACCTAAACTAAGTGTTGGCCACCAGGCCCTGCTGGACAGAGGTCGCAACCGGGTACCCGATACCCGTACCCAGTCGGGTACGGGTACCCGTTTGTGACCCTGGTGCGGCCGGGTACGGGTACGGGTACGGGTAGGCCGTGAGTCACTGGTGAGTCACCGTTTGTCACTCATTTCCCAACGTCTTGTCTCTTCTCACAATTCAAGTTCCTAGAATCAACCCACCCGCGTCTGCAACATGGCTTCATCCCAGAGGTCGCAATCGGGTACCCGATACCCGTACCGTACCCATACCCGGCCGGGTATCGGGTAGAGTACGGGTATCCCGTACCCGTACCCGGCCGGGTACGGGTACCCGCTTGCGACCCTGGTGCGGCCGGGTACGGGTAAGGAATCAAAACCCGTTTGCGACCTCTGCTGCTGGATCAAGGGCCGCCCCTCCTCCATTCCCCGTAGGGCTCACTCCGTCCCACTCTGCACCTCTGCGGGCCACCCCAAAAGATTCAGGGGGCAACTCTCCTTACCGTGTGAACCTCCCTCTGTGCCTCGCAGAGGCGCTCTCTCCATCGCTTCTCCTCCGCCTCCACGCTGTTCTGCAGCCTCCAGAGGATCCCCTCCTGCAAGGGAAGAGTCGCCCCAGGGTTAGGCCCAGCGGTTCCAAAGATTTGGTTCGCAAGGCCATGGGGAGGGGGGGGGAGGTGGCCTGCGAAAATGTTGAAGATGCTACGATTTAATTTTTCACAAGGCACCATATATATATTTTTCCCATCTCATTACAGAGCAGATTAACCCCTTTCCTGTTTGCAAGACGTCTCCAAGTTGGTAGGGTGGGTTGGGGGTCCCCGTTGACCACCGAATCCTCGGAATACGCAATCGGTTCAGCGTTAATTTTATTTAGTTTTTAAAAAGACACTTTACTCACCGCAGAGAACCATAGCGACATGACCACACTCCATGATAGCTGGCACAAAACTGGCACACACCCTCCCGTAAGGCAATCGAATGGTGTCACCCACAACACCAAGTTGTTTTTAACCACACTCTTGTCAAAAAATCAAAAGCCCAACAGCCGTGCCTTTACAAATTTCACTTAATAAAATTTTACAGAAGTTACCTCTTACAGTCTTAAAAAAATAATGTAGGTTGGCTTACTCGCATTTATTATGATCGCAGTAAATTCTTTAACAGGCAATACAACAAGAATACTGGTCAGCGAGAACTTAGAACCGGCTACAATATCACGAACTAAACTTCACATTTAAACCGATGCCTCGCCAAGAATGAAAGCGGAACTTTCTTTTGCCGCGCGGGCCAACAAAACCGGCACCGAGTTCGTTATCGTTGGACTCAAAAACAACACTGGCAAGCGAGCGCTGCTTCCATCAAGAGATTAAACCGTGCCGGAACGGGCTCCATGACGGGGGTTTTGGCCAGCCGCCCTCACCGTGTCGGCCAAGACGGTCTTGTATCTGTCGCACTCGAGCTGCGCAGAGCTGTGCGACTCCTCCAACTCCCGCAGCCTGGAGTTGAGGCTCTGCAGCTCCTGCTCGGGATGCAGATCAACAACAACAACAACAACATCAAACACGGACGTCAATAACACTACTGCTGCTGAGGTCTTCATCTTTCGTACGGCTGCCGATGTAGATGCAGAGAAAACGACGACAATTTCACATTCAGGTTGGCCAAGGCCAGATTACCGCGTCAGCAGGAGCAGCGGAGTAGTGTATCGCTGCTGTGATGTCTCCTCCTTATTTGTGGATTGAGGCAATGCCTCCGTTATGGATGATCACAGTCGCATAACTGTGGTCATCCAGAACAGACCGGGCGGCACAGAGCATCGGAGCTGATGCCAGCGCCGTTGAGGGGACTTGGGTTCGAATTCAGGTTTCAGCCGCCGGTGATTAAAGTGGGCTCAAGCGTAGCGGAGTTGGTCATCTCAGCCCAGTCGCTGTTGACTGCACAACAAACATGTGACATTCAATTTTGAGCTGCACTCTCATTTGGATAAATGTGGCTAAATTCCATCTCGGAGGCGCAAATGTATTGGTGTGACCGTCACGCGACGAACACTACCCTCTGTGGAGTGGCGGGGAGTCACGAGGAGACATCTTAGCAGTAGCTCAGCGATATCCACTTCTGTGGAGCATTCTCTAGCATGGGTGCCAGTGGCGAGATGTTAACTACCTCGCCTGGTATACAGGAGGTCGTGGCATTAATTCTAGATTTGAAGCTTTCGTGACTGCAAGGATTCATACTTTGTTTTTTTCGGTAAAGTCACG
>CM025662.2:4922487-4938093 GCA_014621495.2 Entosphenus tridentatus
TAACACGCTCATCTCTCACATTAACACGCTCATCTCTCACATTAACATGCTCATCTTTCACATTAACATGCTAATCTCTCACATTAACATGCTAATCTTTGCCTGGCAGCCCTGTGATTGGTGGAAAGCCCACCACCACCGCCGTGGTCGCTGCCCACCACTTGCATTGGCATTGGCTGCTGACATTTGGGCTACGCCAATTTCAAACCTTAATAAGCAGTTGTCTTGAGAAGCTAACCCCCCTTTTCCTGATGACGACCGCTTGTGTTGCGATCGAAACGTCGTAGTTTTTTTGTTATTTTCTTTGAACCTATCTACGTGACTTTATCGAAAGACCCAAAGAATACAGGTAAGACCCCATCGAGCTATATAGCTCTTTTTCAGAAGTCACCTGGCCACAAATGATAGCTCAACGAAGTGGCTTATCACGTGGGAATGTACAGCTGCCAAATACTCTAAAACGCACAGGGGAAAACCGGAGGAACCAGACAAAATCCACGCGACCACGGGGAGAACATGGAAGCTCCAAATATACAGCGGACGTTAAGGGTCGGGATCGAACCCACGACCTCCTGCAGAACCGGCGAGTTAGTTAACATCTCGCCAATCGCGGCGCCCACCGACCTGCGCGGCGTCGCTCCTCTTGACCTTCTCCGCCTCTTCCAGGAGACGGATCTTCTCGCTCAGCACGACGTTCTGCTGGCAGGCCTCACTCAGGGCATCCTGCAGAACTCCGACTTGGCCTGCGGCGCACAGAGCCACACGTCACCACCAACGCCGGGCGAACGTCGCCTAACGCCGGGTGCGACACGCAGTGGGGGGACGTCGCCCCTCTCCTATGCTCACCCCACGCCACCCGCCTGTGTATTTGTAACTCACTCCTCCTATCTCGCCATCTCGAGCATTGCACAACAGAGGAAAATCTCTCCGACGTGCGTGCGTTGTTCGACACCATTAGCACGGTTGGCTATTACGGTGTGAAAGAAATCCAACATACGTATGATGTCCGACGTTTCGCCCTGCGTGCACGCGCGCGGTGGAAGTGTGGGGGGGGGGGGGGGAGCTTTTTCTCACGGTACAACTAGAAAACACATCGGACACCTACACGGCAGAACCGTGAAAACCTAGCTCGGTGTCCGCCAACGTGGAAATCGCGAGCGAGTTAAAACTCCAACCTCATCGGAACCCGCCGTGAACAAACAAAACAGAAACCCCCCCACCCACCTTGCAGCTCGCCTCGCAGCGCCACGGCCGACTTGAGCCCGTCGGCCTCGACGGTGGCCGCCTGCAGCTGCGCCTCCAGCTCCCGCACGCGACCCCCCGCCGCTCCCAACTCCGCCCGGAGCTCCTCGGCGGCGATCGCCGCCTGCCGCTCGCGCTCCTCCGCGGCCGCCGCCGCCTCCTCCTCCAGCCGCCGCTGGCGCCGCTCGGCCTCGCCCGCCCGAGCGTTCCACCGCTGCGCCTCCTCCGCCGCCGCCGCCGCCGCGTCGCGCTGCAGGCGGCGCGAGCGCTCGCGCTCCGCCAGCAGCTCGTCGCGCTGCGCTCGCAGAGCCTCGGGGGCCAGGCCCAGGGACGAGAAGTCGCGCAGTCGCGACTCGGCCGCCTCCACGAGCAAGCGGGTCTGAGACAGCTCCGTCTGGTGGCGGGCGGGGAGGGGAGGGACGGAGAGCGAGGAGGAAGGAGAGGGAGCGAGCGTGGAGGAAAGAGAGAGGGAGCGAGGATGAGAGAGTGAGAGAGTGAGGATGAGAGAGGGAGCGGGGAAAGAGAGTGAGCGATGAAGGAGAGGGAGCGATGAGAGAGAGAGTGAGCGATGAAGGAGAGGGAGCAAGGAGAGAGAGAGTGAGCGATGAAGGAGAGGGAGCGAGGAGAGAGAGAGTGAGCGATGAAGGAGAGGGAGCGAGGAGAGAGAGAGCGAGGATGAGAGAGGGAGCGGGGAAAGAGAGAGAGGGAGCGATGAGAGAGAGGGAGCGAGGGATTCTTTAGGGCGGATTCACATTGCTCAGCTTGACATGCCATGAATTCGCTCGGCCATATGGCAGCCAATCAGTGGAAGCCAGCTATCAGCTGGTGTACACGGTGAGTCTTTAAGCGATGCAGAACTTTCCATTTTAAATAGCGGCTGCCAGGCACAGGCCCGAAGACCCAATAAAACACCTCCCCCCCCCCCCCTCCCCGGACCCAACCCCGACACCCGAGGCACGAGAACGCGGGCACAGGGGGCGCGAGCCACCTCGGAGCGCGAGCGTGGCTCACCTTGAGCGAGCTGACGCGCGAGGCCTGCGCCTCCAGCGCCTCCTTCTCGCGACGGATGTCAGCCACTTCGCTCTTGAGGCTCTCGAGCTCCGAGGTCATGTCGTCCAGCAGCTGGGTGCGCTGACCCATGATGCCAATCTCCGCCTGGCCCACGCACAAACGCACGAACGCGCGCACGCACGCACACACGCGTGTAAGCACACAAAAGCACCTACAACCGTAGACGCAGCAGAGACAAAGGTCCTGCCCCCACCCCATGGAGATTTAACGAGCAGTTGGGAGCACTTATTAAAAACCGGCGTGGCACATAAAGGGGTGGGGGGGGTGGTCAGCACCACACCTGGAGTGACCTTGTCTCCCCATTGCTGACGTTTTATCCACACCGCACCAGGTACTCATTTAAGGCAGAGTTGACCTACAGGAGGCCCAGGATCGGTTCATATATTCTTGGCTCCAAGACAAAATGTCCATTCAGATCTCTTGCGCAGCAGTGCAAACCTTTATGACACAAGGGCCCACAGAAGTGGACATCACAGAACTACCTCAGGGATGCCATGAAGTGAGCTCTAATCGACACACACTTTCCCTACCTACCCTGCTACAGAAAGAGATGTTTGTTACAAGAAAGTAAAATTTGTATGTTTATTTATTTGCAATTTCAGCCAAAAGTGCATAACCAAATTTAATGAGTTTTTTTTTTTTGCCCAGTCGTTGGTGACTGGGCCAAGCCCATCAGCTTGCTACACTTGAGAACCTGGTTTAATCGGGCTATGCGAGTCTATCTATATATGTAAAAGGGAAATTTGTGAATATGTGTGTCTGTTCAAAATGTTTAGCATACTTTCCAACATGCAACAAACTTGAAATTTGGCACGTGGGTAGCTTCCATACTGTCCACAATGCAAAAAGTATAAAAATTGACTTTTTAATTTTGGGGGCGGGGGGGGGGGCACAATAATGGACATATTTTGCACGGCAAGTGAGCGGTGACGTCACATCTGTGATGTCACCCGCATGTGGCAGCGTCACGCAGTGTGCCTGCTGACGTCACCCCCCCCCCTCCAACCCTCCGCATAGGCCGTGTATTAGTCCAAGACGAGAATCCAAGTCCCGGGCGAAGCCGGGTAGTAAAGCGAGTCAGTCTATAAGCGAGTCCATCCGTCTCGATGCGAATCATAGTTGACCGTGCCAAGCCCATCAATGCGTGGCAATTGAGAAGCCGGTTATAGCACGGTTGTCTACGATAGGTGCAAAAGAAGACGTTCAACATAAATTACATTCATTAAGTGACAGGCAGCGGCTGAAACCCGAACTCAAACCCAGGATTCTCAGCGGTGTCGGCTCAGCGTCTGACCTCCGAACCACCCGGCCGACATCCTCGCCGGCGTCATGGGATCTCCTTTGCCAGTACCAAAATATACTAATAGGGTTTTTCCCCCTTTTTTCTGGCAACAAAACTGACACCTTTTGCAAGGAATCATGTTTACTTTAACCACAATACCTGCAGTCAAATGCAAACAAAAAAACAATACTCTGATAATTTATGCATTGTCTTTGAAACTGATTGGTCCACACCAGAGACAGCTTTCTTTGGAGCTTAGTCTCATATGGTGTTCGACCAGATGACGCCAAAAGGCGCACAGTTCAAAGACAACGCAATACCAGAGTAATGAGAGCTCGGGGTGAGCAGCTACATCATGGGATCTCCTTTGCCAGTACCAAAATATACCAATAGGGTTTTCCCCCTTTTTTCTGGAAACAAAACTGACACCTTTTGCAAGGAATCATGTTTACTTTAACCACAATACTTGCAGTCAAATGCAAACAAAAAAACAATACTCTGATCATTTATGCATTGTCTTTGAAACTGATTGGTCCACACCAGAGACAGCTTTCTTTGGAGCCTAGTCTCATATGGTGTTCGACCAGATGACGCCAAAAGGCGCACAGTTCAAAGACAACGCAATACCAGAGTAATGAGAGCTCGGGGTAAGCAGCTACATCATGGGACCTCCTTTGCCAGTACCAAGATATACCAATTGGGTTTTCCCCCTTTTTTCTGGCAACAAAACTGACACCTTTTGCAAGGAATCATGCTTACATTAACCACAATACCTGCAGTCAAATGCAAACAAAAACAATACTCTGATAATTTATGCATTGTCTTTGAAACTAATTGGTCCACACCAGAGACAGCTTTCTTTGGAGCCTAGTCTCATATGGTGTTCGACCAGATGACGCCAAAAGGCGCACCGTTCAAAGACAACGCAATACCAGAGTAATGAGAGCTCGGGGTAAGCAGCTACATCATGGGATCTCCTTTGCCAGTACCAAAATATACTAATAGGTTTTCCCCCACAAGCCACCGGAAACACACCAGGGAACGGCGTCGGCACAAGGCCTACTAACCGCGCGCGCGCCTTCGCCGCCGGTCATGAGCGGGCAGGCGGGCGCTTCAAGAGAGCCGATTCCACCCACCTTCAGGCACTCCATCTCGGAGATTTTGTTCTCCAGCATCGAGTTGTGAGTCCGCAGATCGGCCAGGTCGGCCTTGAGGCTGTCTCGCTCCAAACACAGCTCCTCCACGATGGCGTCCTGGCTCCATGGCGACGGAGAGGGGGAGAGAGAACGAGAGCGGTTACGTTACGTACGCGCGGTGGCGACAGGCACGCGCTGCGACATTGAGCAGCCACATGAACGGGCACCTCGTGCGGCCCGTGTACCCGATATACCGGTGACCAACGCATCTTTTACATCGGTGGGCCATGTACCTGAAAGCCGCATGACCTATGGACCCAAGTGAATAGTGACCAGTATAGACGAGCTCCAGGATTGCCACTGCACCACAGTGGCCCAAACCTCTATACCGCATTGGCCCATAAATGGCCCATGGCCCTACACCACAGTGTTGAGTGCTCATAAACCACATCGGTCCATGTGCCTACACCAACAGTGGCCCATGTCCCTACACTACAGTGTTGTGTGCTCCTAAACCACAGTGGCCCATGTGCCTACACCACAATGGCCCATGTACCTAACACCAGCGGCCCATGTCCCTACACCAACAGTGGCCCATGCTTTTACACCACAGCGGCCCATGTCCCTAGACCTAAAGTGGCCCATGTACCAAACACCAGTGGCCCATGCCCCTACACTATAGTGGCCTATTTATCTACGCCAACAGTGGCCCATGTGCCTACACACAGTGGCGGCCCATGTCTCTACACTAAGGTGGCCCATGTATCTATACCAAAGTGGCCTATTTATCTATACCACAGTGGCCCATGTTTCTAAACCACAGTGACCCATGCCCCGAAACAACAGTGGCCCATGCATCTATACCACAGAGGCCCATGTACCCAACACCAATGGCTTATATATCTACACCAGTGGAACCATGAGCCTACACTATAGTGACACGTGTCTCCAGACCAAAGTGGCCCAAGTCTCTACACCACAGTGGCCCATGTTTCTAAACCACAGTGGCCCATGCCCCGAAACAACAGTGGCCCATGTCTCTACACCAGTGGCCCATGTCTCTACACCAGTGGCCCACCCCTACACCCCAGCAGCCCACGTCTAAAGCCCATATCCCCAGTGGCCCGTGACCCTTCACCGGACCCACACCACGGCCGCACCGAGTTGTGTGACGGCACCGAGGAGGCCGCCTCCATCTCGGAGAGCCGCATCTGCCACAGCGCCTTCTGCATCTCGGCCTGGCTCAGCGCCGAGCGCAGCTCCCCGCGCTCGCGCTCCAGCTCCCCCGCGCGCCCGCGCTCGCCCTCGCACACCGCCTGCACCTCCGCCAGCTGGCCTGGTGGTGGGGAGTGTGGGGGGAGGGGGGGGGGTCATTCAGATTAAAGCGGAGCTCGATGGGACACGACGAGACACGGAAGGGAGGTTACATGGCAAGCAATGTGAACAGCGGGACTCGACGCTGGGCACTGCAATGACAAGCTGCGGGACTCGATGAGAATCAGCGGGATTTAGCGAGCGGCAGTGGGGATGAACGACGCGCTGTGACCTGTGACCCCAAATGTATTCGGCAAAACAAGGCATCATTCACAGAGGGGAGGCACATTTCTCCAAGTGAAACAACATTCATCTTCAGTTGCGTCAGCATTAGCGCGCTACTCCTCGCACCGTTGCCTTGACGGGAGAAGGCGAGTTGTAACGCCGCGGTGAGAAACTCCGCTCGCGACGCACACACCACGGCGGGGGCTTGTTGCTGGGGTGGACGGGGCGTGGGCGGGGGGTGGACGGGTGGCGGCCGGGGGGTGGACGGGGGGTGGACGGGCGGGGGTTGGGCGGCTGGCTCAGGCAACGGTCAAATCCCTGTCGGTGTATATCGAAGGTTTTGGCTTCGCTGCATTTGTACAATCCTCGCGGGCCGCGCTTGCTCGCCCGCCCGTGTGGTGCCGTTAAACGTCCTTCTGGCCAACACGCCTTCCATCTTCGGAGGAACGATACGGCAAGGGGCCGAGGAGACGAGGCCAACTCGAGCACCCCCGGAGGCGCGGACGGGAACGGAACACGGGCACCCGCTAACGCCGACGGAGAGACCAGAGGTCGCAACCGGGTACCCGATACCCGTACCCTACCCGATACCCGGCTACCCGTACCCGGCCGGGTACGGGTACGGGTACCCGTTTGCGACCCTGGTGCGGCCGGGTACGGGTACGGGTAGGCCGTGAGTCACTGGTGAGTAACCGTTTGTCACTCATTTCCCAACGTCTTGTCTCTTCTCACAATTCAAGTTCCTAGAATCAACCCACCCACGCCTGCAACATGGTTTCATCCCAGAGGTCGCAATCAGGTACCCAATACCCGTACCCTACCCGATACCCAGCTTCCCGTACCCGGCCGGGTACGGATACCCCTTTGCGACCCTGGTGCGGCCGGGTACGGGTACGGGTAAGGAATAAAAAAACCCGTTTGCGACCTTTGGGAGAGACCCTTACTCTTGTAGGCCTCGTCCATGGCCACGAGGCGGACGTTGGACTGATCGAGGAGGGAGTGGCTGTCCCCGAGTTGCGCCACCAGAGACTCGGACTCGGTAGTGCGGCCAGCGAGCTGGGACATCACCGACTTCAGCTCTGACTGCAGGTCTGGTGGGGGGGGGGTTCACCAGGATCACAAGCACAAGTGTGGACACGATATTAATACTTTCCCATTCCGATGACATATAATATTCCAAGTAGAATCAATTAAAATACATTCCTCACTACTTATATTTGCGTACGTCATCAGTTTTTCTTCCGATTACATTTCGGTTACGTACATTTACGTCATCGGAACGAAAACTCAAGCAAAAAGCCGCGCGGGAGGGCGTGTGGCACAGTTTGCCGCCAGCCATCGTGGAGTGGCGATCGTGACGCTACGGTTCGCTGCGGTGGTTTCAGTCCAATGTCTTTTTAAAAAACTCCGAACCACTTTGCGCGTTCCGAGATTCAACGGTTAACGAGACCGCTTGAAATTAATGTCCGTGTTAAGCAAGGGCAGATCAGGCCAGCCAGTGGGCCAGTCGGACAGGTGACCAGATCAGGCAGTCCTGGAATCGAGCCCTCGCACACTCACAGCAGGACTTGGATCGTTCGCCAGAGGGTGACTGTCGAGACATGAAATTGGCCCAATCGATATGAAATGGCTCAAGGGGTTAAACGCACAGTTAGCCAATGGGCCAGACTAGCCTGGGTGTTATAAGCGGTTTGGAGAATCGAGCATGGCCTCATGTCACCCCAATGGGCATCACACCTTTTTTTATCGCAGTTGCTAAGGTAAGGTCCTAGGGGCCACGGCGCAAAGCAGTAGCAAGAGAATTGGGAGCTCGGGATAGGCTGCTCGGGTTAGGCTGGTAAGGTTAAGCTAGTAGGGTTAGAGTCATAAATATGAATGAAATATATTAACATATTACAATATTCCAAGTACAATCAATTAAATTACGTTCCTTATTCCTCACCATTTACATTCAATCGTACGTTTGTTATAAGGTCGGGGGATACCCAGCGCACTACGGACATCCTGTACACACGGAGCAATGTAACCAGATCATTCAAACTACCTCCACGCCAATAAATGTGCCCACTCTATTCTGGCCAGCGTCTTGCGGTGCCCCTCGCAACCCAGACGCTCCACGAATGCCAATGCGAGGTCGCCAATCGCGTCGCGTCCCATCTCAACGATTCACAACCGGCTGCGGATCTGGGAGGAGAATGCTGGGGCTGGCACTCGCGCAAGCAGGGCCCGGCGTCGTTTCACCGGTCCCACGCTCGGAAAGGGAGCCGGTTAACCGCACGGCCGTGGCGACGCGACATCAGTCGGGAGGAGGTTGGGGGGGGGGGAGTGGGCGGAGAGGCAGGAGCCGTGGACGCACCGAGGCAGCGCTGCTTGGTGGAGTGCAGCTCCGAGCCGGTCTGCTCCCATGCGACCATGATGCTCCCGCTGTGCGACTTGTTGGCCCGGAGCTCCTCGGTCGCCTCATTCAGCTGCCTCTGCAGGGCCGATTCCACCTCCTTGTGGCGGCCCTGTGCCGTCGGAATAGCAGGTGGGGAGGGGTCGGCGGGGCGCGGCAGGCGGTGGTCAGAGGTCGCAACCGGGTACCCGATACCCGTACCCTACCCGATACCCGGCCGGGTATGGGTACGGGTACCCGTTTGCGACCCTGGTGCGGCCGGGTACGGGTAGGCCGTGAGTCACTGGTGAGTAACCGTTTGTCACTCATTTCGGGTAGGGTACGGATAGGGTACGTGTACCCATTTGCGACCCTGGTGCGGCCGGGTACGGGTACGGGTAAGGAATCAAAACCCGTTTGCGACCTCTGGCGGTGGTACGCCAAATTCATCAAGAAGGCGAAGATGTAATGGGGAAAGGCTCTACAGTAAAACCTTGGGTTGCAACTAACTTGGTCTGCGAGAGTTTTTGCAAGACGAGAAAACATTTTAAATAAATATAAATTTGATAAACGAGCGAGGTCTTGCAATACGAGTAGTGCGTATACGCTTTGTCTGCCGAGCGTCACGTGATCACAACTGATGAGTGCTTTGGATTACAAACACGTTTCCGGAACGAATTATGTTCGCAATCCAAGGTTTTACTGTATAGAAATAAGAAGTCTGCAGGCTCACAAAGAGACCCGTAGACTCGCACAGACATTGGAGGGGCCGTGGGAGTTGTCACCTGTGCAGGGAAAAAAGGAGGTAGAGGGAGACTGAGGGTGGGAGGGTAGAGGAGAGTTGGACAAGGTGAAGGGGGGTAGCCGGGAGGTAGATGGCAGAAGTCGCAATCGGGTACCCGATACCCGTACCCTATCCGATACCCGGCTACCCGTACCCGGCCGGGTACCGGTACGGGTACCTGTTTGCGATCCTGGTGCGGCCGGGTACGGGTACAGGTAGGCCGTGAGTCACTGGTGAGTCACCGTTTGTCACTCATTTCCCAACGTCTTGTCTCTTTTCACAATTCAAGTTCCTAGAATCAACCCACCCGCGCCTGCAACATGGCTTCATCCCAGAGGTCGCAATCAGGTACCCGATACCCGTACTCTACCCGTACCCAGCCGGGTACGGGTAGGGTACGGGTACGGCCGGGTACGGGTACGGGCACCCGTTTGCGACCCTGGTGCGGGTAAGGAATGAAAACCCGTTTGCGACCTCTGGTAGATGGTAGGGTAGACGGGTGTGGTAGATGGGGGGAGTTGACGGGGGAGGGGTGTGTGAAGGAGTAGGGGTGTGGAGGTGGGAGGAGGAGAGGGTGGCCGTGAGGTGATGTAAGTGGTGCCACTGCCCTCACCTGCATCTGCTCGAGTCCGGACAGAGAGCCACGCAGCGACTCATTCTCAGCCTCCAGGGCCATCATCTTGGAGTTCTTCTCCGACATCTCTGTCATGAACCGCCGGCACTCCTTGTGCAGTCGGGCCATCTCCGCTGCTTGCCTGAACGCACGCGCGCGAAGACAAAGATCCCCCGTATAGCCTTAACAGACTGCTGGGACAAGTGCTGTTAGCGAGCACCAATGAAAGTCAGCCAGCAGCACCACACCCGACCGCCTTTGTCTCCTCAATGCCGTTGTTTACAGGCTGCGCATTTAAGGCCGAGTTTACCTAGGGGAAGCCAAGGACCGGTTCAGATATTCATCAGCAATACATTACCCACTGCACTGCTGATCCACACAAAGATCCCCCCCGTTATAGCATCCGAATCTTTATTTTAAACTGCAGGAGGAATCCGATGAGCAATGAAGCTCTTTGTCACAGATGTCCAGCATGGGCAGCTGAGCAGACGCGCACACAGAGATACGCACACACAGAGACACGCACACACACACACAGAGACACGCACACACACACGCACAGAGACACGCACACACACACACAGAGACACGCACACACACACACGCACAGAGACACGCACACACACACACAGAGACACGCACACACGCACGCACAGAGACACGCACACACACACACGCACAGAGACACGCACACACAGAGACACGCACACATACACACACAGACACGCACACACAGAGACACGCACACACAGAGACACGCACACACAGAGACACGCACATATACACACACAGACACGCACACACAGAGACACGCACACACAGAGACACGCACACACAGGGCAACAGTTGGCCAGGTGTGCCAGGGTGACGGTCCAAATTTGTCAAAATAGAAAATTAGTCACAAATTACCTAATTGAGAAACACATCGCAATCGTCGCCGCCCCTCCCCTCCCCCACGACTTCGATAGCTTAGCAGGGCCCTCCTTACACGGAGTCTTCAGACTCGGCAAGGCTTTCCTGGTTAAACAAATGTAATAATCTTAATAATTGGTGTTAGCTAGCACCCTATTAAGCGCCAATTTTCTCCCGCGCGGCGTAATAATGGAGCAGCAGCAGCACCCTGGGCCTTGCAATCCAGAGGTCACCGGCTCCATGTGCCAGTGCGACAGTTGTAATAATGGAACAAGTTTCAAGGTCGCTTCTGAACAATAAGTTAATACCTCAGTGGGCTTTGCCTTGTAAGATGGGGATGGTTTAGTTGTATTTGTATGTGTGTGGGTGATTTGTTTACATTTTCTTGTACTTTACACTACTATCGTGTTTTTGTACTGTGTTTGTTGTTGTAATGTTCTTAACCTGTGCCCACTACTGGACACCTGTAAAAAAGAGTTTTATAGCTCATCGGATTTTTCCAGAATAAATATATATTCTGAAACCGCACCCCTCCCCCGTCCACCGTCTGCCCCCTGCCTACCACCGTCCACCTATCAGCATAAATTGCTCCACCACAGCGAGTCGATCAGCAGGTGACGTGTGGTGGAGTAAAGTGTGGGTCGTCCCACCATTTCCAAAACATCTGCCTAGCATGGAAGAGGAGGTCAAATACCTTCTAGAGGGGAGAGGAGGGGGGGGGGGGTGCTCTCTGGACCAGAGCTCCCTCTACTGCCGAGGCTCTTCCACCAGCAGTGGTGAGAAAATAAATTGGAGGGCTGCACCTTTACCTTCTAACTTGGACTGTTTTTTTAAAATAAAAAATACATAAAACCCACTGGCAAGCCAAGAGGCACGAGCGTGTGTGAGTCTGCCAAGCCTCAATTGGTACTGAAAACGGCAGGTTGAGTCACGTACGGACGTGCACGCAAGCCTGCCGAAACCGCACTGCACCAGACGCAGCCGACTCCACGGCCGCCACTCTCAACCCCTGCGCCAGGTTGTTTTTTTTTGTGTGTTTTTGCCCTCGAGCGAAACGTCTGGGGCTTCCCAAGAGTAACGCGTCTGGGTTTTTAAAAAAATCCTTTATATTAAGTTCACTTGCGCGACTGCTTGCTTGCTTACGACTGTGCAAATCTTTCGGTCGTTTTTTAACCCACTTCCCGTGATCCAATCGAGCTGACATTTTCCACAAAGACTCGTTGTGCGTGACAATTAATGTTCGTGAAAATTTTTTTTCCAAAATTTTACACTTTTTAGGACAAAAATATTATATTTAATTACCAATTGATTAATGCTGGCATGCAATCATCTGACCCATAGGTGGCAGCCATCTCAAGCCACAGGACGAGAGGACTCTAGCCGCCACGCATATAAAGGATTTATAGTGAAAAACTTTGTTTTTACGGGTTAATTTTTATCTCTCTCTCAATCTTACGCATTTTTTTTTTTTGCAACAGGGAGGATGAAAACGGACAGGGCCGCGTCACGACCAAAACAGCTGACGAGAGACGGAGTTAACTACGGAGCGGAGAGAAGGGAAGAGGAACGGAGGAGAGGCGGAGGAAGAAACGGCAGAAGCCGCAGAGAGACGACATCACAGAGACCACGGGCTGGACAGGAGCAGCTGGGGAAAGGAAGGGATGGGGGTGGGGGGAGAATGGGGGAGAATGGGGGAGAGACCTTGGCCCGGCGGCCGTCTGGAACGCTCTTCCTTCCAATATTAGGAAGCCACTGGAGCGATCCACTTTGAAATCATCTAGATTTAAAAAACTCATTCTGTAGAAGCGCTTGTTGTGTTTAGTTTGCTGTTCTTTTCATCGAACCTCCGATTAGCATGGTTGGGTACGTACGGTCCAAAAGAAGTTAAACGTGTAAACGACAATAAAAAACACCCTGTTGTCACGTCTTCTAAGCTAAGCAGGCCAAACGCTTCATAATGATTGTACGGGTGACCATCATGCAAAACATCGGCATTCCTGAGGAGATACATTGTGAGGGGAGGACAGTCCAGCAAAATCCATTGTTGTACTGTACTATTGTCCAAAGCCTATGCTCCCCAATACGTCAAACAACTTTCATGACGTCTCAGGGTAAGAACTAAACTAAACTATTTTTTTATTTCACCAGGTAAGGCCCACCGAGTTATATTGTTCTTTTTCAGAAGCGACCTGGCCACAAATGAGAGCTCAACGAAGTGGCTTAGCATCACGTGGACATTTAGAGCAGCCAAATCCACGCGACCACGGGGAGAGAGAAACATGCAAACTCCAAATACACAGCAGGCATCATGGTCGACATCGAATCCGCGATCGCCTGCATACCAGGCGAGGTAGTTTAAAATTCACGCCACCGCCCAGCAGTGGATTCACACAAGAGCTGCCCACGTTGGGACAGCCAGCAGCGCGACGGGCGATTAGGCGAGCGGCAATGGGTACAAGGTAGAGAGAGGTGCCGTTGCGTGCGCGTCCCGTACTTGGCGTCATTCTGGGCGGTGACGCCGTTGAGGGCCTCGCGAAGGATGCCGACCTCCTGCCGCAGCTTGGTCAGCTCCTCCTGGGCGTGGCCGTGCTCCTCGCTCACCTGCTGCAACTGTCACACGGCGTCCGCTTGCCTCCAGACGGCCTGTCCGCTGACTCGCAAACAACGTCCGCTAGCCGGCAACCACCGCCCGCTTACACGGTTTTCGATCTGTAAACGCAGTTGGCTTTTTCCGTGTTTTCTCCTTTGGCTGGTGTTTGCTCAGATTTCTATTTACTTCATTGATGGTTACTCTTTGGTTCTTTCGGTAAAGTCACGTCGGTAGAAATAAAACAAAATAACGTTTCGATAGCAACACAAAACGATGGCTTCAAGACGATGGCTTGTGTTCCTATCGAAACGTCGTGATTTATTTTGTTTTATTTCTACCTACGTGACTTTACCCAAATAACCAAACAGTATGGATTCATGCAGTCACGAAAGCTTCAAAGCAAGATTAATTGACGTTCTTTGTCGTTGCGTTATTGATTTTGGTGATGCAGGTCAAGTGACTCTTGCAAATGAGACTCACCTGGTTGAACAAAAGAAACCTGAAGCGTGGCATTGTTCTCCGATCGCTCACCATTCCCTCACCATTCACTCACCATGGCCCAGCAATCATTGCTCACTCACCACGCCTTCTTGGTTCTTTCGGTAAAGTCACGTAGAATGGAAACAACGCAAGCAGCCGTTGTGGCCGAAACGTCGTGAGAATTATTTTATTATGTTTTATTTTTATTATTTTATTATTTCCATTCTACGTGACTTTACCGAAAGAACCAAGAAGATGAATCCCTGCAGTCACCAAAGCTTTAAATCGAAATTCACCACGCCTTGTTTAGTTCTTACGGTCGGTGCCTTAGCGCACAACTCTCGCTTAAGACACAGTGCTGCCCCCGAATGTGGAACGATCTTCCCAGACACGTTCATTAAACTTTTTTTATTTCACCAAGCAAGGCCCCACTGCGCTTTACAGCTCGTTTTCAGACGCAACCTGGCCACAAATGATAGCTCAACGAAGTGGCTCATCATCACGTGAAGATTTATTGCAACCAAATACTTCTTCTTCTTGGTTCTTTCGGTAAAGTCACGTAGAAGATAAATAATTAAATAATAAGAATTAAATATTATAAAATAATTCTCACGACGTTTCGGCCACAACGCAAGCAGCCGTCCTCAGGTGAAGAGCAGGTCTGTCGGTAAGACAGCGTCCAAATACTTTCCAACATGTGCCGCTAGCCTAGCCTTCTTTATATCTTTAAATTGCACAAATCTCGTTGGCAAAGTTTGTAACTATTTCACCCTTGCAAAGAAGAAGACCCCCGCCCCCCACCCACTCAAAGGATTACTTAATTTCAACAAAATACAGTTTAATCGGCAGCGTCTTCTGCCCAATACCATTGTGCACCCAGAATAAAATAAAAAGATTAAGAGTTGGGCTCCTCGATTAGTTAATTAACGATTGCTCTGCCGATTATGGGATCGGTTACTCAACTAATCGGTTAACATATAGCATCAGGACCTTGGTGGTGGAGGGAGGGGAGTCAAATTGCTATCATAGTATTCGTACCGCAGGCTTCAAACAATAAACAGCATTCCGACCCCAAAGTCCAAATGTTACGAGTTCAAAAACACACCTCCCTCCTCTCACTCACTCTCTCACACTCCCTCCCCTCACCCCTCACACTCTCCCTCCCTCCCACACTCCCCTCCCCTCCCTCCCTCACATTCCCCTCCCTCACACTCCCCTCCTCTCTGACACTCCCTCTCCCCCTCCCTCACACTCCCCTCCCTCATACTCCCTCCCTCACCCACACTCCCTCACCCACACTCCCTCCCCCACACACACCCTCCCTCCCCTCACTCCCCTCCCTCATACTCCCTCCCTCTCACTCCCCTCCTCCCTCACACTCCCTCATACTCCCTCCCTCACACTCCCTCCCTCTCTCACTGCCTCTCACTCCCTCCCTAACCCTCCCCCATAACTCCCCTCCCCTCCCACACTCCCCACTCTCCCTCACACTCCCTCCCCTCCCTCACACTGCCTCCCCCACACACTCCCTCCCCATCCCACTCCCTCCCCATCCCACTCCCTCCCCATCCCTCTCCCTCCCC
>CM025662.2:4942548-4955140 GCA_014621495.2 Entosphenus tridentatus
GCACGATTAGATAATCAGCCATGATCCATCCACTGCTGGATGAAGGCTTCGTGAAGCCGACTATCGCAAACTCGCGATGCAGCAGCAGCAGCAGCGGACACCGCAGGGAATTTGTGTCGAATCGGCACCCGTGACGAGTCCTGAGTGGGGGGGCTGTTGTTGCTGCTGGTGAGGGCTGAGTGTGTGGGGGGGAGGGTCACGTGGGGAGTGGAAGGAGCGCGCGTGGCTGAGGCTGTCCACCCCCACGGTGTCCACCCTCACGATGTCCACCCTCACGGTGTGTCCACCCCCACGGTGTCCACCCCCACGGTGTCCACCCCCACGGTGTGTCCACCCCCACGGTGTGTCCACCCCACACGGTGTCCACCCCCACGGTGTCCACCCCACGGTGTCCACCCCCACTGTGTGTCCACCCCCACGGTGTCCACTCCACGGTGTCCACCCCTACGGTGTCCACCCCCACGGTGTCCACCCTCACGGTGTCCACCCCCACGGTGTCCACCCCCACGGTGTCCACCCCACGGTGTGTCCACCCCGGAGCTCAGGGCGGTGGGGCGGTAAGATGGGGTAGGGCAACCGGCAGAACCACAAACACCACAAACACCACCGCACCTCCGATTAGCAAGGTACAACATACGTGCGTCACAATCATCGCAACTACCACCATCATAATCACACCCACCACCACCACCACCATTAAACACAATCACCACCATTGCAATCATCACCCCCAACGCACATCGCAAGTGCCGTGGGCTCGCATCGCGAGCGACACTGAAGAAGTCGCGGGTTGGGTCGGTGTCGGAGGGTGGTGGTGGTGCTGCTGCTGTCACGATACCCCGCGACCTCAACTCGAACCTTTATTGAACACGAAGCATTCACGTCATTCGGCATCGTGCGATTGTGACCGATCGAGCAGCACGAGCCAGGAGTGCAGAGTTGTTAACATTGCAGTGTTGTTACAAGAGTGGTGTTAAAAGTGAAATTTTAGAAGATCGCAGTTGTGCGGGCTGATGCTCCCCGCCTCCTCTCCCCCTTCGAACTCCTCCTCCTCTTCCTGCCGGGCTGTCGCCGATCGAGTCATCGGCCTCCCCGCGCCGGCGTCCTCTCTGTGAAGCGTAGCTCGAGGCTGGTCCTCCACCGCCTGGGGTTACCCACACACTCCCCGCGCACACTCCCCGCGCACACTCCCCCCCACCAGATGTTCGGAGGCGACTCCGTGCACGCGCGCGCGCACCTGTGCACGCTGCTGGACACCACGCGAACGCGCAGCCACCCGCTCCTATTGTCCGCCACGTGCACGCGCTAAAGATAGCCGTGTGAATATGCGCGACGCAGCACCAACAGCACTACCTCCACCACAATAACCACCACCACCACCACAACAACCACCACCACAACCACCACAATAACCACAATAACCACCACCACAACAACCACCACCACAACCACCAAAATAACCACCACCATAACCACCACAACAACCACCACCACAACAACCACCACAACCACCACAATAACCACAATAACCACCACCACAACAACCATCACCATAACAACCACCACCATAACCACCACAACAACCACCACCACCACAATAACCACCACCACCACAATAACCACCACCACAACAACCATCACCACAACAACCACCACCACCACAACCACCACAACCAGCACTACCACCACCAGCAGCACCACCAAATTAATGATGGTAGGGGTTGCGCGTTAATTACCAGGGTACCGGCACACTATTCGTGACAACACACGCGCATTAATCCCCGTGCCAACGCGCATGGGCGAGCGCAAACACGTGGGTGCAGGTGGTGGCGCTGATGAGGCTATTCGCGCGCTAAACTCGGGCACAATGGCGAAACGAACGAAGCTGCCTCGTGTATTTTCACCCGTTATCACACCTGCCCCGAACGTCCGCGATCGTTTATCAGTGAAGGGGTGCCGATCATCACACTTATGCGCATACTCAAGTTCAAGTTCATTGATTCGGTATAGCCCTGTGAGCCATTCGGCTCTTGAATCGGGTGCAACCGCAACAAACAAGAAACAAAAACATGAACAAAACACATCTTAAAGTGAATATGTGACTAAGTGCAAACAGAAAATCCAAGAAAAGACAGCAAAATATTGCATAAAAAACACCGTACACCAACGCTGTGTGCAAAAATCCCAGTGTGATGCAAATCAAACAACAACAACAACAACCACAAGACAACTTAGATTAAGGCCATCAGTCTAACTCTGTACAACAAACAAACATGGCTAAACCAATACACACCACCCCACGCTCTCTCCACACCCACAGGAACCACACCACGTCGGTATTTTATGCTCGAGTTTATTCCCGACGCGACTGTAATTAAACACGACCTGTCCCGGAGCCAAAATCACCCAGCAGAGCAGCGTCTCACCTATTTCTATTAAATCCCTCTCGGTAGATCCCTACGCTACCTCTCACCTCTCTCACGTACTCACGGTTCTGCCCGGAGGTGCGGGAAGTCGGGGAGAAACGAGGCCACACGAAGTTCCCGCCGGGGTCGTGTCCTGGCTGCGCTCTGACGCGTCACGCGGACGCTCGAGTGGCCGGAAGGTTGACTGCCCCGATCGCTGACTTGGAGAGAACTGAACTGGGTGCCCCTCTGATAATTGTTTTTTTACACTTCTATCTGGCAACAAAACTGACACCTTTTTTACAAGGGGTCATGTTTGCATAGACCACAATACCTGCAGTCATAATGCAAACAAAAAACATAACTCTGATAATGTATGCACTGTCCTTGAAGTTCATTGGTCCACACTCGAGACAGCTTTCCTTAGAGCCTAGTCTCACATGGTGTTGGACCAGATGACGCCAAAAGGCGCACAACTCAAAAGACAATGCACCATCAGAGTATAAGAGCTCGGGGTAAGCATTTACACCATTGGAACCTCATTTGCCAGTAAAAAATATGATAATTGATTTTTTACCCTTATAAGGTGTCAGTTTTGTTGCCAGATAAAAGGGTAAAAAAAACTATTATCATATTTTTAACTGGCAAATGAGGTTCCAATGGTGGGTGCCCCTCTCTCACTTCAAAGGGATCCACTCGGGCTGCTGCATTTTCTTCTTTGCTCAAGCACGCTCGTTACCCCGCCCCCACTCTCGGCTTTCGTATTTTCCCTTTATGCCCACGCCCGTCCTTTACCCCGCCCCCACAACCGGGTTCAAACCCCGCTCCTCGCTGGACGGCCGGCTCCCTTCCCTTGTGTGGGCTGTATTCTTACTGTGGTTGCCCGATGGGCTTCGCCGTGGCCATGCAATGATAGGTCAGTCCACGGCGCCGCAGTGCAATTTAACCTGGGGGAAATCTGCCAATTTCCTGGCCCCAGGAAACCGTGGAGCCCCGCACGAGGGGGCTCTCGGGTGAAAACCCCGAGGCCCGGTGACTTCCCCACGAGGTCCTACGTGGGGGTGTGTGTGTGTGTCTGTGTGAGGGGTTGCGAGGGGGGAGCAGCGCCAGCAGAGCTGCTCTGTTGCTGTGGTATCACACAGTGTAAGAAGTGCAGCGTAAGAAGAGTGCAGAGTGCAGTGTTAGAAGAGTGCAGTGTAAGAAGGGTGCAGTGAAAACCCGAGGTGGCTCAATTCCACCGGCGGGATCCGGCTGTGCGATTCCCAGCGGCTCTGCGATTCCCAGCGGCTGTGCGATTCCCAGCGGCTCTGCGATTTCCAAACTCTGGGGTGCCACGACCACGGAGCAGCTCCGCAAGCGCCGCGATTGTGCACTACCCCCCAGCCTGAGCACACACGCACACACGCACACACGCACACACGCACACACGCAGCACTTGTTCCCATGTAGTGTCCTGGCGGGGGATTGCCTGGCACATCGGGTTTTAATCCGAAGGGCCCCTAGAGGGAGAGTCCCACAGTTTCCCGGTGACAGGAGATTGGCCGACCCTCACAGGACAGGTTACATTGCGGTGCCCCTAAATTGGCTTAAAATTGTATGGGCGCAGAATGATAAGGTTAACTGGGCCAACCGCAATAAGTTATGCACGACATTGGGAGAGGCTGAGGGTTAAATATTAGGCAAGAAGGGCAGACCAGTAGGTTAGAATTAATGAGCACGGCTGAACAATGGGTGAGCGGAGCAGCAGCACACTCCATGGCCCTCCATGCAGAGAAGGTTTGAAGGCACGACGGAGCAGGTAAGCACACGATTGGCTGTGCGGTACGACGTCACCCTGGGCCTATGAAGTTTAGAGAATAAAAAGAGTAGCCCAGGACGATTTGAGGTCTCTTGTCTTCAACCTCCGGGCCGTCAAGACCCACTCCCTGCCGTCCTGCCTCCCCGAGCCGCTCGCACCCCCCCCCCCCCCCCCCCCGGGGGGGGGGCGGACGAGGGGATCTCAGAAGGGGGGGGGGCCTCGCTTTTTCCCGGCCAGCACAAGGCGGGCGCAATTTCTTTCGGGCCCCCTGCAAGGTCACCCGGCTACGCGGGCGATCCCATCGTGTCGCATCTCTCCGAGAGAGCTCAGGAGGCCTCGAGGCTGGACGGTGCCCTCGATGGGCCCACTGCCGTGCCGCGAGCTGCTCGCGGATGGGGCGGCTATGCGGTGGGCAGCAGAGGGCAGAGGTCGCAAACGGGTTTTGATTCCTTACCCGTACCCGGCCGCACCAGGGTCGCAAACGGGTACCTGTACCCGTACCCGGCCGTACCCGTACCCTACCCATACCCGGCCGGGTACGGATAGGGTACGGGTACCTAATTGCGACCTCTGGGATGAAGCCATGTTGCAGGCGTGGGTGGGTTGATTCTAAGAACTTGAATTGTGAGAAGAGACAAGACGTTGGGAAATGAGTGACAGTTACTCACCAGTGACTCACGGCCTACCCGTACCCGGACCCGGCCGGGTATGGGTAGCCGGATATCAGGTAGGGTACGGGTATCGGGTACCCAGTTGCGACCTCTGGCAGAGGGGCAGCAGCAGCACAAAGGGAGCTTCGTTGCGCTGCACTTCCGCGCCGCCGTCGCACGCCGTCCCGCCGTGACCTGGCGCGGTCAAAGAACCCCCGCGACGTTTGAGATGCTCTTCTCCAACACGAGGTCACGTAAATTGATTTTGACGACGATGAGGTTTTGTGCAAAACCACTTTACGACTGTGCACAAGGCTAATTGGAGAATCTATTGAAATTGAGAGAAATAAAAAAAACTATGCCGACCGTTCTGATAGCTGGAGGCTTAGTGCTGCTTGAAAGCACATTATCAAGTAATACTATGCTGTTTAATTACATGCCGACACGGGTTACCGTACGTCGATGGTGATTAACTGTGAGCGGCCAATAACAGGTATGGCGATTTTTGCACCAAAAATGTACACACATAATGTACGTATGTAATACACGCACACAATATGCACGCATATGTATACGTAGTGTAAATATATTATGTATGTTGATTAACTGTGAATGCCCCAACCATTAATAGATATCCATTGTAATTTATGACTACACTAGCTTATATACCCGGCGTTGCCTGGGCCAAAAAAATATTTCAAAACTACTCTTTAAGATGTAACAGCAGTGCGTACTGTGGTGATACCTGCTATGATTACAGCAGTGCATACCGACCGTGGTGGTACCTGCTATCACTACAGTAGTACATGCTGACTCTATAGCAATATTTATGGACTCTATAGCACAAAGTACTCACCTGACAGAGTGGCGTGGTGAGGCCTAGGCCTGTGCAGAACCTCCGGCCTCACCTAGATTGTCCAGCCGGCCGAGGTGTCACCTTGGCAGGCTGGGCTGCTACCCCTGACCCCCCCCCCCCAGCCACGATCTCCCCGGCCCGCTCTGCAGTAATATCTACGGTCTATAGTGGTAGCAACTAGCGAAAGTATAGTAGTAGTAACTACACGCATTGGGGTGGGGGGGGACATCACACAGTGAATAATTAACGTCAGCGTTTAGTGTAGTTTTCTAGCTTTTTTAACGCTAAAGAAAAAGTTCTCCTCACTCCCACAAAAGGCGTGCGACTTGGCATGGGCCGTCCCCCCCCACCAAAGGCACGTGAGTTGGTATGGTCGTGCATGCGTCCTAAATAAATAAATGAAAGGCGCACAAATCGCACGAAATCGATCATGAAACTAATTTAAAGTTGACGGATGTGAAAAGGGAATAGCGCTTGCTCACGGCGGGGCTTACGGCGTGGTGCCTGGATATTTTTATTATACGAAAACATCACCATTGGAGAGTGAAATTGTTCGCAAGCACGCGAACACACACAAAGCCACACACAAACCCACAAACAGACAATTTTTGACTTTATATATATAGAAGATAGATTAATCCCCTCTGGTCTTCCCACCTGATTGGCTAACAATTGAAGCCATCACATTTACCCCCACCTCTATTTAAGACTGAAACAGGAGGGGGATTCCTCCAAAACTCTATGGCTGTGACACTGCTTCTTGTTGTTGTTGTTGTAATTACCAGCGAAACGTCACGTTGCTCGAATTGAAAATGTCGTAGTAGGTTTTACTCTCCAACACACAAGCGGTTTCGTGCCGAACAAGTAGCATACTAGGCAAGTCACCGATGCTGCGGCATACTAAACTCGTGCATTGACATGCTAATCTCTCACAATACAATGGCCACTTCCACAGCCTCAGGCAGACCATCGCTAGCCTGCCCACTTAACCTGAGGCTGCACCCATCTCAGGCCTATATAAGACCTCGTTTCAGTAGATTTCTCTCTCTCACCTAAAGACGGTCGCTTGTGTT
Source organism: Entosphenus tridentatus (assembly GCA_014621495.2). Classification (NCBI taxonomy): domain Eukaryota; kingdom Metazoa; phylum Chordata; class Hyperoartia; order Petromyzontiformes; family Petromyzontidae; genus Entosphenus; species Entosphenus tridentatus. Next base: position 4,949,331 of record CM025662.2, read on the forward strand.
GCGATCGAAACGTCGTGATCTATTCATTTTATATCTACGTGACTTTACCGAACGAACGAAAGAGTGCGTGACAAACCTTACCCATACTCTTCGGTTATTTCGGTAAAGTCACGTAGGTATAAAATAAAAATAAATCACGACGTTTCGATTGCAACACAAGCAATCATCGTCAGGTGGGAAAACCACATCAAGATTTGTTTTGCTCAAGTGGGAGAGTTGCCGTGGTAATAGGTTATATAGGTAAGAAAGGGGGAGGAGCAAGGGGGGAGAGGGAGGGGTGGGGGTGTGGGGTAGGGGGAGCCACTGCGTGGACGCTAGGAGAGGGACGTGAGGCTGGGGGGGGGGAAGTGGGCAGGGCTGGGAGTGGGAGGCCGAGAGAGCTGGGGATGCGGGGGGGTTAACTCGAAAAAAATAGTACCCAGCAGATATGATAGACGACAACCACTACAAAGCAGTTACGGTTTTACCTGGTTAATAACATCCTTCCAATGATTGCTCAATTTGTATCCATCTTATTTTCGACCTACGTGACTTTACCGAAAGCACCAAAGAGTATGGATTCTTGCAGTCACGAAAGCTTCAAATCTAGATTAAACCTTACCTAATTGGCCGCGTAGGGTGGTGGCAGGTTTAACGACACATTCACATGCACGCGATCTAACCCAATGCAAAAAAAAACCTCTCTCTAATTATGAACGGCCGCAAGTGATTGAAAATGTTTTCGTTGGAATTCAAGAATCGACAAGTGCAGAATTTGATCCCCCCTCCTGCGAATATTCCGATCAACTTGCGTAACTTGTCTCGCCGCAGACGAGCTGTCAGTACAACAAGTGGGCTGTGTGGCTCGGTGTGTGTGGGGGGGGTGGCGGGGAGACGTCCCGCACGGAGATGGAGTTCACACGCTCTCGTGAGCGTCGATCTGTGCGGGCCCCTGCATGTCCGCGCCGGGCTCGTCCGGTGCCGAGAAGACGACCTCCACGGAGAAGGCCTCCCGGTAGGTGGCCCACGTGGCCTGCTTGTGAGGGTTGTCCAGCTCGAACCGTGGTAACAACAGCCTGGACACACACAACAACAACACAACAACAACCACCAGCATGAACACACAAACAACACAGCAACACAACACAACAACCAGCCTGAACATACACATAGCACAACAATAACCTGAACACACAAAATAACAACACAACAACAAATTTCGAGTTAAAGCTTTCGTGACTGCAGGGATTCATCTTCTTGGTTCTTTCGGTAAAGTAACGTAGAAGGGAAATAATAAAATAATAAAAATAAAACATAATAAAATACAATTCTCACGACGTTTCAGCCACAACGCAAGCAGCCGTCCTCAGGTGAAGACAGAACTGTCTTTCAGAGCTGTTTTTCAGACAGCTCTGGCTTCACCTGAGGACGGCTGCTTGTGTTGTGGCCAAAACGTCGTGAGAATTTTATTTTATTATGTTTTATTTTTATTATTTTATTATATCCTTCTACGTGACTTTACCGAAAGAACCAATAACACAACAACAATAGCTGAATATACACACACAAAACAGCAGCCACCATTCGCCACGAAGCGGTGGTGATATCACCTCGACGCTTGTGTTCGGCTCGGTGCGCTTTGAGCTTAACACGTGGAGTGTGGAAGGCTCGCTGCTGGCATGAAGATCACGGGTCAGACCCAGATGCCATGGGTTGACTGCTGTGCCAGGCTAGGTGCAGGAGGAGGTAACGGGATAGACCCATGTGCCATGCGTTGACTGACTGAGACAACTGGCAGATGCTCCAAGCTGTACCCCCCCCTACTGTGCCAACTTGCTGTGTTTTATCTGCCCGGCGCTCTGCTCGTTGTTGTGAGCGTCGCTCCTCCACCCTCTGCTGCCCAGTGAAGTCCTTCATTCGCCTCTTCTGAGACAAACAAACCCCCACCTCGTCAATTGTGTCAGATCCTAAATACTGTGGTGGTGGTGTTGTATTGAGCAACGCCATTGGGTGGGGAAAGGGTGCAAGGCCGATGCTAATCAGCTGTTTACTCGTGTGTGGGAGTGGGTTGAGTGAGTGGGTGGGTGAGTTGATGGGTGAGCGGGTGAGTGGGTGAGCGGGTGAGTGAATGGGCGACGTATGTATGTACATACATACATACGAAGGTGCAAGTACATACTTGCATGTACACGATAGGTATATGCATTCGTGTGTGTGTTCACGTGTGTGTGTACACGCGTGTATGTACACGTGTGTGTGTGGGGGGGGAGTGGTATGTAGTAGCGGTTAGCACGCTGCGCTACGAACCCGGCGACCCGAGTTCGATTCCCGCTCACGGCCAACACCCAGTGACGATAATCTGAACCGGTCCTGGGCACCTTCGAGGTCGACTCAGCCTCAAATGAGTACCTGGTGCGGTGTGTAAACATCGCCACCGGGGAGACAAAGGCGGCCAGGCGTGGTGCCGGCCACCCACCCACCCCCTCGTGTGCCAGCGCCGGCCTTCATAGGCGCTCGCCAACAGCACTTGCCCCAACAGTCTGTTAAAGCGTGTGCACAGAGTGCGTACCGATAGTTCTCGATGAACGTCGTGTTGAACCAGAAGAAGAAGGGGCAGTCATCATAGCCCTTAGCCAGGCCCTGCGTGCCGCAAATAGAGAAAGACAATAATTCCTCCCCACACCCCTGAAAGACTGTAAGCCAGGCGACGAGCCGGCGCCAACAACTGCTCTGCAGATCTCTACATAGTAAGATGTTTCAGCAAATTTGGCGAGCGTCTTCCATGCGGGAGGACCCACGCATGCGACGGGGCAGCGCTGTATCCCGTACAGAAGGGACAGATGTCGGCCCGCACTTTGCCGTGCTGTACCGCTTTCTCGCAACGTCTCCTAGCCACCGTGGCGTCCACGGTGGTGAGATGTTATCTCCCTCGCCTGGTGTGCAGGAGATCGTGGGTTTGATCCCGATCTTGACGCCTGCTGCTGTATATTTGGAGTTTCCATGTTCTCCCCATGAGCACGTGGATTTCTCTCCGGGTCCTTCGGTTTTTCCCCTCCACATTTAGAAACAACATCGTGCGTTTAGAGTATTTGGCTGCTGCTATAAATTTCCACGCAATGATGATGATGATGAGCTATCAGTTGTGGTGGCCAGGTCGCTCCTGAGAAAGAGCGACATAGCTCAGCGGGGCCTCGCCTGGTAAAATGAAATAGTTAAAAAATATTTTAAGTGAATCGTTTTAGTTTTCTGCTGGCGAGCCAGCCAGGGTAGGGGAGTCTCACGACGCCGTCGCCTGCGCGGTGATCCACCGCTGCTCCACAGCGCTGGGTTACGGCAGCGGCGTAGCCACCGGTGACGACGCAGGGAAGGGGAGGGGGGGGGTCGTCGTGACTCTCACCGCGGACGAGTGGAATTTAACTTTGACATCCCCGCTCACGAGCAGCGGCGGGGCGAGTCCGATCTGCACCGCGTCCCTCGCCGCATCGTGGAACAGCTGAGACGCAGCGCACGCAAACGCACAGACAGTCTCCAACCGGACCGGCGGGGGGCGAGTGCTGCTCGCGGACGCAGCTCTGCGATATCCACTTCTGTGGGCAGTTCTCAGACGAAGCAAAGCAGCGCCGGCCCTGCGGGAGGTTGTCCGCGGTCGCTCGCGATCTCACGGCTTCTCACGTGTGATCGCACGAGAGCACGCACGAGATCACAAGCGATTGGACGAGATCGCACGCGATCACAAGTAATCACAAGGGGTTTCAGCGGGCGGCCATGGGCGGCTCGGCACGAGGAGACGCCAGTCACGCGGCCGCCCCACCTTGGAGACCGTGGAGGGCGGCCTCCCCTTTCAGCACGGCTCCACGGTGGAGCGACGAGGCCGGGTGGGCTGCATGAGGCGGCGGAGCGGCTGGGTTACGGGAGGAGGCTGCCCCGAATCGCCGAGACAGAAGCCCCCCTCCGTCCCGTGCCGATAGCGCGACGGAAACACGATTGGGCGGGGGGATGGGGGGGGGCAAATGTAGGGCTCAAAACGAATGTGTCCCTCCAGTCACCGCGAACTCCTGTCCTCCATTTACCCTGATCCCCCAGATCCCTCTTGGCCCCCCCCCCGATCCACCGTGTCTCCATCTACCCGATCAGCCTGATCCCCCCCGATTCCCCCGATCACCACGGTCACCCCAGCCACCCCGGTACCCCCCAATCACCTCGGTACCCCCCCCCCTAACCCCCGGCGCCTCGGGCGTCACCTTGCAGTGCAGCATCGTTCCGCAGTCGGCGAGCAGCACCGTCTTCTTGTCCACGATGACCTCCACGCTGAGGTCGCTGCCGTTGCCCCGACCGACCCCTGCGTGCGTGAGTGGTGTGGGGGGGGGGGTGGAGGTGGGGGGGCAGCGCGAGGGGGCAGTGGCACGGGTCACGGACACACACACTCCTCCCACGTGTGTCCGGCCGCAGCGCCTTGTCAGTCCACCGCTCGTCTCGTGGCTCTGCCGCCGCGCACCCCACCTTGTATGGCCTGGATGACGAAGGCCTTGATGAGGAGTCTCTTCGCGGGGGGCAGCTGCCGGTTGTGCTCCCTCTTGACGGCCTCGTAGTATCCCACGTAGCGGCTCTGAGCGAGAGGCGCGCCCCAGTGAGCGGCGAGGCCGTGACCGCGCCGGCGTTCCAGCGCGCACGGACGGACGGAACAACTTTGAAAGCCGCCGGTGTCGCGTTCAGGTTTGCGTCGGGAAGAACGGATGAAAGCCACGAGTCGTAGACGTGCGATCTCTGACGTTGATGGCCGACGACTTTCAGCCGGGCGGGAGGCGGACAACCCAGTAGGAAAACTAGGAGAGTCACAGGGTTCTGTCTAGATGATTAAGGCCTCACCTAGTGGTAAATTTCCCACCAACCACTGCCCTGACCACCGCTCTCTGACGTTGGTTGATTGATTGTCCTCCCTGGTGCCGGCAGCTCAGTGCCGCACGTGGCCGCGTGTGATCACGTGTGATCTTTTACGATCACGTGTGAGTGCGTGCGCTCGCCTGTGATCATGTGATCACGCGTGTTCGCACGCCCTGGCTTTGTGCCTGCGTGCAATCGCCTGTGGCCGCACGCGATAGCTCGCAACCACGTTGGATCCCTTGTGATGACTTGTGATCGCGTGCGATCCCGTCCAATCGCTTGTGATCTCGTGCGCGATCTCGTGCGTGATCTCGCGTGATCTCGTGCGTGATCTCGTGCGATCACACGTGTGACCGCGTGCGACCACGTGTGGAGCAGCCCGGGAGACATTCGCGTCCGTCACGCCAGCTGGCACGCCTCACGCCGGGGCGGTAATTATCGCGCCTCGCACCGCCTGATAGCCGGCAGGAGAACACGCGCGCGCGTGGGGCGAGACGGAATGTCCAATTACGTCGTGTAAAGTGCAACGTAGTTAATCAGGGCCGAGGACGACATTCCCAATCGCGTGGTCTACAGTGTACCACGCATGAAATCAGCGCAGCGCCGTGGAAAGGAAGCCGCGATGCGTTGCAGCCACCAGACACCTCCTCCGAGCGGCCATTCAGGCGGTCGGGCAAGGTGCTGTTAGCGAGCACCTATTAAGTCGCCACGGCACACGAGAGGGGTGGGGTGCTCGGAACCGCGCCAAGATACTCACCACTCGCCAGACGCACTCACCAGACATTCACCACCCCACACACACGGACACGCACGCGCTGTGGGTTTTGTGCCGTGTACTCCGTGTTCGTGTAAACCTGGGACGGAGTCTCCACGCCCTGGAACTTGACGCTCTTCGTTCTGTCCGTGCGGCGCTCGCCAAAGTAATCCAGACTCGCCTGCGTGCGCCGCGC
>CM025662.2:4957534-4973859 GCA_014621495.2 Entosphenus tridentatus
ACGCACACGCGGACACACACGCACACGCGAACACACGCACGGACACACACGCGGACACACACGCACACGCGAACACACGCACACGCGTGGACACACACGCGGACACACACGCACACGCACACACGAACACACGCGTGGACACACACGTGGGCACACACGCACACGCACACACGAACACACGCACGCGGACACACACGCGGACACACACGCACATGCGGACACATGCACACGGACACACAGGTCCCTTGGGTTCATAGAGGAGTGTGCAAACCACTACACCACCACTCCCCAAATATGCACAAAAAAACACCGCACTCGCACAGATAAGCAGACCCACAGCACAGACATGCAAAGACAAAAATCCCCCGTATAGCCTTTTCACAGATTGTTGGGGCAAGTGCTGTTAGCGAGCACCTATGATGGCTGTCACGGCACACGAGGGGGTGGAGTGGCCAGCACCACCCCCGGCCACCTTTGTCTCCCTAGTGACGATGCTCACACATCGCACCAGGTACTCATATGAGGCTGAGTCGACCTAGGGCAAGCCCCGGATCGGTTCAGATAATCGTCACTGTTGTTGGCCGTGAGCGGGAATCGAACTCTGGTAGTCTGGTTCCTTGCGCAGCGCGCTAACCGCGACTACACTACCGCTCCCATCACGCACGCACACGCACACACGCACGTACGCACGCACGCGCACGCAACCCCCATCCACGAGTGAGCGAGCCCACGGGACGCACCTTTGCCCCCTTTGCAGTGGACGGCGATGATGTTCTTGGGGTCTTGGGCCATCCAGTCCCGAACGCTGGCAGTGAACCTCACCATGTCCCTGCACGCGCACGCAGGGAAACGATCACCCGTGTAGGCCCACGCAGGCCGCTGGGGCAAGTGCTCGTGAGCGAGGAGCGGCTCAAGAAGGCTCGGCGCGGCGCACCGATGGAGCGGCGGAGAGACGCGGCAGCGAGGAGTTTGGACCGCGGCGCGGGGACACTCACGCGAGCGACGGGACGTTGTGGTCATCGATGAAGATGCGGTCCACGCGGTAGTGGAAGTACTTGGCGTCGTAGCCCTTCTCACCTGTGGGCGGTGGCAATGCTCGTTATCATCACCACCATCACCACCACGATAACCACCTACCCATTAGCCAGAACCTCAACAGTGCACACCACAATTCGACCCAAACGTTGCCGATCCCCATTCTGCAGTCACCATCCTAGACGCTCACCCAGATCTGGAGGAATGCTGCTGCTGCTGCTGGCGAACAGAATGGAACCGTGGATGTACAGCTAAAACAGCTTGTTCGAGACACAAACATCATCACACATTCCCTGACGTCTCTCCTCCTCTTCTTCCCCCTCCTCCTCCTCCCCAAAGACAACCAACGTGGCCATCAGCCGCATAAGAACATGAATGGGCCGATGCACACATCATTGCGACGTATCAATGCGGTCGCATCACGCAGGCGATGAACTCGCTGTGTTGATCCGCGGGGGGGGAGGGGGTTAGGTGTGTGTTGATGATGCTCTGCGTGTGGCTGTGTTGCCGGACGCAGCCGAGTGACTTACTGCACAGGTTGTAGACTTTGTAGTGGTCCATGTGTTTTGAATTCAAGAACCGCTGCACTTCCTACGACGACACACACACACGTGAGAGAGAGACGCACTCGCGGCGTAGCAGCATCGCAACCATCCACCATGACCACCGATTGTGACCGGCACCGATTTTACAACAACAACAACCCCCACCCCCCATCTCAAATTGTACAGGAGCTGTCCCCCCATCCCTAACCACCCCCACCTTCCTCTCTCTCATCTCTGCTGCTGGGAGAGCACTTTGTCCCTTTGTGTTTTCAAAGAACCCACGGCCCAATTGTTGACTCCTCGGGTCACACACGGTCCGTCCCCAGCTGTTAGGGCCACTCTTTGGTTGCTTTAAAAAAATCAAGTCGCATCCCTGTCAACCCCTTACCAGTGCCCTACTTTATTACAGACTAATTGAGACCTTATTGGTCACCACGCACCCCTTATAAATCTCAACGTTCATCCTACAAAGTCCCATCACAAGGGAGAAACACAAACAAATAGACACAGAAAATCTAATTTTGCCCGTATTGAAACGGCTGTACGCCGTATGGCCCTGAAAACGCAATTTCCCTGTACAAGAATACGGGTAAACCATATGGGTTGACAGGCATGAAAGTCGCTAAACCCATCAGATGTCTGCCAGCCCAGCAACGAACATGACTCTCTGTTGTAACGCAATAATATTTTTTTCTAATTAACAGCAAATTTCGAGCCCATTTCGTCACGTTCAGGCTAGCGCTGCACCACCATGCCACACCCCCCCCAACCCTTCCCCGCAATGTCCAAAGCCGCAAACTAATAACGCACAAAGAAGCCACACACGCGCGCAGAAACCCCCAAAGGTTACAGCGTCTCGCGAGCTCCACACACACACAGGGAGAGAGCGAGAGAGAGGGTCATAATCGGAATATTTATTTATACTGGAGAAATCCAATGAGCTCCAAAGCTATTTTCCACAGATGTCCACGTGGGGCGGCTAAGAACGTTACAGCTACAAACAATACAAAAACATATCATAGTAGTGCAAAGTACAAGGGAAACAAATTGCCCAAACACATACAAATAAAAAACTAAACAATTCCCATACTATCAGGCAAGCAACTTGTTTTTTCAGAAGCGTCCTAGCCACAAATGATAGCGCAACAAAGTGGCCCATCATTTGGACTTTTACAGCACCAAAATAATCTCAATGCGTCTTTCTAAATGTGGAGGGGAAAAAAATGGAGGACCCGGTGAAAAAAAATCCACACGAGACGGGCAGAAACGGGAGGGACACGCGGCGTGTGGGAGAAGGATCGCGGATGAGAGAGGAATCACAGGTGGGAGAAGGAATCGCGGTGAGAGAGACGAAAAAGAGCGAGTAGGGGGGCTTGAGCAGGATGCGTTGCGGCGTCGCGGCCACAGGGACGGCCCCACCCTGATATCTGCATCGTCCTTGAAACTGATTGGTCCACACCAGAGACAGCTTTCTTTAGAGCCTAGTCTCATATGGTGTTCGACCAGATGACGCCAAAAGACGCACAGTTTAAAGACAACGCACTACCAGAGTAATAAGAGCTCGGGGTGAGCAGCTACATCATGGGACCTCCTTTTCCAGTACCAAAATATACTAATAGGGGTTTTCCCCTTTTTTCTGGCAACAAAACTGACACCTTTTGCAAGGAATCATGCTTACATTAACCACAATACTTGCAGTCAAATGCAAACAAAAAACAATACTCTAATAATTTATGCATCGTCCTTGAAAGTGATTGGTCCACACCAGAGACAGCTTTCTTTAGAGCCTAGTCTCAAACAGTGTTAGGCCAGAGGACGCCAAAAGGCGAACAGCACAAAGACAATGCACTATCAGGACATTGAGAGCTCGGGGTGAGCAGCTACATCATGGGACCTCCTTTGCCAGTGTCAAAATATAAGAATAGAATAGTGGCATTGTCTTTGTGCTGTTCACATTTTGGCGTCATCTGGTCTAACAATGTTTGAGACGAGGCTCTAAAGAAAGCTGTCTCTGGTGTGGACCAATCAGTTTCAAAGACAATGCACATACTGTCAGAGCATGCTTTGTGTTTGTATTTTTACCACAAGTATCTGTGGTTAATGCAGTAACATGATTCCTTGCAAAATGTTTCAGTTTGGTGCTTTAACATCTTAACACAACTGTTTTACTGCCAGAAAGGGGAAAACCTATTCTTATGCTATTTTGTGATTTGATATGAAACCCATTTTAAGGGATGGGGGTAACAAGGACGATCGATGACAATGGGCACGTCATCACGACACCTAGTCCTCCTCGCGCCGAGAGCCCGCAAACATCTAAGCGCGTCCTTAATGATTCGAGTGTCGGTGTACACCCAGAGCCGGGTGGTGCTGCTGCTGTTGCTGCTGGTGGCGGTGATGTCTGCTCACCTTGATGGGGTTGCGGTACATGGACTGGGTTCCAGAGGAGGGGAACGACATCGCGATCACACGCTCTGAGAAACGTTCGCCGTCACGCACACACGCACACACACACACAGAAGTCAACGATCCTTCCGCATAGCCGTCACAGAGCGATGGGGCAAGCGCTCTTAGCGAGCAGCACCTACGAATGATGGAACAGAGCATCCCTGAGGAGTGAGTAACCAGCACCACGCCCGGCCTCATTTAGTTTCCCCAGTGCTTACACACCGCACCAGGTCATCATTTAGGGCTGGGTCGACCTAGGCGAGGCTCAGGACCAGTTCAGATATTCGCCACCGATGTTAACCCGTGGCTGTAAATTAAAATCGGACTATTGGGTTAATGGCGCAATGTGCAAACCACTGCACCACCCCCTCTCACTCAGCACACCTGACGACAGCCACCATTTTCCAATTGTGACAGTGATGTCACCACAGCACCTATGCCAGGCTCGGTGCACTTGAAGGCCACTTGATATGTGGAAGATTCTCTGGCAGGAGGTTATGGGACAGACCCAGGTGTTATGGGTCGACTGGCAGATGCACCACCTGCGCCTTCCCACTGTGCGAACGTGCTGCGTTATAGCCGCCCGGCACTCCGCTCACTAATCTATCGCTCCTCCACCCTCCATTTTTATTGGAGAGCGACTGCCTCCAACTGCCGGTAGCATCCTTCATGAGCCTCCTCCACGGACACTGATTTTGACACCGCCGGTACCAGTCATCAGCAAGTCCACTCAGCTCCACAACCTTCTGTGCAACATTAATCCATCTTTTCTGTAGCCCGTGCAACACCCTTTTAGCCCCCCCTATTCCGCCAAACAGAAGCTGCTTGGGCATGCGGTGGCTGGGCAGCCAACGCAGCCTCGCCTGTTGCCATAGGAGCTCACAAACGGGGGACCGTGTCCAGATCGTTTTCACCAACGCACCTGTCACATAGGTGAGGTCAAGGTCAAACCCATCCTTCCGGTACCGTCGCTTGTTTTGAGAAACCTGAAATGCGGACAGGAACGGAAACGTACCATTTAAACAACTCGTCGGCCCGTGCGTGCGTCCGTGTGTGTGTGCGCGTATTGTGTTGTGTTTGCATTCGTGATTCTGTTCATCTTTGTGTGTGTGGGGGGGAGCGGCAGTGTAGTAGCGGTTAGCGTACTGCACTACGAACCTGCTCACGGCCAACATCAGTGTCAATTATCTGAACGGGTCTTGGACCTCTCCGAGGTCGACTCAGTCTCAAATGAGTGCCTGGTGCAGTGTGTAAACATCGCCACTGTGGAGACAAAGGTGGATGGGCGTGGTGTTGGCCAAAACCCACCGCCTCGTATGCCATGCTGGCCCTCATAGGTGCTCGCTAACAGCACTTGTCTCAACAGTCTGTTGAGGCTACACGGGGAATCTTTGTCTGTGTGTACTAAAGAGACCTCCTATCTCTGTATACAGGGACTCCTCTACTTACGAACGAGTTAGGTTCCAGAGGTCTGTTCATAAGTCGATTTGTCCCTAAGTCCAACTTTACTTCTGTCGATTCCAAACATGTTGTACGGCATGTACACTAAACACGGGGAATGGCTTTCAAAGTTGTATAATCTTCTGTAGACGTAGATGTCACTAATTCTTCACGTTCTGCAGATGTAGATGCCAATGGTTCTTCATATTCCGCAGATGTAGATGCCACTGGTTCTTCATGTTCTGCAGATGTAGATGCCACTGGTTCTTCACGTTCTGCAGATGTAGATGCCACTGGTTCTTTAGGTTCTGTAGACGTATCCACTGATTCTTAATATTCTGCAAATGCAGATGCCACTGGTTCTTCATGTTCTGTAGATGTAGATGCCACTGGTTCTTCACGTTCTTCAGATGTAGATGCCACTGGTTCTTCACGTTCTGCAGATGTAGATGCCACTGGTTCTTCAGGTTCTGCAGATGTAGATGCCACTGGTTCTTCAGGTTCTGCAGATGTAGATGCCACTGGTTCTTCACGTTCTGCAGATGTAGATGTTACTGGTTCTTCACGTTCTGTAGATGTAGATGCCACTGCTTCTTTAAGTTACTCAGATGTAGATGCCACTGGTTCTTCACGTTCTGCAGATGTAGATGCCACTGGTTCTTCAGGTTCTGCAGATGTAGATGCCACTGGTTCTTCAGGTTCTGCAGATGTAGATACCACTGGTCTTTCACGTTCTGCCGATGTAGATGCCACTGGTTCTTCATGTTCTATAGATGTAGATGCCACTGGTTATTCACGTTCTGCAGATGTAGATGCCACTGGTTCTTCAGGTTCTGCAGATGTAGATGCCACTGGTTCTTCAGGTTCTGCAGATGTAGATACCACTGGTTTTTCACGTTCTGCAGATGTAGATGCCACTGGTTCTTCATGTTCTATAGATGTAGATGCCACTGGTTATTCACGTTCTGCAGATGTAGATGCCACTAGTTCTTCATGTTCTGCAGATGGAGATGCCACCACCATCTATTGCGCGGCGGTTGAACTTACGACTCTCAGTCCAAACAAGCAACTGGGCATACGGACAGGTTTGTTCGTATCTCTGAAAGGTCGTAAGTTGAATGTTCGTAAGTTGAGGAGCCCCTGTATATAAAAACATCTCGGATCCAAAAACCAGTGGTGACGTCAATGACGTGGCCTCGCGCTGTCACCGTCGAAGGCGGCGGCACCAACGTGGCATCGTCGCGACGTCCGCAGTTGGGGACATCCGAGGAAGGCATCCAAAAATCCAAGACAGATCCGAAGTGCGTGCTTTAAGATGAATCCGAAACTTTAAGCATCCGGAGCTGGCGGGCGAGTGCTCACCATCTGTCGCGATGCCTTCTCCAGGTGATGCCTCTGGGACACGAGGCGCCAGACACGGATGATCATGATCAAGCGCAGCACGCGCAGCACGCTCACCAGCCTGCAACAACAACAACAACAACAGCCATTCGCCACTAAGTGGCAGTGACGTCACCACGGCGCTTGTGCCAGGCCAAGTGCACTTTAAGGCCACGTGAAGTGTCGAACGCCCGCTGGCAGGAGGTCATGGGACAGACCCAGGTGCCATGGGTTAACTGACTGACCAGCCTGCACACACATCAACACACACACGTGCACAGAAGCGTGCACAGACGCACACAAAGACAAAGATCCCCCGTATAGCCTTCACAGACTGTCAGGGCAACACCACGCCCGATCGCCTTTGTCTCCCCAGTGGCGATGTTTACACACCGTACCAGGTACTAATTTGAGGCTGAGTCGACCTAGGGTAGGCCCACCAGGAACGGTTAAAATATCCGCCACTGTTATTGGTCGTGAGCTGGAATCGCACTCGGGTCGCCGGATTCGTAGGGCAGCTTGCTAACCACTGCGCCACCACTCCCCACACAAAAAAAAGAACAAAAATCATTGTCCACTAAGGAACAGTGATGTTACCGCAGCGCTCGTGCCAGGCTAGGTGCACTCGGGGGCTGGCATGTGAAGTGTGAAAGTCTCGCTGATAGGAGGTCATGCATGCGACATGAGCCACACAAATTGATGGATGAGGTAGTGCAGTGATTAGCGCGCTGCGCTACAAACCCGGCGACCCTATTCGTTCGCCCGCCCACCGCCAACATCAGCGAGGAATTTCTTAACCCGGTGCTGGACCTCCCCCTAGGTCGAATCAGCCTCAAATGAATACCTTGGGCCGGTGCGTAAAAAATAACCACTATGGAGACAAAGACGGCCGGGAGTGGCCCTAGCAACACCGCCCCCCTCGTGCGCCGACTTGGCCGGCCTTCACAGGTACTCGCGAACAGCACTTGCCCCCGACGGGCAGTGCAGGCTACGCCGGCGGGGGTGGATCTTTACCGGGGTAGTAGAGCCGTCCCGGAGAGGTCGATGGACGTGTACACGATGGAGACGATGAGGGTGATCATGACGATGCCCGCATCGGCGATGTTCAGCCTCTCCCGGAAATACGACCTGAATCTGAAAATGGGCGGAACGATCGCCCCACTCGTTCACGTCCAAACAAAATAAATCGATGGCATGAAAAAAAACGAAGCACAGGAAAATAACAAGCAACGTCACGTGAAGAAATTCACAAATTTCCTGCGGCATACGTTGGCTCGGACAAATGAACTTGAAAAAAAAAACGTTCGTAGTCAAATTCAACAGACAGAAACATCAAAACAGATTTAGGGTGATTATTGCACGAGTATGTAACCAGAGACTGTTGGGGCAAGTGCTGTTAAGCGAGCACCTACGAAGGCCGGCACGGCACACGAGGGGGTGGGTGGCCAGCACCACATCCTGCCGCCTTTGTCTCCCCAGTGGCGATGTTTCCACGCCGCATCAGGGTACTCATTTGAGGCTGAATCGACCGAGCGGAATCGAACTCGGGTCGCCGGGTGCGTAGCGCGGCGTGCTAACCGCTACTGCACTACCGCTGCTGCACTACCGCTGCTGCACAACCGCTGCTGTACTACCGCTACTGCACTACCGCTGCTGCACTAGCGCTCCTGCACTACCGCTGCTGCACTACCGCTCCTGCACTACCGCTGCTGCATTACCGCTCCCCCACGTAACCAGAGAGGGCCACGCATCTCATGTACGTTGGTGATGCGGTGTCCCACAAGTCGCCTTCAACGCCTCCCCTCCTTCCACGCGCGTCCGAACACAATCACATTGCGTAGCATCTTTAGAATGCATCCAACTTAACTCTCGGTAAAGTCACGTAGGTATAAAATAAAATCAATTAAATCATATTTTGATTTAAAGCTTTCGTGACTGCAGGGATTCATACAAATATATATTTGTATTATTGTTTTATTTCCCTTCTACGTGACTTTACCGAAAGAACCAAGAATATAAATTAAATCATGATTTTATTTATTTGATTTTATACCCACGTGACTTTACCGAAAGAACCAAAGAGTATGGATCCCTGCAGTCACGAAAACTTTAAATCGAAATACTAAAAATTAATTAAGGTGCCGAGTTTGGGAGGGGTGTTACCCACAACCCCCAGCCGCCCCCGCAGAAAACCTGGCCCATGATTACACCGCAAAATAACACCGGATAGCAAACATCGCCCCCCAAGATACCAACAAATATTTTTTTTATTTGGCAAAAAATAAAAAAAAAATAAAAAAAATCTAGATCCAACTTAACTCGTTAATGACTAACGTTACTATTATCGATTTTTTTTTAAGACAGGAGACTCGATCTACAGCGAGTTTGATGAGAAGGGGGAGGAAAGGCGACGGGCGGCGCTCACGAACCCCGAAACGAAGACGCGGAGGGCGACGTCGATGAAGAAGAAGACGGAGATGGCGACCGAGGAGGCGGAGAGGGCACGGGAAGCCACGGCGGGTTTCGCGGGGGTCGAGAGGTCGGCCACGACCAGGGCCAGGTCCACAACGATCAGCAGCAAACTCAGGGCCCTGGGAAGCGGGCGGCACGGCGTCACGTGACGGAATGCCTCTCTCTGACCATAATAGAGGGCTTTTTTTGTTGGGTTAGATCGCGTAAATATAAATGTGTCGTTAAAGCCGCCACCGCCCGGCACAGCCAATTAGTAATGTTTGTCACGTAAAACACAACTTGCCAATAATTAGTTACTAGTCCAGCACACACCCGGTGTGTGTTGGAGAGTAAACTACACAATTACATAAAACAATTCGAGTACTGTGTGACGTTTCCCCAGTAATTACAACAACCAGCCCTGGCATGTCCGGACCGAGCCAGCGTAGGGCCTTCTTCGGCAGTGCTTACGGCTTGTTTTCCCACTGGCTGGTTGCCGAGCTGAGCCACGACCCCAATTACGATATTCTGCCTCGCACAAACTCTGAATCTGACTGCTCAGGGGGCAGCCAAGCAGGGCCAGGGGCGGGGCTAATGAAGAATGCGTGCGTCGGTCAGTATGCCGCGAGTGCACGTTCATTCATTCGTTATTAAAAGTCATCACGTGCATAGCTTGAACTAACACAAAAAGGACATTCATTAGCGCACTGGAGAATACATTCAAGAACGACGACAAAAAAAAGTTTTCGGATTCTGAGAGAAGAGGAGTAGAGGAGAGTAGTGGCGTCGTGTGCGCTGTCCAGTGCAATGACGTCACGGGACGTGGGGTCACGCGCGCTGGACAGTGCACATGACGTCACGGCTCCTGGAGGTTAAAAGGGATACCCCGTGACGTAAGCGGGGTGACTGTGGGAACGGGTAGAGTAAGCAGGGTGAAGAGGGAACCAGTGGGTAGAGAGAGGGATCGAATAGGGAGTCTGGGGAGAAGCCGGTGGTAGCCGTAGAGGTGCTTCTCTCTCCGCTCGGTGGAGTCGGCAGAGTCCACGATCCGACACGAGAGAGACCGGAGCTAGCCGGCAGGGACCCGGACTCAAGAGTAGGACCTCTAGCCCCTGGGAGTTGTGTACCCTGCTGTGTATTATTGTAACAACTTTAATAAACCCTGGCGGAAGCCCTTAACTTACCTCCGTCTCCGAGTAGGCCTCGGCAAGGTAAGGTAAAAGTGTAAAAACAACGAGCCTACCTTTACCCTACCTTTTACCTTACCACAATACAATCATTCTACCCTACCTTTTACCCTTCAGCAGGTAAGGTAAAAGGTAAAAAGCAACGAGCCTACCTTTTACCCTACCCTTTTCCCTTACCCCTTGGCATGTCGACACCTTTACCCTTTACCTTTACCCTTTTACCCGGTAAAAAGGGTACAATTACCTTACCTTGCCGAGGCCTATCTCCGAGTACGTCCGTCGGAACTACTCAACGCATGCAACACGAGGGGGTGAATTCAGAGGCCATTCCGAGCTACATCGGAGGACCTCGGGCTCAGACGACGGGCGTCTTACACGCGTCTCGATATCGTTCATATCGAGGGCGCCGGGGTGGCGAGATGTTAACTACCTCGCCTGGTATGCAGGTGGATGTGGGTTCGATCCCGACCCTGACACCTGTATATTTTGAGTTTGTATGTCTCTCTCTCTCCCAGTGGTCGCGTGGATTTTTCTCCGGGTCCTCCGGTTTTCCCTTCACATTTATAAACGTGCGTTCAGAGTATTTGGCTGCTATAAATGTCCCCACGATAAGCCACTTGGTAGAGCTATAATTTGTGGCCAGGTCGCTTCTGAAAAATAGCTGTATAGCTCAGTGGGCCTCACCTGGTAAAATAAAAAGTTTAGTTCAGTTCATGGCATGCAATGCCATCGGCACGGCTCAGTTTCTGCAGGTTCAAGCGGTTCTTGCGTGAACCCGAACCGTACCAGGTAAACGTACAATCAGTGCGACTCCGCTGACGCTTACCTGAGCCACAGTGACATCACCACCGGCTCCATGGCGGCTCTGGCGCGACTGTGAACGCAAAGGCATCGGTTAGACTCCCACGTCGTCATCGTCGTTCTTGCCGACATCAAAACGCTACAACAGCCCAGCAGGCGAAAAGTGAACGCAAAGAAATTGGCAGTCGAGCACTCAGTGAGACCCTCACTCGCCCGCTCCAACCCTTCAACGGCCAAATGAACCCCTCCCTATTATATCTCTCGAGCTCCTTCATCGCCGCTGCATCGCTGCACTGGTTGTGCTCTCGGGGTGCGCACGTGCGTTTGTGTGTTCCCCCTTCCTTCGACTGCCACTCCACCGCTGGGCCTTGTCCGTTGGCCCATCGTCACCGCGAGCGGCGTGAGCTGCCCGGGCCCGCTCACGTGCGTCTATTGGCCATCAACTTTGAGGCGACTTTGGTTTTTTTTTTCAAGGAGTGTGCGGGAGCACGGGCGGGCTTGCGAGCGTGACATGTGAGTGCGGCGACAAGCGTGCGAGCCTTGAGTGCGCGGTTAACGCGCTGCGCTATGAACCCGGGGAGATCCCGAGTTCGGTTCCCGCTCACGGCCAACACCGCCGGTGATGAATATCTGAACCGGTCACGAATATCTGAACCGGTCCTGAGCCTCTCCTGGGTCGACTCGGCCTCAAATGAGTACCCGGTGCGGCGTGTAAACATTGCCACTGGGGAGACAAAGGTGGCTGGGCGTGGTGTTGGCCAAAACCCACCCCCTCGTGTACCGTTCTGGCCTTCATTGGTGCTCGCTAACCATACTTTCCCCAACAATCTGTTAAGGCTATACAGGGGATCTTTGTATTTTTTTGGTGTGAGAGTGAGTGATAGTCAGGGACAGGGAGTGAGGATGGGATGTGCGAGTGAGTGAATGAGAGTTAATAAGTGCGAGTGAATGAGAGCGAGCGAGTGAGGGCGAGCGAGTGAGAGCGAGCGAGAGCCAGCGAGGGCGAGCGAGAGCGAGTGAGAGCGAGGAGTGAGCGAGTGAGAGTGAGTGAGAGCTCACTCACCCGCTCGCCGTGTCCATCGAGAAGGCGTTTCCATTCTCGAGCGCCGTTTGGGCCCCCTTGGCCGCACCGTCGCAGAGCTCCACCTTGCTGCCATCGAACGACACCACGGGATCCATGGCCCCGCACACTCCTACACGCACACACACGCACGCACGCACATCCACCGCAGCGAAAAGCCGCTGTTCGCCACCACGTCTCTTGTGCCAGGCTAGGTGCACCTTAAGGCCATCTCACGTGAAGTGTACAGAAGGTTAAATTTCGATTTAAAGCTTTCGTGACTGCAGGGATTCATCTTCTTGGTTCTTTCGGTAAAGTCACGTAGAAGGGAAGTAATAAAATAATAAAAATAAAACATAATAAAATTATATTATTTTATTATGTTTTATTTTTATTATTGTATTACTAAAATAGTATTACTAAAATAATAAAAATAAAACATAATAAAATTATATTATTTTATTATGTTTTATTTGTATTATTGTATTACTTCCCTTCTACGTGACTTTACCGAAAGAACCAAGAAGATGTACAGAAGGTTCTCGCTGCTGGCAGCTCACGGGACAGACCCAGGTGCCATGGGATGACTGGCAGATGCACCACCTGTGCCCCCCTCAGTGCTAAAATTGCAGAATTTTAGCTGCCCGGTGGTTCGGCTCGTTGTTGTGAGCGTCGCTCCTCTGCCCTCCATTGTTGCTGGAGGGCGACTGCCTCCAAATGTCCAGCAGCGTCCTTCACGAGCCTCCTCCACAGAGGCCGATCTTGACACCGCTGGTATCGGTCATTGGCAAGTCCACTCAGCTCCACGTCTTCCTGTACCACATCAGCTCCATCTCTTTTCTAGCCCGTGCAGCGCCCGTTTGGACCCCTCGATCCGGCCAAAGAGAAGCTGCTTTGGTATACGGTGGCTGGAAAAGCGTGCTACCAATGCAGCCGCACCTGCCAGAGGAGCTCACCGTTGATTATTGCAATAATGGGACGGAGGACGAATGGGAACTGTGTGTCCATATCTTTGAAGGATCTCGTACAATTCGGGCTGAACAAAAACCAGGATGGTTTGTAGGCAAGCCATCCTGAAGGCTTTAAACAATACAGCATGTAATTCACGGCTTTCCAGTCGCTAAGCACACACGTGGGTTATAACAAAGCAGCTAATCCATCAGATCAGGGAATACGAATTTAATTCAGCCCAAGTGTGTCAAACGCAGATTACGTGGCGTTGCGCGTCACTCGGATTCAGGTGACACAAATCACGATCAATTATTGAGTGCACGCGAAGTGTGTCCAATGTGTGAAGGGCAGAGAGGCTGGCAGTGTGAAGAGAAACAAACTCTTGAGTGAAATGGGTGCGAGACACCACGGTGGCGAGGCGTTAACTACAGGAGGTCGTGGGTTCGATCCAGAACCTGACGCCTGTATATTTGGAGTTTGCGTCTTTCTCTCCCCGTGGTGGCGCGGATTTTTCTCCGGGTCCTACGGTTTTCCTACCCCTCAACATTTAGAAACATCGCGCGTTCAGACTATTTGGCTGCTGCTGTAAATTTCCACGTGGTGATAAGCCCACTGCGTTGAGCTATCATCTGTGGTGGCGAGGCCGCTCCTGAAAAGAGCTACATAGCTCAGTGGGGCCTTACCTGTTAAAAATAAAAACATAGTTTATCGTTTTATAGTCTGGGGGATTTTCGATTTAAAGCTTTCGTGACTGCAGTGGTTTGGGCTGCTGCAGCTCCTTACTATTAAAACTCCTTCCCTTTATTACTGCTAACCCTACTTCCTCCCTTTGTTGCTGCTAATCTTACATAATGCACAGGCATAACATGACTTTGAGACCCCCCCACACCTCCTACGCATTCCACAAGTAGTGACTAATCCCATATCTGCAAATATGCTAAATTCCTCTGTTGATATGCAAATTTCTTTGTCAATGCGCCCTTCCTCCTCTAACCCAGCTTAAATATACGCTGCCAAGCTTGGTGGTGTTCATTCAGACGCTGTCTTTCCGACAGACTTGTTCTTCACCTGAGGACGGCTGCTTGCGTTGTGGCCGAAACGACGTGAGAATTGTATTTTATTATGTTTTATTTTTATTATTTCCCTTCTACGTGACTTTACCGAAAGAACCAAGAAGATGAGTCTGGGGGATGTGTGACGGAAGCTCCGGGGAATGGCGGTACAGTAATTATATTCTATTTTGTATTTATACAGCGCCCTTTCCATTGAAGGGCACGAGAGCGAGGAGGCCCGAGGGATTGGAGGTCGCGGCTCTGAGCCGACATCGCTGAGGTCCCTGGGTTCCAATCCAGGGTTCAGCCGCTGCCTGTGATTAAACCACGTTCTCAAGTGTCCGGGAGTTGACGGTCTAAGCCCGGTTACGAGTCACTCGCGAAAATTATTATTAAAGGTACAAGAAGCCAGGGTAGCACAGCGGATTGAGTGTGTAAGCAACATATGAAGCGTTGGATGCCACTGGGTAGAATCTAATGCCAAGTTCCTGAGTATCGTGGACAGAGCTACACGGAAGTCGATGATCGCCGACGTCTGTGACACAGAACGTGGCACACAGAGAGAGAGCATTGTCAAGTGTCCACTTTGCTAAGCACTATTGAGGGCATCTATGGAGATATAGAGATACAGGGACTCCTCTACTTACGAACGAGTTCGGTTGCAGAGGGCTGTTCGCAAGTCGATTTGTTCAACTTTACTCCTCTCGATTACAAACATGTTGGCGTGTACACTAAACACGGGGAATGGCTTTCAAAGTGTAATCATCTCCTGTAGATGTAGATGCCACTGGTTCTTCATGTTCTACAGATGTAGATGTCACTGGTTCTTCATGTTCTGCAGA
The DNA here is from genome assembly GCA_014621495.2 of Entosphenus tridentatus. Taxonomy (NCBI): domain Eukaryota; kingdom Metazoa; phylum Chordata; class Hyperoartia; order Petromyzontiformes; family Petromyzontidae; genus Entosphenus; species Entosphenus tridentatus. The sequence goes on from CM025662.2 coordinate 4,972,727, forward strand.
TGTAGATGCCACTGGTTCTTCACATTCTACAGATGTAGATGCCACTGGTTCTTCACGTTCTGCAGATGTCACTGGTTCTTCATGTTCTGCAGATGTAGATGCCACTGGTTCTTCACGTTCTGCAGATGTAGAAGCCACCACCGCCATCTATTGCGCGGGGCAGTTGAACTTACGACTCTTGGTCCTGGTCCGAACAGACAACTGGACGTACTAACCAGGTTTGTTCGTATCTCTGAAAGTTCGTAAGTCGAATGTCCGTAAGTAGAGGAGTCGCCGTACTCGACGGTATCCAGTGAAATCTGCCGCTTGTCGAAACCGTCGAGAACCGTTGACCGTATGCGTCACGGTGCGAGCTAAAAGTCACGTGGCGGTGGTGTTGTTGTGAACGGAGAAGCTCCCATAATAGAGGTCGCGAAAGCCTACGTGGTAGAAGGAGGAGCCCCCCCCTCCCTCCATTGTGCGGGATGGCATCACGGTCCAAGTTTTGCAAAATTCTGCAAAATTTTGAGCAATCACACCCCACAGGCGGAGTTTGATTTCTATATTTGGGGGGCAGGGGGGGCTGGTAGGGGTTCGCTTTGTCCCTCACATTAGGAATCGAGGGTGCATATATAAAATAAAATTGTAATATTAATTATAAACTACAAAAAATAAATTAAGGTGCCCAGTTTGGGAGGAGTGTTACCCACAACCCCCAGCCGCCCCCGCAGAAAACCTGGCCCATGAATACACCGCAAAACAACACCGGATAGCAAACATCGCCCCCCAAGATACCAACAAAAACTTTAACCAAGTGAGCAATTTGTCGGTATATTTTTTTAGGATTTGGCAAACATTTTAACAGTGATACTGGGGGTCTCGAGACTCCTCTCAGTGAGGCTTAGCCCTGGGTAAATAAATGTCAAGGATTAAACATTTAAGGAACCCGCGGCTGCTCATCTGCAGACTTGCACCGTGTGTTCACCGCGCGGTAATAAAAACCGGGAGTGAATAATCATTAACAGTTTATCTTCAACGAGAAGTCATTCATTTGTCTGAGCTCCAAAGGTCCCCCATCACACGGAGCGATGGTTGATTAGTCCCTCATTGACATGACAGAGAATCTCCAGAGCCCTGAGGACCCGAGTGGTCGT
>CM025662.2:4973959-5017376 GCA_014621495.2 Entosphenus tridentatus
CCCCCCCCCCCCCCAAAAAAAACATGCTTCAAATCGCTTTAAACTATTGTCATTGTAGTGCGTATTTAATGTGCCGCTGCACTCTGATGTTGTAGGAGAAAACATTTATTAAAAAGTCGATTTAATTAAGCAGAACGTGTTGTCTATATTTATTTAAAGTTGCGCATTTTGATGTGATGTCACATTTCTCACCCCCCCCCCTCGTCACACATCGTCACAAATGTCTGACCACCCCACCCCCAGGTGCGTGACGTCATTTATGGACGGCCCCAAAGACACAAATAGAGAAAGAACGAGATCAATGTGCGCCGGATAAAAGAAGCGACTTGAACAGAGGTGGCGGTGGTGCAAGTTGGTGATGAGTGATACTGCAATTAGTAGCCCTGAGCAAGATGAAACAATGGAGCTGAAAACAAGAATCATACAACTGGTGATGGAATTATGTGCAGACCTTCATAGCAATATTACCCCGGGAATACGAATAATTTTCACGTGAGAAACTTTCACATGACTCACCCGAATAAGCAATCACTGCGCACTCAATAAGACAAAGATCCCCCGTGTAGCCTTAACAGACCGTTGGGGCAAGTGCTGTTAGCGAGCACCGATGAAGGCCGGCACGGCACATTAGGAGGTGGGTGGCTAGCACCACGCCCGGCCGCCTTTGTCTCCCCAATGGCGATGTTTACACCGCACCAGGAACTCATTTGAGGCTGAGTCGACCAAGGGAAGTCCCAGGACCGGTTCAGATAATTGTCGAGCGGGAATCGAACTCGGGTCGCCGGATTCGTAGCGCAGCGCACTAGCCACTACTACACTACCGCTCCACGCACACCTACAACCACACGCAAATGCTTCACACACAGAAACCATACGCGTGTGGATATTACATATAAACACAAGACTACACACGCAAACCACAACATGCACACAAAAAACGCACAATTATCAAATGTTTAGCAACAAAAGTTCCCAGTTTTTTTTTTCCTGCTCAAATGAACCGAGGCGATGCTCGGCTCTTACAGCCCTAAACCAGTTGTAGAAATTCCACATTCCCGTGGCGGGAACGAGTCTTTCGAAAAGACCGCCTCTGCAAACTTCCCACAGAGTGGTAGTCGTTTAATCGACCGCAGAAAGATTGACGGGCCGAGCCATCTCTCAACCGTGATTCGAACACAAACCAAACACGGCCGTAAATAAACGCAGCACCGTACCGTTGCGGCGTCGCGATGCTTCAGAGGACGCGGCGGCGCCGGCGGCGGCCTTCGTGCCTGCGGTCCGGTCGATTCGTGGCCCCCCCTAATTTGGAGGGAGCGACAACATCTCACCGTGGCCTCTCGCGCACCAACGGAGCTGTACTAATGGATCTAAGGATGTTCCGGGGGGGTGGGGGGGGGTGCGGTGTCTTCAATCCATTGTCAGGAGACCCACAAGTGCCAAAGGTTTGCACAGGGTTCGCATTTTGGTTAAACATTGTTTGTGGCCCACGTGCGCTCCCGTGCCCTTAAAGTGTTGGTAAAACGCTCCCGAGCGGTGACGCCGTCGGTGAAGTATGGTCAAATAATCTCCCCCACCCCGCTCCGCTACAACCAGCACAGCGTGGGGGGAGACCCTCATCCGGCAGTGCATTGACACAAAGGTCCGAAGATTGTTCTATTGTTTAAAAAAAACATTGTCTGCACGATGTTCAGGAGCTTTCGACGTCACAGCTCAAAAGATGGGTTAATACTGGTAGGAACCACCTGGTTCCACCAGCCCACAGGGGATTATTGTGTCCGTCCTGCATCAAAAAATGGGAGGGGTGGGGCTGGGTGGAGAGAGGAGGGTGGGGAGGGGCTGGGTGGGAAGGAGTGGGGCTGGGTGGGAAGGAGTGGGGCTGGGTGGGGAGTGAGAGGGGTGGGGCTGGGTGGGGAGGGGCTGGTCACCCCGTGGTGCCCTTATAAAACTCAACGTTTAACCTACTCACGCCGGCTTGTGCCCGCCCTCACAGTCGGCTATATTTACGGAATACACCACGCCGCCGTTGACCCTGGCCATTGACCGAGCAACCCAACGTTCCTACCAGCTCCCTCCGCAGGAATGTGTTAAAAAAACTCATCCAATCGTCACCGTGACCATCGCACGTAAAATGAACACCGCTTTTGTGGGATGTTACCAGTGTCCCGTGGGTGAACTGGTCCAGCCGCTGTAGGAATGTGAAAGTTCCACCACTGGCTGAGGGGGGGTTGCCATCGGAGACGTATGTGTGTGTACGTTGAACTTCTTTCGCATGCCGCACGTAGCCAACCGTGCTAATCGGGAGGTGCGGGAATCGGAGTGGGGTAGAACTATGGTCCCCGCGTTGCCATGGGGGACAAGTTCGAGTTGAGTGGCGCCGACCCGAGTTCTGTCCCGATCGCTGCCGGAACTAAAGTGCTGCGACACCTTCCCCCGACTGAATGCGATGAAGGCTTCGTCCTGCTGCTGCAGTGTAAAGCCGACGGCACATATCACACCGGTTAACCACCCCCCCTCCCCCAAGTTCTTTCACACCGGTTAACCACCCGAGTCGAGCCAGTAGGGGTCCATATCAAGGTGCTATGGGGGGGGGGCGGCGTTCCTCTGGGCTATTTGCCGAGCCACAGCCAAACGGTGATGGCTCTCGGCCTCGCCAGACTCACTGCAATGTTCTTAGGTTTTTTCGGTAAAGTCACGTAGGTAAAAAATTAAAATTAATAAAAGTAAAATAACCAAAAAAATCACGACGTTTCGGAGGCAACACAAGCTTCCGTCTTCAGGTGGAACCGTCACAGCACGACAGCTGTATCACTGCAATGTGGCTCGGTGGCCAAGCCGGGGCCAAAAGGGGGCAGGTCACGCGCAGTGCACCCCGACACCGATCGGTACGATTCCAACTCGGATCGGCACGCAACGCCGGCGGCGCGGCCCGGCTCGGCTTCCGCAGTTCAAAGACACAAACGCCGCACTTGCCGAGCCGCGCCGGGCTGGATCGGCACAGCCCCGGCTCGGCTTGGTTGTGGCAGTGGAAAAGGGGTAGCACGGATGAACGACCGCCCCTTCCACCGACGTGTCGTGCACAGCAGCATCAGCAGATCGTCAATCTTGAATGCATCGCCACTGACGTCATGGATCACCAACGTTATAAATTTTATTTCAGTTTTTGACTCTACAATGTAAAAATGTACTTAAGAGTCAATTGCAATCGAGCGCTTGTTTGCAGCAAAACACACGTGAGCTCTGATTAGGCTTAGCGCGAAAATGTTTGTTACCGTATTCTCCGGATTACAATACACATCTCCCGCCCCCACCTCTGTATTTTAAACCAACAGTAGGTGGTGCATTTTATGTTCTGACAGCCGCGTGTGTCAGTGTTGGTGGAGAGCGGTAGTGATGTGGTTAGTGTAGTGTTTAGCGCGCTGCGCTACAAACCGGGCGACCAGACTTCAATTCCCAGGCAACACCATCCACTCTTATTTGAACCAGTCCCGGGCCTCTTGTAGGTCGACTCAGCTTTAAATGAGTACCTGGTGCGGTGTTTAAACATCGTCACTTGGGAGACAAAGGCGACCGGGGCATGGTGCTGGCCACCCACCCCCTCGTGTGCCGTTCCGGCCTTCATAGGTGCTCGCTAACAGCACTTGCCCCAACAGTCTGGTAAGGTTACAGGGTGGAGCTTTGTCTTTGCGAAACTTGGATTTATATGACTGTATCCAAACCGGGCACGAGTATGGGGCGAGTTTGACTTTATGGAGCATCTTATACCCCCTGAGAACACGGTGACCTGCATCCCTTAGTAGCCACCCCCCACAATGAGTCTGTGAGGTTTATGACATTCACAAAAACTAAAAAGAGTGTTGGTTACATTGCAACCCGGACAGCATGCACCGCCACCCCCAAAAGCAAAGGAGATCACCACAACTTTGATCTGCCACCACCATCTTGTGGATTAGAAGCAACACTGCAGTCCCACCATATTTCGGTCATTGCCCGTTCCAATGCTAAACGCCTCGCTGAACGTCTCGCCGACGCGTTTTCGGATTTGTACCGCACGTGTTATACGGCGTGACGTCCAACGTTTCGCTGCCACGCGTCGGGAGCTCCTACGGTAGTTCCCGAGCGAGCGAAACGTCGGGGCCATCGTGCCGTAGCAACACGCGGCACAAACCGAAACGCGGTGCAGCGCTCTCTAGCGACAACACCCACAACACCCTCTTCACCACCACCATCACACTCTTCCTCCTCACGCTGACGGAGGCTCCAGCGGATCCTCCGTGTGCAGACGCTGCTGCACCTGCTGGTACTTGTGCAGCTCCAGCAGCGTGTGCCAGTGCCGTACGTACACCCACATGAGCTTGCCGTTGCGCCTGCTGTCCTCGTTGGTGACGTGCGCGCAGTGCCCGTCGTTGGCGAATATGTCGAGGAGGCCGTCGTGCACCGCCATGCGGCCCAGCGCCACCTCGGAGCGCGCGCGCCGCAGCATGTCGCGCTCCAGGACGTGCCGGCGCTTCCGCGGCACCAGCAGGCTGCAGTAGACGGCCTGGCGCTCCTCCAGGGCGCTCTCTAGCGCGCGCAGAGACGCGCGCGCCCCCGCCAGCGCGAGCTCCTCCTGCGCCAGCACGGCGTCGTGCAGGGGGCCGACACGGCGCACCGACTCCAGCGCCCGCCGCTGGCCCTGCAGCTCCTCGCGCTGCGAATTCAGCTGGCGGCGCTCGGACGCCAGGAGCTGGCTCTGCGCGGCGAAGGCTTCGCGGTAGCCGCTCAAGCGCTGCTTCAGCTTCTCGTGCTTGAGCTCGAGGCGCGCGAGCGAGCTGCCGCTCTCCGTGACGAGCGAGCGGTAGCGCAGGTCGAGCTCGGAGCGCGTGTCGCGGGTGCGCCGCTCAAAGTCCTCGCGAAGGCGACTCTTCTCCTGCTCCGTCTCGCGCGTCCAGATCGAGCCTGGACGGCGCAGGCGTAAGCGCACACAACAACGCACAGACGGCGTTACGCAGCAACACAGGCGTGTGGGCCCACCGCAACATCCCAATGTGCGCGACTGAATAGAATGACATTGATATTTTTGTGCAGTCATCGGTGAGAGCCCAGTTTAAACTATTTTTATTTTACAAGATAAGGCAACTGATACCTGGATTCGTGCCCAGATTTATAAGCGGTGCAGGCTCAGTGCTCTGACCTAGTGCACTTTTGGAAAGCCGTGCGGCCAATGGTTTGTGAAAAAAATAATTCACGTGGCAAGATGGAGATGTGAAGACATATTGATTATTTATTTCGTTGCTTCCTCTTGAAGAGGTCAATTGTCTCGATGGACTGCTGCTGATGAGCATGGACCTGTGTAGCTTGGCTGCTCCCCTCTAAGGTGAGAGACCACCAACGCAAAATACTTACGGAGGTGGTAGATAACGAATGGGCATGCTGCCGATGACAACGATTGCACTCGCCCGTGGTGAAGTTAACTAACGTGACACCAATACACCATTACCTTGGCCACCGGGTTCTGGTGTCGTCGATATTCAGCTACGTGTCAAAAAGCAGCTAATTTACGGAGAGAAAACGGCCAGAAACATAACCAGAAGCCAATCATGGCAGGCCCTGCCCGTCTGTCAACTCCACGTTGAAGGACCACCGTCCTACAACAATGCGACTTCCTCAGCGGGACATGACCACCTACATGGGACATCGTCGCCCCTCGGCAGAGCCACGCTTTAAGACGGCGAGCGGATCTCAAGATGTGACAATCGTGCGCATTATGGCCTCGCCACCTACATCAGGAAAGGGCTGAAGGGACCTCGAAGACCTTTGGGGCGACTGCGAATGGCGACGTATCTGCCATCACCCACCGGGCTTGGGCAGGCTACATTGAGCATTAATTCTAGATTTGAAGCTTTCGTGACTGCAAGGATTCATATTCTTAGGTTTTTTCGGTAAAGTCACGTCATTTACTTGATACAGCTGTCGTGGCTGTGACGGTTCCACCTGAAGACGGAAGCTTGTGTTGCCTCCGAAACGTCGTGATTTTTATTTTATTTTATTAATTTGAATTTTTCTTACCTACGTGACTTTACCGAAAAAACCTAAGAATACATTGAGCATTGTGGACAAGCGCCTCGACAACACTGAGTGGTGGCTTCTCCCTAGGCACTCCCAACAAGCCACCCCAGCCAGCAGCCTCCCGACGTTGATGTTAACGTGTAGTAGTCGGCTTTCGACAGCAATATTATCTGTAATAGTTTTTTTTAGGTTAGATTGAAACTCACAACATTGACGAAGCCGCTCAACAGCTCACGGAACTGGACATCAGCCGATTATTTTGATTATTGTTTGCTGCTATAACTTTCCACGTGAGAAGACACTTTGGTGAGCTATCATCTGTGGCCAGGTTCGCTTCTGAGAAATAAGCTAAAAGCTCAGTGGGCTTTACCTGGAAAGAAAAAACAATTGTTTGGTTTGATTTAAATATATTTTCTTAAGTGATGTTTACCTTTCCTATACTTTGCACTCCTATCGTATTTTGCATCGTTTATTGTAACGTTCTGACTCTGTGCCCGCTACACTACATCTGTGAGAGAAAAAAAGTTTTATAGCTCATCGGATTGCTGCAGTGGACAGTATTGATTCTGAAGACAATGCACTCCTGAATTTTGATTTAAAACTTTCGTGACTGCATGCATTCATATTCTTTGGTTCTTTCGGTAAAGTCACATAGATAGAAAACAACAAAATAAAACTCACGACGTTTCGATCGCAACACAAGCGGTCGTCATCATTAATGACCGCTTGTGTTGCGATCGAAACGTGTTTTATTTTTACGTCTTCTATCTACTTGACTTTACCAAAAGAACCAAAGACAATCCACCACTGACTTTCCATTCGGCCTGGGATCGCACACAGGCCATAAGCAAGACGACCTCTGCTGTTTGAAAAAAAAATCTAAAGATAGAAACGCTAACCCCGATAATTGCCCCGCGAGCTGTATTGTAAAACAATGAGAGTGCTGGCCACACAGAGAGAGAGAGGAGGGGGGGTCGTGTGTGTGGTGCCTGGGCGCTGTTGCGCGTCAGTCACTGACGGAAGATGGCCAGGCACAGCATGGGCACGACCAGCGCGTAGCTCCAGCGGCTGCCGCCGCCGCCGTCATCGCCGCGGATGTTCATGCGCTGCGGGTCGTTGAGGTCGTTCATTGGGGCGACGGTGACGGACGAGAAGGTGGCGCGAGGATGAAGTGGCTGAAAAGAGAGAGGCCACGGTCAGGATAATGGTTGGTCGAGTGCTCAGTTCCCTTTAACCGACTGTTGGGGCAAGACCTGTTAGCGAGCACCTATTAAAGCCAGCACGAGGGGGTGGGTGGGTCAGCACGACGCCTGCCAGTCTTTGTCTCCCTTGTGGCTACGTTTATACACTGCGCAAAGTACAGTGCTCATGTAAGGCTGAGTCGACCTTGGGGAGGCCCAGAACCGGTTAAGATAATCGTCACTGGTGTTGGTGGCCGTGAGCGGGATTGAACTCGGCGGAGGATGTGCCACCGCTCCCCAGCTCACATCAACAACCACCGCTCACCACTAGGTGGCTGTGACGTCACCACAGCGCTTGTGCCAGGCGAGGTGCATCAGCCAGTCATCTCAGTCAGTCGACCTCTGTGGCATCTGGGTCTGTCCCGTGACCTCCTGCCAGCGGGCGTTCGACACTTCACGTGGCCTCAAGGTGCACATAGCCTGGCACGAGCGTCGTGGTGACGTCACCGCCACTTAGTGGCGAATGGCGGTTGTTGTTGTTGCAGGTGTGGAAGGTTCTCGCTGACATGAGGTCGCAAAGTCAGACCCAGGTACTAGTCTATTTTACCGAGTTGTTGACATCCCCAGCGTTTAACAGTGCTGCTATTTTTTGGTTTTGGAAGCCAACACCGGCCGTAATTCTTGCAGAGGTGCTTAATCTGGACCTTCCCCTTCTAGCCCCCCACCCTCCCAGTCATTGATTGCCACATTTAGATAAGCTCCTCCCCTTAACAAGTATATAAGATCTTGTCTCTTGGATTTATCTTCACTTGATACAGTAAATTTGGCTGTGACGGTCCCACCTGAAGACGAAGACTCCGAAACGCCGTGATTTAATTTAGTTATTTACATTTATTATTATTTTATTTCATTGTTATTTTTTACCTACGTGACTTTACCGAAAAAACCTAAGAGTACAGAGTATCAGACCCCGGTGCCATGGCCCAACGCAGCATCACCCACCCAAGTCTCACCAACAGGATCACAGTACTTTTATTAATTTTAATTTTTTACCTACGTGACTTTACCGAAAAAACCTAAGAATATAGGCTCACGGTGGCCACAGTCACACAAATGCAATGCACAGCTCCGCCGTGTAGCTGGCATAGGTTGCTGGGGCAAGTGCTGGTCGCGATCACAGCACAGGGTCCACCCCCCCAGGGACTGATGTGGTCGTCACACGACACCCGGGGCCGCCTTTGTATCCCCAGTGCTCACGTTTACACGCCGCACCAGACACTCATTGAGTCTACCAAGTGGAGGCCCAAGATCTGTTCACAATGACGTGGGCCGTGAGCTGGAATCGAACCCAGGTGGGGGTCGCCTTGGTTAACCACTGCGCCACCGCTCCCCACTCCCAGCAGCAGCAGCAGGCGCGGCGGTGACGTCCCCAGAGCACTGGTGCCAGGCTAGGTGCCCGGTCACGTGCCCTCACGAGACAAAGATCCCCCCCGTACAGCCACAACAGACTGTTGGGGCAAGTGCTGTTAGCGAGTAGCACCCTATGAAGGCCGGCACGGGCGCACGAGGGGGTGGGGTGGAGAGCACCAGGCCCGACCGCCTTTGTCTCTCCCCGAGTGGCGACGATTACCACACACCGCGCCAAGTTTCTCGTGAGGTCCGAGTGGACCTAGGGGAGGCCCAGGTACCGGTCACCCACGTGGACCCCCGTCACCCACGGGGGGGGGGGGGGGGGCTCGAGGGGGAGTTGGGGGGGGCACGGACCTCGTTGCCGTCCGCGTCGAGGAGACGGAGGAGAGGGGGGAGAGGCCCCGCGCCGAGCCCAGCAGCAGCAGTGGTGGTGGGGTGGTTGTTGTTGTGGTGGTAGTGGCGGCAGCCGCGCTCTTCAGCGGTGGTGGTGTGGGTGGTTGTTTTGGTGGTGGTGTGGGTGGTTGTGGTGTGGGTGGTTGTTGTTGTTGTGGTGTGGGTGGTTGTGGAGTGGTGTGGTTGTTGTTGTTGTGGTGGTGGTGCCCGCGCTCAGCCCGGCGCCCTTGAGCCGCACTCACGCCGGAATCCAACACGGCGGTGACGTCATCGCCGCTCAACTGATGGAGCGGCGGTGACGTCATCGCCGCTCAACTGATGGGGTGGCGGTGACGTCATCGGCGAGGCGGCGTTGCGGTGACGTCGTCGGAGATTGTTCGCGCGTTAGACAATTTATAAAATATATATTAAAATCGATGTATTTCTAACTGGAGGAGGAATCCGATGAGCTATAAAGCTCTTTTGTCACGGGTGTCCAGTATAGCGACACGGGATGAGAACGTTACAACAACAAACACGATAGGAGTGAGGTAAACAACTCGGACACACACAAATACAACACAAAACCAGCCCCATCCTAGCAGACAAAGCCCACTCAGGTATTAAACTTGACCTGGCCACTTACAAGTGTAATGTATAATGACGTATTGTTAGTAGCGCAGCTTATTGGAGAGTGCATTGAGTACATTGATTATATTGATGTAGTTTATATTTAGTTCTTTCACATCGGTTTATTGTATGATAGTTGGGTAGTTGCAGTTCTTTAGCGTCAATATACTAAATTCCTCTGTTGATATGTAAACTCTGACTTTAACATAGCCACTTCCGTGACCAGTTACATGCTAATTCCTCACATTAACATCGTGCTAATCACCACAGTTACATGCTAATTTCTCACTTTAACATCCCGCTAATTCTCTCACATTAACACAGATACTTCTATGCTAAATTACTCTGTTGATATGTAAACTCCTTTGTCAAGGCGCTCTTCCCCTCCCAGCTTAAATACGCTGCCAAGCTTAACGGTGTTCATTGGAGCGCTGTCTTTCCGACAGCTCTGTCTTCACCTGAGCACGGCTGCTTGCGTTGTGGCCGAAACGTCGTGAAATTTTTATTTTTAAAATTGTATTATTTCCCTTCTACGTGACTTTACCGAAAGAACCAAGATGAATCTCTGCAGTCACGAAAGCTTTGAATCGTAATTTTACTGTAGTAACTACTAACTATAGCAGTATCTACTGACTATAGTAGTATCTGCTGACTATATAGTAGTATCTGCTGACTCTGTAGTTGTATCTACTGACTGTACAGTAGTATTTACTGAGCCCTGTAGTAGCTACTGACTGTATAGAAGTATCTACTGATTGTAGTAGTAACTACTGACCCTACGGTCGTATCTACCGACTCTATAGTAGTCACTACTAACTCTATAGTAGTATCTGCTGACTCTATAGTAGTATCCACTGACTATACTACTAACTCTATATCAGTATCTACTGACTCTATAGTCATATCTACTGACTCTGCAGCAGTATATACTGACTGTAGTGGAATCTACTGACTCAATAGTATCTGCCGACTCTATAGTAGTATCAACCAACTCTATAGTAGAAATACTGACTCTACAGTAGTATCTAATGACAGTAGTAGTATCTACTGAATCTATAGTCGTATATATTGACTGTAAAGTAGTATCAACTGACTATAGTAGAAACTGTTGACTTTATAGTAGTGTAGAGGAGTAGTGTGAGCAACCATGAGGGGGTGAACAGAGGGAGGTGCGAGCGAGTTGACAGTTAAGGATCACATCATATCATGGGTGGTGTAAGAGGTACCTTCGGGAACAAGGGCGGGTCCGAGCCAGGGGGAGGTGCTGCCAAAGGGGTAGTTAAGGGAGACCCCTGGACGAAGGCATGGTCGTTGTGGGGAGCCAGGGCAAGGATCGGCTGCAAGGTGTCTTTCCCTCCTCATCACCGGGCGGTGTTGGATGAACCCCCGCTCCGGGTAGACCATTGGGAGAGCTAAGGGCATAGCCGATAGTAGGGTCTCAAGTATGGAGTAAGGATCGGCTGAGAGATAGTTCCCGAGTGAGAGAGCCCTAAAGGATAGCTGAAGGCAGGACCAGCTACTGGGGAGAGTCCGGGGTAAAGGATCCAGATAGAGAGCACCTACCTCTGGTGTTAGTTAGAGAGTTGAGTGCAAGTTTAATAAATGGCAACAGCCCTTATAGCATTCCCCGTCTCCAAGTGGTTCTACTGCACAACAGTAGTATCTGCTGACTCTGTAGCAGTATCTACTGACTCTATAGTCGTATCTACCGACTCCACAGCAGTATATACTGTAGTAGTATCTACTGACTATATAGTATCTACTGACTCTATAGTAGTAACCACCAGTGACATGCGGTGAAGTCAATGGCTGGGGAGGCACTGGCTCGTGTCAGAGCCAGATTCACACACTGAGGGGGGCGAGGCCTCACTGAGGGGGGCGTGTTAGACACGTCCTCCTTAGTGAGGCAGATGTGATAGCTGCCTCTCCTGGTGCTTTTTCATTGCAGTTTCATGACGAGACCAGCGGGCCTGAATATCTGTATACACATACGTGTAATAAGTTACCTGGAGTATGTAAGGCGAGGACATGAAATGAAGGGGTCTACAAACATTACATTGGTGACATACTGAGATAGTAACAGGCACGTGCTTATTGCCCGCGCTCCATCCAGTTACTGAGGGGCTGCGAGGGGAGGTTGACTTCGTCGCTGCCTCACCTCTCGTCTGTTCTTGTATTTGCAGCGGAGCTCCGCAAATTTGGCGATTTTGACTATAAAAATGATTGGTATCGTACAGAAATGACATAACACAGATCAGTGGAAAAATCTTAATATTTATTTTAATTCCTTTTTTTTACTTTTCGTAACAGCTATTTTCATTGGAGTATGACAGGTGAGGCTCTGCCTCCCCTGACTGCACGTCCCTGGTATCCACTGACTATAGTATTAACTATATATTAGTATGTGCTGACTCTATAGTAGTATCTGAAGACTCTATAGCAGTATCTGCTGATTATAGCAGTATCTGCTGATTATAGCAATATCTACTGACTCTATAGTAGTATCTATTTACTCTATAATAGTGTAATGACAGGGTGCCACCTGTCGGCCCAGAAGGGTAATCACGGGTATGGACAAGGTTATGTAACAACCAATCGGAAGTGGTGGGGCGTATCTGGGTTAAAGGTAAAAGGTGGGGTTAGTCGGGAAACTCCGGGAACCTGCTTGAAGGTTCTGGAAGGTGGCGTGGCCAGAGGCGGGGCCTGGCCGCGCCAAGAGGTATATAAGGGGGATGAAACCGAAGGTTCAGGGTTGTTGCGGGGTGCCGGGTCCTGACTGCGTCGCTGCTCGCCGTCATCTCTCTGTCATCCGGCCCGCATGGCAGATCCTCTGCACGGCCTCCATCGTCGTCATCACCACACCAGTCAGCCAGCTGTGTGCTTGAATGTCGACGATGGGACTGTGTAGAGAGGTCGGCTGTGCGTAGCTAAGTTAGGACGTATATATATTACCCAGTGTTATGCCCAGTGTGATTAAACGTATATATATATATCGGCCAGTGTTGTTCCCAGTGTGAGAAATAAATAAGCCCTCCACACGACGCTTCTCGGAAGTCGCTCATTACATTTGGAGTCAGAAGTGGCTGAAAATAAAATGTTCTTACTAAACAGCGAAGAGGAAAGTATGTCTAAGTACCAGAATAAGCGGAACCCACCTGTGGCGTCTTCCGACGATGATGAAAAAGGGACGCAGGACCTCCTAACAGCCCCATGAACCGCGGTCCCGGTTATTGAAACCACGGTGGGGGAGTTGGCTGTGCCAGAGACGGTGGGACCGGGGGCAGCCTCTCCGTAGGAGCAGCCCAAAGAGGGCTGGTGCATGGTGTCGGCGCAACTTGAGCTCCTGCGGGCAACGGTCTCGCAGTTGGTAGCGCTCATGACGGCGACTATGGTGGGGCAAACTACACAGACCTCGCCGAAGCGGAGCAACCAGGCGCCGGGGATCGGCGTTCTGGCGGGAACGTCTGCAGGAGCGACGGCCACCATTACACATGGCGCGGAGAACATGCAGCCAGAGGCCACCATTACGCGATGCGCGGGAGAGGCGCGGCCGGAGGCTGCCATTTTACAAGACGGGCGTGATTCGCCGGAAGCGACGCCCGCTGCTGGAAATGGGGAAAGAGGAACCGAACGAACCCGCCGATTACCTCCTGTCAGAGAATTCCTCGCGGCAGAGGGTGATTGGAGCGCTTTCACCTGGCGCTTTGAAGCGGCCTTCCGGTCAGTGAATTGGTCCGAGGAGGAGGCGCTGAAAGCTCTGCCGACGGTTTTGGACAATGATGCTCTGTTTTCAGGGCCATACCCGCTGCAAAGAAGACTACTCTTCAGGGTGCTTATGCTGAAATGGAGGCAGTGTATGAGCTGCCTTCTGACAGATGCAAGAAGTTTCTGCAGCATAGGCGAGCTCAGTAGTAGCTACTGACTGTATAGTAGTATCTACTGACTGTAGTAGTAACTGCTGACCGTAGCAGTATCTGCTGACCGTAGTAGTATCTACTGACCCTACAATAGTATCTACCGACTGTATAGTAGTAACTACTAACTTTATAGTAATATCTGTTGACTCTATAGTAGTATCCACTGACTAAAGTAGTAACTACTAACTCTATAACAGTATCTACTGACTATAGCAGTATCTGCTGACTCTATAGTTGTATCTACGGACTCTGCAGCAGTATATACTGACTGTAGTATTATCTACTCACTCTATAGTAGTATCTACCGACTGAGTTGAAGTATCTACCGACTCTATAGTATATACCGACTCTAAAGTAGTAACTACTGACTCTGTAGTAGTATCTAATGACTATAGTAGTACCTACTAAATCTATAGTAGTATCTATTGACTCTATATTAGTATCTACTAACTATAGTAGTAACTAACTCCATAGTAGTATCTGCTGACTCTATAGTAGTATCTGCAGACTCTATAGCAGTATCTCCTGACTATAGCAGTATCTACTGACTCTATAGTCGTATCAACCGAGTCCGTAGCAGTATATACTGACTGTAGGAGATATTACTGACTGTAGTATTATCTACTGACTATAGTAGTATCTACCGACTCTATAGTAGTAACTACTGACTATAGTGGTATCCACTGACTATAGTAGTATCTACTAACTATACAGTAGTATCTACTGACTCTTTAGTAGTAGCTACTGACCGTAGTAGTAGTATCTACTGACTGTATAGTGGTATCTACTGACTAGTACTATATCCTGACTCTATAATAGTATCTGCAGACTCGATAGAAGTACCTACTATCACTACATTAGTATATCCTGACTGTAGTAGTATCTACTATCACTACAGTAGTATATACTGACTGTAGTGGTATCTGCTATCACTACCGCAGTGCATTTTGACTGTAATGCCATCTGCTATCACTACAGCAGTGCATACTGACTGTGGTGGTACCTGCTACCACTACAGCAGTGCATACTGACTGTGGTGGTACCTGCTATCACTACAGCAGTGCATACTGACTGTGCAACTGTGCAGATACTTTTTTAATCCTTTATATTAAGTTCACTTGCTTGCTTGCTTGCGTGCTTGCTTGCTTGCGTGCTTACGACCGTGCAAATCTTTCGGTCGTTTTTTAACCCACTTCCCGTGATCCAATCGAGCTGTCATTTTCCACACAGACTCGTTGTGCGTGACAATTAATGTTCGTGAAATTTTTTTCCAAAATTTTACACTTTTTAGGACAAAAATATTATATTTAATTACCAATTGCTTAATGCTTACGCTGCAATCATCTGACCCATATGTGGCAGCCATCTCAAGCCAGAGGACGAGAGGGCTCTAGCCGCCACGCATATAAAGGATTTATAGTGAAAAACTTTGTTTTTACGGGTTAATTTTTTTTGCGGTTAAGCCATAGTTCCCACGTAACGCTCGTATCAATGCGGATAAGAGGAGTTGTGACCACTACTCTGTAGAGTAACATTGGTATAAAGGCTTGTTACAATATGAACAGCGCATTGAAAGCGCGTACTATTTTATGTACTGTTTACAAAGTGTGTTCACAAATCCACACTGAGAAACACGATGATTGACAGAGGTGTAAATTATTTTTTCAAGTGTATTTAAATAGAGGTACTGCAGGTAAGTAGTTTTCAGTTTTAATGGTATGGTTTAACAAGACAACACTTGCCATCATCCTTAAAACCCATTGGTGAAAAAGAGCAAAGTTTTTTGTGTACATTATAAAATAATGTTTACGTGAGAGCCGGAGGCTTATGGGACCCCAGGGTCCCGCCATAAGGTTCATTTATAGCTGCAAAAATAATGTAAATAGTCGAAACCTGTGTTGACTCTAAATGTGGAGGGAACTAACAAGGTGCCATTGCCCAAAATATCGCATGGTAAACATTTTTCCTTTTAAGGCTGCAGTGTGGCGTTTCTCTGGGCTCTTTGCCGAGCCGAGCCACAGCCAAACGGTGGCTCGGTGGCCAAGCCGGGTCCAAAGGGGGCAGGGACTAATGACGCGCGCAGTGCGCCATGACACCGATCAGTACGATTCCAACTCGGCATCGCCGCATCCACACGTTGCGTGCAATGCCGGGGGTGCGGCCCGGCTCGGCTTCCGCAGTTCAAAGACACAAACGCCGCACTTGCCGAGCCGTGCCGGGCTGGATTGGCACGGCCCCGGCTCGCTTTGGTTGTGCCAGTGGAAAAGGGGTAGCACGGATTAACGACCGCCCTTTCACCGATGCGTCGTGCACAGCAGCATCAGCAGATCGTCAATTTTAAATGCATCGCCACTGACGTCATGGATCACCAACGTTATAAATTTTATTTCAGTTTTTTACTCTACAATGTAAAAATGTACTGAAAGTCAATTACAATCGAGCGCTTGCTTGCGGCAAAACACGTGAGCTCTGATTAGGTTTAGCGCGAAAATGTTTGTTACCGTATTCTCCGGATTACAATACACATCTCCCCCCGCTCCCCGTGTATTTTAAACTAACTGTAGGTGGTGCATTTTATGTTCTGACAGCCACATGTGTCAGTGTTAGTGGAGAGCGGTAGTGATGTGGTAAGTGTATTGGTTAGCGCGCTGCGCTACAAACCGGGCGACCAGACTTCAATTCCCGAGCAACACCATCCACTCTTATTTGAACTGGTCCCAGGCCTCTTGTAGGTCGACTCAGCTTTAAATGAGTACCTGGTGCGGTGTGTAAACATCGCCACTTGGGAGACAAAGGCGGCCGGGGCATGGTGCTGGCCACCCACCCCCTCGTGTGCTGTTCCGGCCTTCATAGGTGCTCGCTAACAGCACTTGCCCCAACCGTCTGGTAAGGCTATAGGGTGGATCTTTTTCTTTGTGAGACCTGGATTTATATGACTGTATCCAAACCGGGAACGAGTATGGGGCAAGTTTGACTTTCTGGAGCATCTTATACCCCCTGAGAACACGGTGACCTGCATCCCTTAGTAGCCACCCCCCACAATGAGTCTGTGAGGTTTATGAGATTCATAAAAACTAAAGAGTGTAGGATGATTACATTGTAACCCAGACAGCATGCACCGCCACCCCCAAAAGCAAAGGAGATCACCACAACAGAAGCAACACTGCAGTTATCATATTTCGGTCATCGCCCATTCCAATGATAAAAGCCTCGCTGAACGTATCGCCGATGCGCTTTCAGATTTGTACCGCACGCGTTATACGGCGTGACGTCCAACTTTTGCTGCCATGCGTCGGGAGCTCCTACGGTAGTTCCGGAACGAGCGAAACGTCGGGGCCATCATGCCGTAGCAACACGCGGCACAAACCAAAACGCATTGCAGCGCTCTCTAGCGACAACACCCACAACACCCTCTTCACCACCACCA
Organism: Entosphenus tridentatus; assembly: GCA_014621495.2. Lineage (NCBI taxonomy): Eukaryota > Metazoa > Chordata > Hyperoartia > Petromyzontiformes > Petromyzontidae > Entosphenus > Entosphenus tridentatus. The sequence goes on from CM025662.2 coordinate 4,990,942, forward strand.
TCACACTCTTCCTCCTCACGCTGACGGATGCTCCAGCGGATCCTCTATGAGCAGACGCTGCTGCACCTGCTGGTATTTGTGCAGCTCCAGCAGCGTGTGCCAGTGCCGTACGTACACCCACATGAGCTTGCCGTTGAGCCTGGTGTCCTTGTTGGTGAGGTGTGCGCAGTGCTTGTCGTTGGCGAATATGTCGAGGAGGCCGTCGTCCACCGCCATGCGGCTCAGCGCCATGTCGGAGCGCGCGCGCCGCAGCATGTCGCGCTCCAGGACTGTTTGGCGCTGCCACGGCACCCGCTGGCTGCAGTAGACGGCCTGGCGCTCCTCCAGAGCGCTCTCTAGTGTGCGCAGAGACGCGCGCGCCCCCGACAGCGCGAGCTCCTCCTGCGCCAGCATGGCGTCGCGAAGGCGACTCTTCTTCTGCTTCGTGTTGTGCGACCAGATCCAGTCTGGACGGCGCAGGCGTAAGCGCACACAACAATGCACGGACGGCGTTACGCAGCAACACGGGCGTGTGGGCCCACCGCAACATCCCGCTGTGCGTGACCGAATATTAATGACATGGATATCTTTGTGCAGTCATCGGTGAGAGCCCAGTTTAAACTATTTTTATTTTACAAGATAAGGCAACTGAAACCTGAATTCGTGCCCAGATTTCTAAGCGGTGCAGGCTCAGCGCTCGGACCCAGATCAATTCAAGCAAAGCCTGACTGTTGACAAGACACTGTTGTGTTGTAACCGGTCCAGACTGTGCTTGTCTCAAAACAATGCTGCTTAAATTATGCACTCTCGGAAGGCTGTGCGGCCGATGGTTTGTGAAAAATAAAATTACGTGGCAAGACGGATATGTGAAGACATATTGCGTGCTTATTTATTTCGTTGCTTCCTCTTGAACAGGCAATTGTCTCGAGGGACTACTGCTGATGAGCATGGACCTGTGTAGCTTGGTTGCTCCCCTAAAGGTGAGAGACCACCAACGCAAAATACTTACGGAGGTGGTAGATAACGAATGGGCATGCTGCCGATGACAATGATTGCACTCGCCTGTGGTGAACTTAACTAACGTGACACCAATACACCATCACCTTGGCCACCGGGTTTCAGCATCGTTGATATTCAGCTAATATATGTGAAAAAAACGACCATTTTAAGGGCCAGAAACATAACCAGAAGCCAATCGTGGCAGGCCCTGCCCGTTTCAACTCAACGTTGAAGGACTACCGTGCTACGACAATGCGACTTCCTCAGCGGGACATGACCACCTACATGGGACATCGTCGCCCCTTAGCAGGGCCACGCTTTAAGACAGCGAGCGGATCTCAGGATGTGATCGTGCGAGTTTATGGCCTCGCCACCTACAGCAGGTAAGGGCTGAAGGGACCTCGAAGACCTTCGGGGCGACAGCGAACGGCGACGTATCTGCCATCACCCACAGGGCTTGGGCAGGCTACACTGAGCACTGTGGACAAGCCCCTGGACAACACTGGGTGGTGGCCTCTCTCTAGGCACTCTCACCAAGCCACCCCAGCCAGCAGCCTCCCGACGTTGATGTTAACATGTAGTAGTCGGCTTTCGGGTGCAATATTATCCGTAAAAGTTTTTTTGGGTTAGATTGTAATTCACAACGTTGACGAGGCCGCTCAACAGCTCACGGAACTGGACATCAGACGATTATTTCAATTATTTTTTGCTGCTATAACTTTCCACATGAGAAGCCACTTTGCTGAGCTATCATTTGTGGCCAGGTCGCTTCTGAGAAATAAGCTAATAGCTCAGTGGGCTTTACCTGGCAAGAAAACAAATGTGTTTGGTTTGATTTCAATATATTTTCTTAAATGATGTTTACCTTTCCTATACTTTGCACTCCGATCGTATTTTTGCATTTTTGTTATTGTAACGTTCTGACTCTGTACCCCTACATAACATGTGAGAAAAAAAGCTTTATAGCTCATCGGATTCCGCCAGTATACACTATTCTGATTCTCAAGACAATCCACTACTCACTTTCCATTCAGCCTGGGAGTCCACACAGGCCATAACCCAGACGATCTCTGCTTTAAAAACAAAAAATCTAAACATAGAAATGCTAACCCTGATAATTGCCTCACGAGCTGTATTGTAAAACAATGAGAGTGCTGGCCACACAGAGAGAGAGAGGGGGGGGGGTCGTGTGTGTGGTGCCTGGGCGCTGTTGCGCGTCAGTCACTGACAGAAGACGGGCAGGCCCAGCAAGGGCACGAGCAGCGCGTAGCTCCAGCGGCTGCCTCCGCCGCCGCCACCGTCATCGCCGTGGATGTTCATGGGCTGCGGGTCGTTGAGGTCGTTCATTGGGGCGACGGTGACGGACGAGGAGTTAGCGCGAGGATGAGGCGTCTGAAAAGAGAGAGGTCACGGTCAGGATAATCGTTGGTCGAGTGCTCAGTTCCCTAGCGTAGCCTTTAATGGACTGTTGGGGCAAGAGCTGTTAGCGAGCACCTATTAAGGCCAGCACGAGGGGGTGGGTGGGCCAGCACGAGGGGGTGGGTGGGCCAGCACGACACCTCGCAGACATTGTCTCCCCTGTGGCTACGTTTATACACTGCACTAAGTACAGTGTAAGGATGAGTTGACCTCAGGGAGGCCCAGGACCGTTTTAGATAACACTGTGTAATAATTAATTTTTGTTCCTGGGTAGTAAGTGTTATTTCCTAATTGCTTATGCCTCAAAAGTACAGATAATGGCTATTATTCTCCACAAACTTTGCTTTTGTGACCAGGACAGTGATATTTTAAAATTTACCTATTTTCCAGAACATTCCAGATAGATTCAGTGCTGAGTAAACTTGGAGCAACTTCTAGAACATTCGAGAACTTTCCAGTAATATAGTCGTATAAATACAGGGGCCTTAAGCCCCCAGTTCAGTTGAGTTCGAGCTGCCTAAGTGGATACATATCTGCATTTTTCTGAGATGGCATCAGCAGACGCATTTTGCTATGTCTGTGGCCAATTTATCAAGACAAGAGCGAAAAAGTACTCTGTGGAATCATCTGCTAAGATGTGTGAGGCCGACACAGCATTTTTCGTGATGCCTGTTGGGGATCAAGACAAACCCTGGGCACCTCATTTAATCTGCGAGCAATGCAAAAAAACTCTGGAAGTTAAGATGGTCAATTGTATGAAATGTTAACATTTTTTAAATTGTAAAAGTTTTTAATTTTAAAATGTTTTACAATTTTCAATGTCATTGAAAAAATATATCATATATGAAAAATGTTGCGATAATCTCTTACACATTAGTCATGGGTGAAATAAATGTATTTTTGAAGGATGGTACAGAGGGGAAAAGAGAGCCATGAAGTTCGATATCAAAATAATTTAGCGGGAACCCACTGACCATTCAAGCAACTGCTACTTCTTCGTCGGACTGGCAAGAATGCACCTATCACGTATCTGGACCTTCCTTAATCCATCGCCCCGGTGCCACACTGCCATGAGCTCCCCGTATTCACTCCTCCGGAGAGAGAGCAGCCGTCTTTAGAAGAGAGCAGCAAGTCAGAGAGTGAGGAAGACGTAGATCCAGACGACAATTTCAGAGGTGGAGCTGAGGAGAGAAACCCATACTACCCTAACCAAAAATACCTCAATGATTTGATCAGAGATCTTGGTCTCACCATGTCCAATGCCGAGCTTTTGACATCTAGGCTCAAGCAGTGGAACTTGTTGAATCAGAGGAAGCGTCACCAACCTTTTTGCAGCTTCTTCACCCGTCAAGATGGGCTCTGCTTCTGCCACAATGTGACCAGTCTGTTCGAGGCAATCGGAATCGCCTGTAACCAGAATGAGTGGTGCCTCTTCATTGACAGCGCATCCAGGAGCCTCAAAGCCATGCTGCTCCATAATGGTAATAAGTACCCGTCTCTTCCTCTGGCTCACTCGGTGCACCTCAAAGATTACAACAGCATCAAGACCTTGCTTGACGCCTTAAAGTATGATGAGTACGGCTGGGAGGTCATCGGAGACTTCAAAATGGTGGCATTCCTGACGGGTCTCCAAGGCGGTTTTACCAAGTTTCCCTGCTATCTTTGCCTTTGGGACAGCAGGGACACCAAGGCGCACTACCACAGGCGGGACTGGCCACAGCGGACCGAGTTCTCTGTGGGAACAACGTCAAGTGGGAGCCACTGGTGGACCCCAGGAAGGTGCTGATGCCACCATTGTACATCAAATTGGGCCTTATGAAACTATTTGTCAGAGGTATAGATAAGGCGTCAGCAGCCTTCAAATACCTTCAAGACTTCGTCCCTAAGTTGTCTGAGGCAAAGGTCAAAGCCGGTGTTTTCGCCGGACCCCAGGTAAAGAAGTTTGTGGAGTGCAATTAATTCCCCAAGAAGCTCACTAGTAAGGAGAAAGCAGGTTGGAACAACTTTGTCGCAATGGTTCGGGGCTTCCTGGGCAATCACAAGGTCGAAAACTATGTGGAGCTGGTTGAGACTGGTGAAGAACTATGGAACATTTTTCGATTTAAAGCTTTCGTGACTGCAGGGATTCATCTTCTTGGTTCTTTCGGTAAAGTCACGTAGAAGGGAAGTAATAAAAGAATACAAATAAAACATAATAAAATAATTCTCACGACGTTTCGGCCACAACGCAAGCAGCCGTCCTCAGGTGAAAACCAGGTCTGTCGAGGCGACAGACCTGGTTTTATTTTATTATGTTTTATTTTTATTATTTTATTACTTCCCTTCTACGTGACTTTACCGAAAGAACCAAGAAGATGAACTATGGAACAATGGGGTGTAGGATATCCCTCAAAGTCCATATCCTTGATGCTCATCTTGATCAATTTGTAACGTGTTATTTTATGTAGACAGAGACGTTGAAGTAGAGGCAACACGGTGTGTTTATTTTTAGCTTATAATAACTCTCTATCTAGGAAGGTACAGCCTCCGGGCTATTGTGACCTAAACACTGCCCCCTGCTGGCTTCCAGCCCTCCGGCTATCCATGTCCTAGGGGAGGCTATCCTGACCCGACCCAGCCAAGGTACGGGTCTGACCACTGGTCCAAGCTCAACCCAGCCCTTACAAGGGCAGCGGGTTCGAGGTTCCAGGGTCCTAGTCTAGCTGGCCTTCAGTCTTCGGTCTTCAGTCTTCAACTGCAACTGCCCTTAACCTCTCCAGAGTTCTGCCTAATATACAGTTTCTATGCCAAGCAGCGGGGCTCTTTGAGATCGTAGAACACCGCACGGCCCCCACCCGTTGGGAGGGGCTGCGGGGGATCCCAGGACACCCCGCAGCCCCCTCCCCCCGGGCTGGGAATCGTAATGGTTTTTCCTGCCGGTACACGGTACCGCCCCTGATGGGCACTGTCCGCCATTGCGGATAATTGCAGCCCATCTACGGTGCTACATCACCCCCCCCCCCCAACGTAGCATTCAGCCATCTCGGCTGTCAAATACAATGACAACAATTAAAAAAAACTTGTACAACAACCGCAAGTCCGTGTGCCTCAATTAACAACACAACACAACAATATATACATGAATCACCCGCCCAGCTCTGTGGATGCGATCCAAACCACCCCGAATAGAAGGCGAAGTCTTATGTAAAAGTTTTTAATTTCGGGTCCTGGTTGACGGTCCGTTGTGCACTGCTCAAGGAAGAAGATTGTTTGTGTTCGTCGGGAACTTAGGGTGGTGGCCTTGAGGTGAGTTGTCAGCTGGGCATGAGGCGATCCGTGTGGCCGTAGCAGTTTTCCGTGGCGGCGTTACTCGCGAGGGGTCTGAGGAGGCAAGCACACGGCTAGACTGAAAGTTAGGCTTGGCAACCGCACGACTCGGCTCGTCGGACACGTCACGCTCTCGGCCCCTTTGTGTAGTCGGAGTATCAAGAAATGGTAAAAAGGGTTTTAAGCGCGACGGGTGCACAAACCAGCATCGTTTACCATGGCGTACTTTTAAACATTGGGGCCGAACGACCTTTACGACATCGACGGGCCCCCTCCAAGGTTTTAAAAGTTTGGGTAATGTGGACAATAGTATCTTCTTGGTTCTTTCGGTAAAGTCACGTAGAATGGAAATAATAAAATAATAAAAATAAAACATAATAAAATAATTCTCACGACGTTTCGGCCACAACGCAAGCAGCCGTCCTCAGGTGAAGAACAGGTCTGTCGAGAATAGAGTCTGAATGACAACCCCAGGCTTGGAGTGTCTTTTTAAGCTGGGTTGGAGGGGGGGGAGAGCGCCTTGACAAAATAATTTGCATATCAAGAGGAATTTAGCATATTTATGGGAAAATGCAGATACGCGATTGGTACTGCTTGTGAAATGCGTAGGAGGTTTGGCGGGGGGTTTAAAGTCATTATGCCCGTGCATTATGCAGGATTAGCAGCATCAAAGGGAGGGGATAGGGGTAGCATTAATAAAGGGAAGGAATGTTAATAGTATGTAGCTGCAGTAACTAAACCACCACGTAAACAACTAAAGTATAAACTACATAGTATCATCAGTATACTAAATATACTCTTCAATAAGCTGAGCTACTAACAGTAAGTAATACATTACAATTCTACATCGCAAAAAAGATAATATGCTTCCAGCTAAACTTTATTCTCTTACATCACACGGGTATACCCCATACTATATACTGCCATAGACAAACCCAACATTAAATTATATACTGTATTATTATACACCACCCTATACCTTATACATTGTAATATTACACTATGTATTATTCTACCTACCCTACTGTATATCACACTGCTGTATATTCACTATACAATTACGATACTATATATTACTTCATACATTGTATAAAAATTACAATTTTATATCCGCTATACACTATACCATTGACCGTCGCGTGAAAGATACTAAGAGGAAGCAACGAAATATGTCAATGGGAGAGTGGTGGTAGGAAACTTGCAGTGGAGCAAAGAATCCATTCCCTGCGGAGAATACAAGATATATAGTCAATGCCAGTGAGTGGAGTAAACGTGAACACAATCAGTTAAGATCCGAAATGGTTTATTACGTCCTTCCAATGATTGCTGAGCCAGAATCCATCTTCTCGGTTGAAATTGTCTCTGTGTTTGTCTATGTGGATCGCCTCATGAACGAATCTCTCATGGTAGCCAGATGGCTTGCAGAGAACCTCTGTCTTGGAGAAGTCAATATCATGTGAGCCCACTGAATTGTAACAGTGATCTGCCACGGCTGAGGTGTTTGTCCTACCGTGTTTCAAGTCTGTTTTATGTTCACGGATGCGGTCCGAGACATGTCGTTTGGTTTCTCCAATGTAACTGCTACCACAGAGGCAACTTAGTTTGTAGACGCCAGGGTACTGTATGTCTGGAACCACATCTTTTACAGACGGGACCAGATCACGGATTTTATGTACTGTGTTGAATCGGACCTGGATCTTGTGTTTTATCAGGATTTTGGAGATCTTTTTTGTGACCCCAGCAATGTAGGGTAAGGTGATGGTTTTGAAAGGTTCCTCAACAGGATCCTTCTCGATGCTTGGAGTGATGGCTTTGCAGATTGTATAGTCGGAGTAACCATTAGCCTTAAGAGCTTGGCGTACGTGTTTGAGTTCACTGGCAATGTGTTCCTGGTCGGAGATGCATTGGGCTCTATGGTATAGAGTCTTAATGAGGGAATTCTTCTGGGATGGATGGTGGTGGGAATCTGGTTTAGGTAAGCATCCGTATGGGTGGCTTTCCTGTAAACAGAGTGGCTCATTGAACCATCAGGTCTCCTTTTAATTAGGACACCCAAAAAGGGTAGCTTGCCATCTTTTTCGACTTCCATGGTGAATCTGATGGCTACATACTATTAACATTCCTTCCCTTTATTAATGCTACCCCTATCCCCTCCCTTTGATGCTGCTAATCCTGCATAATGCACGGGCATAATGACTTTAAACCCCTCGCCAAACCTCCTACGCATTTCACAAGTAGTACTAATCGCATATCTGCATTTCCCATAAATATGCTAAATTCCTCTTGACCAAGAAGATGGATTCTGGCTCAGCAATCATTGGAAGGACGTAATAAACCATTTCGGATCTTAACTGATTGTGTTCACGTTTACGGTGACTTTCAGACCGCGTTCCACTCACTGGCATTGACTATATATCTTGTATTCTCCGCAGGGAATGGATTCTTTGCTCCACTGCAAGTCTCCTCCAACTACTCTCCCATTGACATATTTCGTTGCTTCCTCTTAGTATCTTTCACACGACGGTCAATGGTACAGTGTAAAATAATAGTATAAAATTGTAATGCTTAATACAATGTACAAAGTAATATATAGTATCGTAATTGTATAGTGAATATACAGCAGTGTGATATACATTAGGATGGGTAGAATAATACATAGTGTAATATTACAATGTATAAGGTATAGATTGGTGTATAGCAATACAGTATATAATTTAATGTTGGGTTTGTCTATGGCAGTATATAGTACGGTGTAGACTCGTGTGATGTAAGAGAATAAAGTTTAGATGGAAGCATATTATATTTTTTGCGAAATAGAATTGTAATGTATTACTTACTGTTAGTAACTCAGCTTATTGTACAGTATATTTAGTATACTGATGATACTATGTAGTTTATACTTTAGTTGTTTACGTGGTGGTTTAGTTACTGCAGCTACATACTATTAACACTCCTTCCCTTTATTAATGCTACCCCTATCCCCTCCCTTTGATGCTGCTAATCCTGCATAATGCACGGGCATAATGACTTTAAACCCCTCACCAAACCTATGCATTTCACAAGTAGTACTAATCGCATATCTGCATTTCCCATAAATATGCTAAATTCCTCTTGATACGCAAATTATTTTGTCAAGGCGCTCTTCGCCCCTCCATCCCAGCTTAAATAGTCGCTCCAAGCCTGGGGCTTGTCATTCAGACTCTGTCTCCTCGACAGACCTGTTCTCCACCTGAGGACGGCTACTTGCGTTGTGGCCGAAATGTCGTGAGAATTATTTTATTATGTTATATATTTTTTATTTTATTATTTTCATTCTATGTGACTTTACCGACAGAACCAAGAAGAAGACCCATTATTCCCAACGAGCCCCCATTAGGGGCGAAACACGGGACGTCAACTGGCCGCAAGGAACGACAGGACTGGGGAAGTATGTTGAAAATGACATCTGAAATAATAGTTGCTGACGCGCCTGTGTCGACTAGCACACGGACCTCCACCCCCTCAATGAATCCAATTATATTTCGATTTCAAGTTTTCGTGACTGCAGGGATTCATATTCTTGTATCTTTCGGTAAAGTCACGTAGAAGGGAAATAATCCCTTCTACGTGAATTAGAGCGGAGGATCCTGCTACCGCAGCGACTACTCTATGGGCTAACTGGGACCACTGACCCAGTCCCAGCGCCCGATCGTTACTTCCCTTTATCAGCTCCACGGAATGTGATGGATTGCATGTGTGTCATGTGGGGGCCGAGAGCATGAGGTGCCGCGACTTGACTGAGCCTGTCGCGGGGTCGAGAGTGGTCGCCGGTCCTGAGCCCGAGGTCCTGCGTTGCCGCAACGGGGAGCCCGGCAGCCGGAGGAGACGTGGCCCTGCAGACGCAGTTGTAACAGACCACCGATGAGCTGTCCGAGGGTGGGGTCTCCTGTTCCGGGCGGCGCGTGTCATTGCGTGGTCGACTGCTGCTTGATCGCCAGCCGCCCGTCGAGGCAGACGCAAAGGCCCGCGTAGGATGCTGGTCCTCCTCGGAGTCGCCGGTGTCAGTGGTACCGGCACAGGCGGCGATGGTTGCGTCCCGCTGCAGCAGGAGGTGCGCATTAATACTTCATGCAGCTCGCAGGAAGGAGAAGTCGTCATCGTCAGCCGCTGGGAGGACGACACGAAGCTCACGAGCTAGGCGCAGCAGCTTCTGCAGGACGAGGGAGTCGATGCCTTCCTGGTCCATGCGCAGGTATGCGGCCCACGCCGGGGCCAGCAGCGCGCTGCGGTAGGCCAGGGCCGACTCCGCGGTGGTCCGTGTCCAAATGTCAAAACGGTGACGAGTGTCGGACGGTGGACCATAAATGGCCTGCATGTGCCGAAAGGCACCTTGTAATGTGGAGCGTTCCCGCAGCGGCAGCGTGATGAATGACGCCAAGGCGTCGTCGTCCAGCAAGGCCAGGAGGGCATGGAGCGCCTCTGCCTCTGACCATCCGGTCATCTCCCTGTGGGAGTCCAACCGACACTGGAACGCAGCCCAGTCACCACTGGCAGCTGAAAATATTTGTAGCAGCGGCAGGGGTTGCTGGCTTCCAGCCCTCCGGCTAACCCCCCACAGCCCCCACCCGTTGGGAGGGGGCTGCGGGGGATCCCAGGACACCCCGCAGCCCCCTCCACCCGGGCTGGGAATTGTAACGGTTTTTCCCGCCGGCGCGCGGTACCGCCCCTGATGGGCACTGTCCGCCATTGCAGATAATTGCAGCCCATCTACGGTGCTACACACTTATTTATACGCGATCCGACGCTACAAATTCAAGGAGAACATGGGAGCGTACTCGGAGGAGCAAGGCGAGTGCTTCCACCAGAATGTACTGGACTTTGAATGCCGCTACCAAGGACAGTATAATGAGAACATGATGGGAGACTACATTTGGGGGCTGATTCGTGAAAGTGATTTACAGTTTCATCGTAAATCTCGAAAATCTATTAACTTGTAAATCTTTTGTCGTCATTTTTGTATTACTTTAGTATAACTACATGTTAATTTTGATTAATGTTATTTTTTTCTGACTATGTGAATGAAAATACACAAATTCGCCCTTTTTCTCATTGAAAATAGGTACATTTCAAAATATCACTGTCCTGGTCACAAAAGCAAAGTTTGTGGGGAATAATAGCTATTTTCTATACTTTTAGGCATAAGCAATTACAAAATAACACTTACTACCCAGGAACAAAAATTGTGTTACATAGTGTTTATTGGCTGCTTCCAACGTTACCCGGCAGTCCCGGGACTGATCCGGCGAAACTGGCAAAACCGCTCCAAAGGCCGCGCCCAGTCCGCTATCGGCATCACGTGCGTGACAAAAACAAGTAGCTACGCTTGATTTCAGTGTCAAATGTTACATACAGTATTTTACACACGACATACAAATTAATGCAAATATACTTGCACGTGTATATGCATCACCCCATGCAGAGTCTTCGAGATTGGAGTGGTAAGTATGGGTGCATTAATACAATAACTTTTTAAAGTAGGATATTTATTTTTGTATGTTTATTTTTTCCAATTTCATATAGTAAACACATTTAAAATAACGAAACATAACGACACTTCCAAACGTAATGTCATACAAGAATGTGCAAAAATAATCTATTTTAGATCATGATGAGCGATGATCCGAAGTTTTTTGAAAATCTGGCAACCCCTCCCCTCCAAAGCTGCTGGATAATCGATGATCCACCGTATATCACAAATGTTAATATGATAATCGATCATCCACTGCATCTGCCACTACCCGTGCCTGCCGCTTGCACGTGCACATTCACAAAGTCCATTCCCCTCACCTCAACAACGGCAGCGCAACATCTATATATACAAACACAAGTAAAAAATTGTGGCAGGGTTTGTGGGTTTGTTTGTGGTCGCGCACTTGGCTCTCCTAACGGTGGGGTTTATGTAAAAAAAAAATAGCCAGGCACCACGCCATAAGCCCTGCGGTGAGCAAGCGCTCTTTCTTTTTCACATCCGTCAACTTTTAATTAGTTTAATTAGCGATTTTGTGCAATTTTTGTGCGCTTCCATTAGATTTATTTATTTATGACGCGCACACGACCATACCGACTCACGCGCCTTTGGTGGAACGGCCCATGCCAAGTCGCACGCCTTCGGTAGGAGGGGGACATTATCTTTTGCGTAAAAAATGCTATAAAAATACACTAAACGCTCAGGTAAATTCTTCACTGTGATGTCCCCCCCACCCCAATGCGTGCAGTTATTACTACTATACAGTCGCTATATGCTACCACTATAGGCCGTAGATATTACTGCAGAGCGGCCGGGGAGATCATGTTTGCGGGGGGGGCAGGGGTGGCAGCCCAACCCCAGCCTGCCGGCTGGACAATCTAGGCGAAGCCGGAGACTCTGCGCGGGACTAGGCCTCACCACGCCACTCTGTCAGGTGAGTCCTTTGTGCTATACAGTCGATAAATACTGCTATAGAGTCAGCATGTATTACTATAGAGATAGCAGGTACCACCACAGTAGGTATGCACTGCTGTAATCATAGCAGGTACCACCACAGTATGTACTGCTGTAATCATAGCAGGTACCACCACAGTCAGTATGCACTACTGTTACATTTTTAAGAGTAGTTTTTAAATATTTTTAAGAGCACCACCCACCCCACCACTCCCTCGTCTTCGCTCGACTCCATCACTGCAACTCCCTTCATGCCCGGTCTTCCCTCCTATGCAACTTAAACCACCCCCCAACAAATCCAAAACGCCGCTGCCCAGATTCATCTTAGATCTCATCTTTGATTAATCTTAGATCTTATCTTAGATCTCATCTTATATTCATCTTAGACCTCATCTTTGATTCATCTTTGATCTCATCTTAGATATCATCTTAGAGTCATCTTAGATCTCATCTTAGATTCATCTTAGATCTCACCTTAGATTTGTCCGAGAACTCCTCTGCCACTGGCAAACATTGACTCTCCTCGTCCAGCCAGCTCCACTGGCTACTCCCGTCTACCGTCGGTGCTTTTTTCAAAATACCCACCTCTAGTTTACAAATATCTTCCACGGTCTTGCCGTAAAACGGTGGTTCTTAACCTGGGGTGCATCACGCACCCTTGGGGGTGCGAGATGCCCTTTATGGAGGTGCGAGACATGGCCAGATTTTATTTTTTGAAGGTAAATAATCGAAAACACAAATTAAGCATGGACACGTAAATACGAAGCTGCAGCAAAGGTTAAGAACCACTGCCCTAAAGGGGATATTAGCTCATCGTCATCCCTATGCTCCTTCCCACCCTCTCATTCACAATCCCAGCCGCCTCTCTCTTGCTCTGCCTCCTCATTTGTGCCAAATCACCATTCCGTTCTTGCTCGCTTCTGGCCACCTTAAACTGGAACTGCCCCTACCGGTCAACCAATCACCCTTACTTCTTTTCCCTCGCTTACCCCCAACTCCACTTCCCTTCCTTCCTCCCGTCCCTCATCATTAACTCGCCATCATCCCCCTTTCCCCCCCCCCCTACCCATTCATCATGGAACTCGCTCATTATTAACCCACTCATTGTCACTTTCACCATATTTGATTTCATGCATCGTATCCATAACGCACTTACCAATCATCAACTCATCTGATCTCGTCACACGCTTCTGCTGTACAAGTGCCGTAGCTAATTCTTTGTTCTTTGTTCAGCACCTTGGTCCGGGCAGCAGCTCCCTCCTGGTCGGTCTCTCCTGCCCACACCCTCGCCTCTCAACAACAAATTCAAGACTCGGCTGCACGCACCGCCTAACCTCCCATTGCTACCCTCTCCTTCAACAACTTCACCGGCTTCCTATCTATATCACCGCTGTCTCTTTAAATTACTCACCTTAGTTTTCAAAGCTTTGCATGGTCTGCACCCCCCCCCTTCCCTGTCTTCTCTCATTTCCTTATCTGTCCCATCACAAGCTGCCCATCTTCTCACCATCCCTCCTGCACACTGCGCCCAGTCTCGCTTTTGCTTCCTTCTCGCTGCTTGCACCCTTACACTTGAACAAACTCCCTCTGCACATCCGAGTCTTCCCCCTCGCTCTCCTCTTTTCGCACTGCCCTCGGGTCCTGTCTCTTTCCTCTAGCTCGACCCCGACAAGCACCACCTAATGCCCTTAATGCCTTCACCGCCGCAGCCTCCACCTCGCTCCTGCCAGCCTAGTCACTACCCGATCCCCATCCCTTATCTTGCCACATTGTACCGCAGTCAGCAAGCATTGTTAAGCGCCTTGGTGAAAGGCGCTTTATAAATACAAAGCAGTACTGCTTTGAAATCTGGTCCATCTTTTAAAACACCCTGTAGAATAGAAAATGTAAATATTGCATTGAAATTCTGCTATGTCCAAATGATAAGACACTTTGTTGAGCTATCATTTGTGGCCAGGTCGCTTCTGAAAAAACAAGTTAATACCTCAGTGGGCTTAGCTTGGCAGGATGGGGATAGTTTAGTGTTGTATTTCTGTGTGTGTTGGGTGATTTGTTGACCTTTCTTGTACTTTGCACTACTATCGTGTTTGTTGTGCTGTTTGTTGTTGTCACGTTCTCACCCTGTGTCCCTATACTGGACATCTGTGACAAAACCGCTTTATAGCTCATCGGATTCCTCCTGCAGTATCAACATTTTGATTCCGAAATATGATCAGATGTGTTTTTGTGCAGGTTCAGCCGCGTACTCCCCAACTCATCAGGAGTGATGAGGAATTGATCAGATCATCAGCATGTAACCGCGCATCGATTAGCCTCCCATTGTATCTATAGCAAGTGGACATTCCTCTGATACAACCATGGAAAGTGTCTCTAAATACGATACGTAGTCAAAGAAGCCGTTCAATAATATAGGAGCCAGAACACATCCCTGTTGCACCCCAAGATGAACAGGGAATGGCTCCGACTCCAGGCCACGTAGCTGTATCCGGGTGTGCTCACAGCCGTGAAGGTCGTTTATTATTGGCACAAACACACACTTAGTTCAGACCTACTTTATATACAACCAGTTTGTAAACACACACACAGTGCACGTACATCCAGTGTGCAGAGACACCTAGCGCGCACACACACACACGCAGTGCACAAACCTCCGGTATACACAAAGATCCCCTATTCTCGCCATCATCGACTTTTGGGGCAAGTGCTGGTAGCGAGCACCGCGTGAAGGCCGGCACCACACCAGACCGAACTTTCTCTCCCCAGTGGCGATGTTTTACACACCGCACTCGGTACTCATTTGAGGGCCGAGTCGACCTAGGGGAGAGCCAGAACCGGTTCAGATAATCGTCATTGGTATTGGCCGTGAGCGGGAATCGAACTCGGGACGCGGGGTTCGTAGCGCATCGCGCTAACCGCTACTACACCACCGCTCAACGCACACACACGCAGAGTAAACACAGACCTGGCCGCCGATGCTTCGTGCTGTCCGTCAAGTGAGATATTGAGTTGCTTGACCAGTTTTACTGATGCAGGGTGACATCATCGGTGAGATACCACGCGTCATAACTTTGCGCAGGTGCCGCAGGTGACGTCTTCACTGTGGATATTGCGTTCTCGCCGAGCAATGACATCTCCCGGTGGCAACCGACACTTCCACCTGGGGAAATTACCTCCTGGTTCTCATCAGCATCTGCAGACTTGTTAAACAATAGTTGCCGGGCTTTACCAGATCTCGTTCAATGCAACAACATAATAAACTCCTTAAAAAAAGTTTTTTTAAAACAACGGTTTTATTTTAAAGTGCACTCAAAAGTTACAAATATTTGTTTTCAGCCGTCACCAGCTGATCAGAATATTTTTGGACATTTGTAACAAAAAAATAAAACCGTGGGGCGCTCCTTTAATATTTTTATGCATAATGAGTTGCTGTAGAATGTTTTAGTTTGATAAAAGTGTATTTGTGTGATAGAATGTATGTCAAAAATATTTTCAATTATTTTAGTAGAAGGAAAATTGTTGATAATGATGTCATTTGACGGTGAAGTGTAGAACATTTACAAGTGTTTTGAGTATAAATCTTAAATCTGTATTACTACCTCTTTCTACTCGTATTTGTTTTGAACTGCTTTTTTATTAAGAGTTTACTGCAAAGTTATGCAAAGTATAGGTAAATCCATTATTTTTTTCTCAACTTCCTATGGCAACTTTCATTCTTGGTCAGAGTATATTCGTCGAAGGGAAGATAAGTACATAAATGACATGTAGATGTAATTAATATATATAGATTATAAAATCTATGTTTGCTTATCCGATAAGAAATAAAAGCATAGTAGATTTGGTTTTAATTATTTTGCAGGTATTTGTCAAGTATTTGTAATTGTAATTATTACAGCTATTAATGCATTTTTGAATTTTCCCATCATCAAGTCGACATGCACATTTCAATTGCTTCAAATACTTATCACTTATGCTGTGAAGTTTTAACTTTTGATAAATAAAATTTGCTCCTCAAAATTTGCAGATGAATGGTGAACTTTGTATTATAATATAATACTAGTACTTTTATTATTGATATGTGATGTTCCATATGACGCATATTTTACATTGCCTACCTTTTTCTAGTTATATTAGATACTACTCCCTTCATATTGTGAGACTTTAGTTGGAACGCTACAAGATATTAATATTATACTTTGTTCCACCTCTTCGAAACCTAAATACTTGAATGTTAGCATGGAATAGTTTTGATGATTCCAAACGTGCTACTAAGACATCAAGCCATCTCAACCAAGTAGCATCATGAGATTGGTAATAGATAGTCCCGCTATATTATTAAAAATGTTATAGTATTTTGTTATGCTATTGAGTACCATTTGTTGGCAACTTTCTTTAGCTATTGTTGGTCATCGATTAAGATAATGATATTAAAGGAGCGCCCCACTGTTTATTTTTTTAGTAACAAATGTCCAAACATATTCTGATCAGCTGGCGATGGCTGAAAAAAATGTAATTTTTTACTTAAGTCTACTTCTTTTGTGGACCTTACATTTTATAGTGCGATCCAAGAGCACTGTTCTTAACTCTATACATTGCCTTTATGTTGTTTGCAATGTACTCAAGCATATTTGTGTGTATAAGATGTTGTCACACAAATCCATTTTTTTAAATGAGGTTCATGGTTTCTCATTCTATTAACTTCTGCACCCCAGTCAAAAGCCGCATGGCTCCCAGAGTTATATACCTAATAAATGAAACTGAAGCTGAACTGAAACTGCATGTTTCTGGTCAGTGGTCGGTTGTCCAAATCTTCAATTTGAAGTCCATCCAGCGAGCGAACACGACTTAAGGCAACATATTTGCTTCTAAGAGCTTTGATCCCAAGTACACAACTGCATGATGCACTGTACATCCTTGCATGTTGTGCACTACCGATGCCCATGATAGATTTAGTTGCAGCATTCTTCGTTCAGCTGTACCATAGGCACGATTAGCTGGGAACTGAACTGATTTAGGCTTAATTTCGTGTGTGCCGTCCTTGCCAAAGTATATTTCAACCTGTGAAGGTATTTGTCTTTCGTGTAATTGTGCACGACTATGAATAGGCCAAGTGATTTTGTGACATATCCAATTACACCGTTTACAAGTCCTTTAGAGACATCAATGTTGGATCTTAACATGACTTTGGCTCCTATAAATATTATAAATTCACGTGGCAAGCCTCCAGTCTTATTGATGTCCTATGGAATGATTGTATTCATTTGGATATTTTCAACAGTTGTCATGGCATCCACTAATTGATCTTGTGCTGTTATTGTGTACATAAGGGTGTTAAGAGCTCTGAAGTATTGAAGCACTGCTTCATTGAGCAGTCACTTGATTATTCATTGTATAGATTCGCAGAGCTTTATGTATGGCAAACTCTCCAATTGGTTCTTGAAGACGTCTGCTTTCCAATACTGTGAAATGCCCAGCTCTCATTTCTCCAACTCGCAGTGCATTCAATACATTGATTTAACGTATTATCACCCTACTGTCGCATATTTTCTCTCAGCTCACACAGTGTGAATAATCACCATAGATGAGTGGCTGGTTGTAGATCTTCTGGCTGATCAGATATAGGAGTGACAGGGTCTTCTTCGCTCTAACTAGAGGAAGCTGCATCAAATCGCCAAAGAGCAGGACATTCATACCACCGAAGAATTGATCATACTTATTCTTCAGCCGTCGAAGATACATATCAATCATGCATAGCATCTGATATGAGACCATTGATATCTCATCGATGATTACGCATTCAATGTCCTTCCATTGTAGTCGCATGGTTTTTAGGTAATGTCCGGTTAATGGTGACATGGTAGCGCTTCAACCATCTCTTTGAACAGGCAATTTCAATGTGGAATGAATAGATGATCCACCGATAAGGCGCGCAGCGACTCCAGTTAACACACAGACAACGACAGCTTTCTTTGCAAAGCAACGATTAATTTGATTTTGCAACAATTTGAGTAGGAATGTTTTGCCCACTCCAGCTCCACCAGTGATAAAGACTCTTAAGCGTTCAGGAGAGTCTTCACTCTCAGGGTCTTCATGCAATTGCTTGTTAATGCTTTTTGTGACCATTCTAAACATTTCCTGTTGTCCTACATTCATTGCTCTACGTGCCGATTGGAATTGTTCTTCATCCATTGCCACATCTGGCACCTCTTCTTCATCTTCCATTTCAACAGGTACAGCTTGTTCGAGAATGTTGAGTGCATAAACTTGATTGAATGCATTCTCCAGTTGTCTGTCACGTTCACGATGCACTTCCATATGGTCACTCATCTGTTTTAGCTGTTGTTCATTTGCCAGAAAAGCTTCCTTTGCAGTATCAAATCATTGCAATAGCTCTTGTTCACTTCTCTATGGTTTGTATTGAACCAGAAGGCTGTAATAGTAGTTTTCATGATCTGCTGCAAGCACAAAGTTTGCACTCTAACAGCTGCTGTAACATTTCTTTTGAGCATTTTTGTTCTATCAGTGAGCGTGATCATCTATCTTCCTCTTGCAGAGATCTGTACCTCTTCATATGCATCCTCATCGATATTAACTTGAAGATCGTTTTGTGCTTTAGCATAATGTGGTTCAAATAACATTTCAAACTCTACCAAGCACATATCTTGATATTGCAAAGGACGCTTTTCGTATCGTTCAAAGATGTTGGCGCAATATCCAGATGCCTGACCTTGTTAATTGAATCTCAACTCTCTGTGTCACTGCTCGGGTTACCGAGTATTGAGGAAGACACAGTTTATTGAACTCGCTCGAAGGTTCAGATGACATAATCGGAAAACACATTCACTAGCTGAAACCTGTCGCTCCTTCATTATTTGCATGCAGATCTTGAACAGTTTGCGGGACACATCATTTTCTTCACGTCGAATTTGCTGTATTGCTTGTCTGATTCCTGGGAAAAACTCTGTAGGTCCTGATTTTGCAATGTACTTAGCAATGTATTACGCAATTGAGTCATTTGATCCGCATGGCTGGATGTCCATATTTCCTTTCCAGAGGTTGAGTAGCATAGGATTGTAATTGTTAATCCATCGGTCTGTTTTGCTTCATTTCAGCAAGCATATTCGACCACCATTGGTAATGAAGTCATCAGATGTTTCAGAGACGATGCAGGTTTCATCACAAACTTGTCGTGGAAATTTGAAGCGAAACGCTATTGATGAGTCCTCATCACTCTTCTTGCATGTGTTTGTATGAAGGTGAACTTGACACTTTTTCACGAGCTCATATAGCTCAGAACTCTCGTCCGTTTTTTTTGCTGTGCACACTTTATCAATTTGATTGATTCCCTCATGTGTATTGAATGAGGGACGATCTTCTATCCACACCAGCATATGTAGATGTGGACTTCCAGGATTTTGGAACTCGATTCGCCACCAGTAATCCTTCAATCGACCACTAAAGACCTCGTGATTATTTCTCAAGAAAGTGTAATGAAAGCGCCATCGCCTGGATTATCAGGGGGGCATATATATCAATTATACAGTCCATGCTTATCCATAGTCGGGTTTACATCTAGGGGAAAGGTGAGAGGCGGTTCCACCAGGGAAGCCTCTGGAACGCTTGGGAAGGTTCCAGGAGGGGTGTGGCCAGAGGCGGGGCTTAGTCCCGGGTAGAGGGACATAAGCGGGACACAGAGCAACGGACGGGGTCGGTGCTGAAGACTGAAGAGGAGCCCCGCCGCTGCTGCCCCGCCATCTCCATCAACCACGTGGCGGCTCGTCCTCCAGCCGCCCAGCCGCTCCCTAGCGCACCGTCAGCCAGTGGTGCATTGGAGAGCGGGTGAGCGCCACGTGACACGGGGCAGCGTAGCCACACGAAGGGTGGACGTCCGCAAAAAGGAAGAGACGGAGACACGTGGCTTTACCGAGCTTTTATTGAATAAACAACCGAAGTTACTTACTGTGTCAGAGACTACTCATTACAAAAGTAATAAGTGCATTCAATCGAATCATGAAGTGTTGTGTGACTGAGAGAATACTGTTCGATCAATCATTGTGTGGCATATATGTTTAGTTCATTTGGATCTTCATGGGGTCTGCCATCAGCTATTAAGAGTGCCTTGCGCATATCAAGCTAATTCTAATCATTGCAAGTGAATGTCCCGAAGTATGTTAGTGGTCCTATTGAATGTATTTGTCTGAACAATTAATTCAGCGCTGTTTGCCAATATGCAGCTGATGGTACAGTAGATCTTCTACTGTACCATCTTGTCCTTCTTTCCACAAGCTGAGATGTACGATTGGATGCGATAATACTCGAACATTGATAATGCGTAGAAGAGGTAGTCGTTTCGTTGAAATCGTGTATCACTACCCAGAATTCTGAATTGAAAGTAGTTCAATGGAGTGATTCTCACAGGTCTTACTTATTTGAGTCCATTGATTCCTTTTGGAAATAGGTAGATCCATACAAACTCCTCAGCTTTCAATTCATGTGCTTCATTCACAATGTTGTTCATTGTTTTACGCCTTATTTCGTATGATCAGGGACTTCGTATTCATCCTCCATATTTGGCTGATTACAATCTATCGAAGCCATGACTGATGTTTGTACAGGCATCGATTCAACTTGTGCTGCATAGTTTATTGCATTGGTTCTCATAGATGTGGTGATGAATATTCTTCTTCTGTCATTCTTGGATGGACGATGTCATTTTTGTGATGAACATCTATGAAGTTGATGGTAAATTGAACATTTCTTGATCCTGTGGATCGTCTGCAGATTCGTTCAAGTTCTTCAATTGTGTCTCACTCAATAATGCATGCTCTGCCATTGCCTGCCGGTGGACCTCTCAGACTACATGAATGTGAATCAGTGAAGTAGTATTTGTGATCGTAATGCATAATTGCTAGTGATTTGGATCCTGTTATTAGTACACCAGCCTAAAGATTTGTGAACAATGCATAAAATGCATCGGCCAAAGTCATTCCTTGTGAATCCTAGATTGTCAAGTTTTGCCAATCGAATGGTTTCATACATTTCATGACCCACATTCAAGTTCAAGATCAATGTGTTTGTGGTCCATATGCTTGGTGGCAGTATAGCAGCTCTTACAATATTTGCCAACACCATTGTACAACTTTGAACACCTGTATTGGCCCATGTATACACATCTTCATTTGCCTGATGCCATGCAGCGCAAACAATTCTAGATCTTTCGTTGATTGCCATGTAAGCATTTGCAGGTTATTGCGGCTGATTTTGTTCCACTGGTTGTGCGGGAATAGCAACTGAATGTAGGTCAGCGATGTTTGCTTCTTTATTGATTGTTACATCCCGATAAAGTGGATTGTTTTGAATTAGCCAGTTGTGTGCATTGTAAGCTTGTTCCCGATTTATAGAAAATTCACGTGTGATGTTGAGATTCTCAAGATGTTTTGTGATGACAACCATTCCAGTATTATCCATTGCTCGTGGAAGTGTGTCACTAACTTGAAAGATGTCCATAGCAAAGAGCACTGCATGTCCATAGAAGCCATATTGACTGAAGACTCCACAGAATTTGATGATCTTGACAAATGGTATAACTCGTGATAATAGACGTTGTTCTGGCTCTGTTAAAACTGGAATCACATCTTGAATTTCACGAGAATACAAATTATTCCAGTGAGCTTTTGGCGGTGCAGCTCTTTTGTCACTGTTGATGTGTGTCTTGCAACGTGAACACATTTCCAATGTTTGCTTTGATGATAATTCCGTTGGTAGATAGTGCAATGCATTTTCATTACGTGGTACTCTGTAAATCTGATTTGGATAGGAGCGTTTGGTGCAGACTTCACAGATTTTATGACAATGTATTGATTGCATTGTCAAATGTTGTCATGTCAGCATTGAGTGCTTGAAGACGTTGCGATTGATGACGATTTCGATTTAATATGACATCACGTGCTTCAAGTCTTTCTACAACCCTGAATTGTCACGTGTTTTCACGCACAGATTGCAATCGACCATCACGAGCTTCTGGTGTTTCTTGATTTCTTGATTGTGTAGCGTCGGTGTCAGGCATTGTATATTGCATTATGCACACTTACCTGTAGTAGCACACATGTGTCCATAGGGGATGGTAACCCGGGATAGGCAGGATGAGCGGAGCCGTTGGGACACTCGGCTCTCCCAATCCCAAGTGAGGGGTTGGGGGTGATATTCCAGAGCCCCCTAGAGAGTTCCAGAAAGGGGGCGTGGCCAGGGGCGGAGACCCGGCCACGGGTATAAAAGTCGGACCTCTGGGCGAGTCCGGCAGTCTTCGTCAAGCTGAAGAAAGAAGACCAGCTAGGCTAGGACCCTGGGTACCCCCAGACCCGCCGTCCTTCTAAGGGCCGGGACCGAGTGGGCCAGTGGTCGGGACCCGATGACCTTGGCTGGGTCGGGTCAGATAGTCTCCCCCTAGGTCCCCTTAGCCGGAGGAATGTGAGTGTAGTCCGAGTGATTAGTTAGCCCGGAGGTTTTACCTCCTTGGATATCGGGTCGAGGGGCCGCTACCCCTTTGTGTTAGGGACCCGTGTATCCCACAGTTGTATTGAATAAACGTGTGCCTCAATCGCTCCGTCTCCGGTCTCCCTGGAACCCACTACAATTGTACGTGATGTTGACGGTCTCGTTGCAATCGGACGTTACGTGCTTCTGGTGTTTCATCATGAAAATGATCACGTCGTTTGTCAAGTCTGGCACGCTTTTCCTCTTCACCTTCATTAGCACGCTTTTCTTGGTACTTTTGCCGAGCCTTTTCTAACCGTCGCTTTCGTTGCGTTGCAGTTTCTTCTCGCTCTCTCTTCCCATGATCCGTTGTTTAGCATTTGTCGTTACCGTAGGTCCTTGTTTTTTGTTTGATTTGTTGGTTTGCATTTTTGTTGGCACGAGTATAGGACAAATGACTTTGGGTCAAAGAGTGGCTGGCAATTTGTGATAAGTCGGGGCTTGAACTCATGAACTGAGAGTTGAAAATGTTAATATAAAAGTAACATTTCCAAACCTCAGCCCACTTATCAAGCACAGACAACTCACTCTTAAATATGCTAGAGTTTAAAGCTATATATAAAGTACAAAAAAATGTTAATTGAAAAAAAATACAAATTTCATACCCAAGATTTAAACTTTTGAGCTTTAGATAGCAAGGCCAACAATCAAGCGATTTGTCTACCACAAACAGCTTAATTAAAAAATATAAATGGATAAAACATCAATGCAAATGTAAACATGTCACTTTCAATGGGGTTAGTGCAAAAATGACGTCACTGACCCTATCCATGCACTGTCCGAATTGATGCACTACATCATAATAAACTTTTGTAAACACACCAAAGCATTTAATGTGACTGTTTACCTTAAAAAAGCAAAAAAATTGTACAAAAATACGTTCTAGGCAAGTTTCGAAGTGGCGACTCCTACGTTGGTATTAATATTTTTTTTTTCACAAAACCTGTTTGCAAAGCACTCGTAGAATAAGGCTTCCATACCAAATATTAATTGGTTTAAACGAGCCTAGTAATTTATTAATTGATGGCGATTTTGATTCAGGCATGCATTGTGTCTGGATGTCAGTTTGTGTGTAAAATTTGGGATCGATTGGACGACATTTTGATTACAAGATTTGACCACGACATACATGAAACTTTTTTCACAACTTCGTTTAACTCACCGTCGAGAAGTACGTCAATGATGCGGCGCCTGCTCCCACATCAACGCTTACTTGAATTAATAGTTTACTTCATAAATTAATCTTCAATGTACAACTTTTGTTTGTGTGGAGGATGCCTCGTTGACACGGAGCAGGAGCGCCTGAGACACGTGGCGCCTGCTTCTTGGGCGAGGCGATTCCAGAGTTTAGGGACCGCGGCGTTTTTGACCACCACAAATATATAATTAATAAGTCACGTAGGGGAAAATAAATAAAAATAAATAAATGCATATTACATAATAGACATATTAATAGGAAAAATAGATTTATTTTTATGATTTTATATATTTCTTTATTTTTTCATTATTATTTATTCTTTTTATTTATTTTTCCCTACGTGACTTTACCGAAAAAACCTAAGAATATAAATCCTTGCAGTCACGAAAGCTTCAAATATAGAATTAATAAGTCGTCCATACACAAAGTTAATTGCTTTCAAGGAGCCAATTAATTGATTATTTGATGCCGACTTTGATACAGGCATGCATTGTCACCGGATCTGAGTACGTGTGCAAAATTTGGAATTGATTTGGACAACAGGAAGTAGACTAACTTTTGATTACAAGATTTGACCACGACAAACACAAGTGAAGTTAAACAAAACCGCTGAAAAAGCAATACCGTTACACCAACTCGGCATTACGACGTTGCTGTGGGAGCAGTATGGGGGGGGGCTAAACGTGTGCTCCTTGCCATTGTGGATTTCACACCTGATGATGATTGTTTGTGTTGCAGTCAAAACGTCGTGAGAATTTTTATTGTTTTAGATTTATATTACTTTATTATTTCCCTTCTACGCGACTTTACCGAAAGAACCAATAATATTGAACAAAGTGGTTCGAGCAGCCAATGTCGGATGAAGCGAGTGCGGGGCCTATAGCCATATGTTGTTAAAGGGGCCCTAAATAAAAAAAATATATTTACAAAAACTTTTTTTAAAACACGCTTTTATGTAATGTACTAGTAATGGGAAAACTCCACGACTCCAGGAAGTGGCCCCGAAGCGTGCAATAACGTAAGGGACCGTGGCCAATTACAGCCAACGTCAGTTGAGCGTGGACAATTAGACCCAAGCCGAAACATAACATATTAAAAAATAATGTTTAAAAATAGAAATGCCGCTTCCCCCCCAAAACTGGACACCTTTATTAATTCGCGTTCAGTAGTTTACAATGAAGATTAACGATCAATTAATTAGCTGCACCCGCGATTCCGAATGTAGGGGACAGATCGAACCCCCTGCCGCCCCCAAAGAAAGAAGTGAAACTCCGCCTGTGGGATGCAGGGAGCGTCGGAGTGCGCAAGCTAAACCGGCAATCAAGGTGAACAGTGGTCATCAAGAAACAAGTTAGTGATAATTGTTTTTTTACCATTCTATCTGGCAACAAAACTGACACCTTTTTTTACAAGGAGTCATAGAAGGGTAAAACACCAATTATACTGGTAGGAACGAAGTGAACCAGTCTACAATAGATTCTATCGTCCGTCCGTCCGTCCGTGTAACAACATCGCCCCCTACTGCAAACACTTGGCATGAGCCTACAATAATCATCTTGCTAATATTACATTAATAATACTGGTAGGAACGAAGTGGACCAGCCTACAATAGATTATATCGTCCGTCCGTCCGTCCGTGTACCAACATCGCCCCCTACTGCAAACACTTGACATGACCCTACAAAAACCTTTAGACTCAGCAACGCTTTTACTGGCTAAACAAGTGAAACATTCCCTTATAATTCCGAGATAGCTTTTAATTAAAACTTTTAAATAAAAAATTAACTCGCAGCGGCCTAAAGCCTACAGCTAGGCCTAAAGCCTACAACTAGGCCTCTAACTCTCCCTTCGTATCGTACCCCCGCGTGTATGAAAGGGAGTTAATGTTTAACAATGTTACATTCCCTCATGTTTTTAAATATAAACATTTAAATTTTAAGCTTTTACATGAAAAATTAAAACATTTAAATTAAAAATTAACTCACAGCGGCCTAAAGCCTACAGCTAGGCCTAAAGCCTAGAACTAGGCCTCAAGCCTAGAACTAGGCCTCACACTCTCCCTTCGTATCGTACCCCCGTGTGTGTGAAAGGGAGTTAATGTTTAACAATGTTACATTCCCTGATGTTTTTAAATAGAAACATTTAAATTTAAAGCTTTTACATGAATAATTAAAACATTTAAATTACAAATCAACTCACAGCGGCCTAAAGCCTACAGCTAGGTCTAAAGCCTAGAACTAGGCCTCTAACTCTCCCTTCGTATTGTACCCCCGCGTGTGTGAAAGGGCGTTAATGTTTAACAATGTTACATTCCCTCATGTTTTTAAATAGAAACATTTAAATTTTAAGCTTTTACATTAAAATACACTCCCTACCCCCCCCATTCATTTGTTCGTTCCTACCAGCCCACCCCACAGGGACCTGTTTAAAACTTTGAAATTAAAAATTAACTCGCAGCGGCCTAAAGCCTACAGCTAGGCCTAAAGCAATTAACTCACAGCGGCCTAAAGCCTACAGCTAGGCCTAAAGCCTAGAACTAGGCCT
>CM025662.2:5022376-5042668 GCA_014621495.2 Entosphenus tridentatus
GATGCTGGTAGTGGTGGTGGCGATGCTGGTAGAGGTGGTGGCGATGCTGGTAGAGGTGGTGGCGATGCTGGTAGTGTTGGTGGCGATGCTGGTAGAGGTGGTGGCGATTCTGGTGCTGCTGTTCGAAAGCAGCAGCAGCGGTGGAACACGCCTCTATGTCGGGTAAAGGGACTTTCTGTCGCCATTCTAGGAGTAACAGCTTGGAGTTAGAGATGGGGTGAATCCAAGCCCGGCTCCTGCCCCTCCAGAATTGCGGAAAGGGGGTGGGGGGGGGGGCAGTGGAGCTGTTGTGATGGGGGGCCACCATGGCAGTGATTCACCACGAGGTAGGAGAGTGAATGTGAGTGGGGGGCCACCAAAGCAGTGATTCACCACGAGGTAGGAGAGTGAATGTGAATGGGGGGGCACCACGGCAGTGACTCACCACGAGGTAGGAGAGTGAATGCGAGTGGGGAGGTGGTACCGGCCCTGGGTTGAACTCGAGTTCCACATGGAGTCTTCTTCCTTCATACGGCATTTTCGGGGATTGCAACAGATCACAAATTGATGTCGAGATTTGATATCCATTCGACTGCTTCAGGAGTAGCCGCGTGGATTTTTCAGATGATCGGTCTGAGATGTCGCAGCACCACAGTCACAAGATGGAGAAAGTGTCCCACATCTTCCATTGAGTGTCCGGATCCTATTCAAGGAGGACCAGATTCTTCCTCGGTAGGTCAGTACCTGGTTGGAGGATTGTGGTTTCGCTGGATTTCAGCAGCAGGTTGGTGTTCGCCCAGGCTTCCCTCCATCGTGCTTTGGTAGTCTTGTCGTCCTCATGGAGATTCTTTCCATATTGCCAGAAAGGTTTACTGGATTTGAGCTTGTATGGCGGTGGTGGCACGGAGATGTCCTTGTTTATTGGGAGGTTTGGATTTCCGATTGCCTTGCGGTGCTCCCCCACACACGCGGCATCGCTGCAGAGGAGCGATGTTGGCGAGGACCAGAAGCCATGGACCGGAAGCCAGCGATGTGCTCTTTCACGTCCCTGAGATGATTCTCGAGGCTGCATTTAGCTGCGTATCCACCAGCTTCGTGTGCACGCATTTGTTCCAGGCCGGAGCGCAATATTCTGCTGCAGAGAAGACCTCCTGCTCTGGAGGCCGTCCGGAGCGTCGTTGCGTTTGCTCTCCACGTTCTTCCGGCCAGTTAATGCACGCGAGATTAACTCGTGATTTTGCTTTTGCAGCAGTGTTCTGCAGGTGTCCTCGGAAGGTGGGGCTGCTGTCGAGAGTTACAGAGGTACTTTGGGGGGGTACTTCTCACGCTGGACCTCTTCACCACAAAAAGTGACGGCCACTTTCTGGTCGGCGTTTGCATTGTTCAGATAGAATGATGTTACGGGCAGTTTTCCTTGGGTTTGGCCGGAGCCTCTAGTATATCTCGAGTTTCTTGAGGTCTCCGCACACACGTCATTTTGGACCTCAGTTTGGGTCCTTCTTTTGGACGGCAAGTGCCAGGTCACCGGCGTAGCCAAATTTCCGGCTGATGGTGACAGGGAGGTCACTTATATATGATCCTTATGGGGGTACCCCGGAGAACCAAATAATACAAAATGGCCGAGGCAATTAAATAATTTATTTCTGGGACACTATTTTTTCCAGGGGTGTACTTAACTCCGCGACTGGGGTACCAATCAATCCGAAATCAGTGCTACTCCACGATGTCGAAACGCAGCGAGGACGATTGCGTCGAAACCCTGAACGCTCGTACGCACCGTGGTGGTGCATCATGTACAGCTCGTCGAGATGAGTCGATTGCCGCATCGCCGACCATCAACAGACTAAAAATGACTGCATCACGGACATGATGCGAGAGCCGGGGAACTATGGTACCCCGGGGTACCGCCATACTTAAGCTTCAGGCCCTCCCGCCATACGGTCATAGGCCGCAGATAGGTTGATGAAAGCGGCTGCTGAGATGTGCTTGCGCTGGTAGCCAGCTTCAATGTGCGTGGCGAGTGCCAGCACTTGCCCGCACGTGCTGCCGCTGGGGCAGAAACCAGCCTGTTTAGTTGGCAGAGCCTCCTCGAAGGTCGATGACGTTACGGGTCAGGAGCATCATCTCAACGAGTTTGTATACCGACTAAGCAGAGCTATGGGGCAGAAGTTATTTAGATTTTGCGGTTGATTTTCCAGGCTGCCCAGTCGATGACCCGTTCTCCACGGGTTTCATCGGTTGCAAAACCCCAGGCCCTGCGATAGCTGTTGAAGTCACGGGTGAAAACCACGGGTTAGGTTTTGGCTCCATGTGGTGCTTGCGAGGTTTTTTAGACGCTTATCACAGATACATCCTCGATGTTGATTACGATGCCTGTTGGCGAGTTGTTTTCTGGGTTCGTTGTGGTGCGGTCCTTGAGGTGGAATTTCACGTGACGTTGCTAGTCCGTGCTTGGGATGGCGGCGGCTGGCAGCGAGCAGACATTCAGGGTGGATTTTCATTTTTGAAGCTCTTGCTGTCGGCCTGTATTGGGTTTCGTGGAGCCAGGAGCACGTCGACGATGTGGAGGTCGAGGAAACATCCCAGGAAGTCGCACTTGGGCCTTCATAGGTCCTCTACATTTAGATAGATGGCACAAGCGTAGTGAAGGCCCCACGCTGCAGTGAGTTGGAGTAATGTTACAAGAATGTTGCACGAACAAGTGGTGAACTGATATAAAAATGTGTTGATTACCGAGGGTGCATGATATTGCTTCTCAGGTTGATCTGAATTCTCTACATTAGTGTTCGGGCCGGGCAGAATTTGGAACTACAGGGAAAGACCAAGGCCCACTTTGGAAACATTTAGGGGGTGCCGTGATGAGATGTTAACTACCTCGCCTGGTATGCAGGAGGTCGTGGGTTCAATCCAAACCCTGATGCCTGCTGCATATTTGGAGTTTTGCATGTTCTCTCTCCCCGTGGTCGCGTGGATTTTTCTCCGGGTCCTCCGGTTTTCCTCTCCACATTTAGAAGCATGCGTTGAGTATTTGGTTGCTATAAATTTCCACAAGGTGATAAGCCACTTCATTGAGCAATCATTTGTCACCAGGTTGCTTCTGAAAAAGAGCTGTATCGCTCAGTGGGCCTTACCTGTTAAAATTAAAATCGTTCAGTTTTATTTTAGTCGACGGGTCTCTTGAAGTGTCTCCATGGGTCTCTATGCATCGCCATGCTTTTAGATTATTTGGCTGCTGATATACATTTCCCCATGATAAGCCACTTCGTTGAGCTATTAATTGTGGTCTGGTTGCTTTTCAAAATGAATCATATAGCTCAGCGGGCCTTACTTAGTAAAATAAAAACATGTTTAAAAATGTAGTTTAATTTCTGTAAATGTAACTTTTTTTATCAATCCAACTCTGTGACCATCAACTCGCGATCGGGGAGAAATCAGCTTTGCGGTTGAGTCGAGCCAACACGAGGTTTTCCCCACGTTCATGGAAACGACAAAACGTGAAACGTCACGGCAAACATCCCACAATGCATCGTCGAGAGCGCCGCGTACGTTAACGTTTTATTTAATGCTTTGAAAAACTCGGCGGGTAACAATCGTCGGTGTTGGTCACAGAAGCGGGCGCGCGCACGCATGACCGTGAGAGAAATGCAACTCGTGTGTAACTTGTCACGTAAAGAGGGGGGGGGGGTGAACGATGGCCGGACTATAATACAGATATACTCGTGCCATTTTAAAACCGAGACAACTAAAATACGAGGATAAAATCATACGCAATGCCGATTCTATTAAAATGCAGCACAGATTTCAACATGCTTCGATGTGTACAGTATTACATTTTGACATTCAACACGAATAAAATGCCTTGTTGTTGTGTACAGCCCTTTGTCAGTCCACTGCTGGATGAAGGGCCTCCCCGTGGCTTCACTGGGTGGACGCCCAGGGCCAGTCCAAACATCACCTCGCCGACGCCGACGCTGACCGTGAATCTATAACTCGGATTTGCTAGGTTCGTACAAATCACTGCGCACGACCTCCGGAGCCTCCGCTTCACATGCACTGGCCATCAGTGGGGTCCAGTAATGGTGAAATAATCCCTCGCGACTCACAGTGAAGGGCAGGGCCTTCATCCCGCAGTTGGACAGACCTTTTGTACAACTTGCTTTCAAAGACAACGGTGCATTGTTTAACCTTCCGGTGTGCTTTACTCGCCAAGATGTTAACTCCCGAGTTACAAGGCAGCTTGTTAATTTACAGAAATAAAACCTCCCTTCAATCACGCGCCTCACGATTCACTCTGGACTGAGAGGGTGGCAGGGATATTGGGACTTTTGCAATTGGTCGTTCACGAGCCCAGACGAGCGAGTTCAACCTGAGGTGGTTCCAATTACCCTATGTGGCCAACAGTGAATCACGTGGCAACCCGTTTAGAATGAGTGGGGTGTTACTCTTTGGTACTTTTGGTAAAGTCACATAGGTATAAAATAAAATAAATAAAATCACGACGTTTCGATTGCAATCGTTGCAATCGAAACGTCGCGATTGATTGTATACCTACACGTGACTTTACCGAAAGAACCAAAGAGTATGGATCCCTGCAGACACGAAAACTTAAAATCTAAATCGAGTGGGGTGTTATCAAAGTACAGTATTCCACTCACCACATCCCCGTTTGTTTCGTTATTACGTTTGATGACCAACAGGGTCAGGAGGCAGAGGGCTCCTCCTGCCCCCCTCAACCCACCCCAGTCACCCCCCTCCAGCCCTCGCCACCGCAGCTTCACGTCACACGACGTGCACCACCGCCGTTCCTGGTTAGTAAATTGCGGTGCGCAGTGTTTTTTTTGTTTGTTAATCACACGTCTCGTTATTTATTATT
Source organism: Entosphenus tridentatus (assembly GCA_014621495.2). Taxonomy (NCBI): domain Eukaryota; kingdom Metazoa; phylum Chordata; class Hyperoartia; order Petromyzontiformes; family Petromyzontidae; genus Entosphenus; species Entosphenus tridentatus. Next base: position 5,027,229 of record CM025662.2, read on the forward strand.
CCCACACATTTATGAAGGAGAAATATCTTAGCCGAGTTGACAACCGTTTATATTTGTGTGTTTTTGCGTCAGAAAACAATTTGTTAGGAACATGGGCATCTTAGGTTATGTAATGAGACTTTTCAGAACGCAAGGCCAACGTTCATATCGAGCTAAGCCCGTATCAATTTTACAGGCGTCACCGTGGTGAGATGTTAACTACCTCTTGAACTATCTCGCCTATACAGGAGGTTGTGGGTTCGACCCTGACACCTGCTGTATATTTGGAGTTCACATGTTTCTCCCCGTGGTCGTGTGGATTTTACTTCTGGGTCCTCCGATTTTTCTCTCCACATTGAAAAACCTGCGTTTCGAGTATTCAGCTGCTATACATTGCCACGTGATGATGAGAAGCCACTTCGTTGGGCTATCATTTGTGAGAACCAGGTCACTTCTGAAAAAGAGCGATGCAGATCAGTGGGCCTTACCTGATAAAATAAACTAAAAGTTTAATAGATTTATATGGCTAATGCTTTGCGGCCTTAAGTGTTGGGCGACGTGTGCTCTGCCCACGGGACTAAATGTTGTTGCACGCTTGACAGTTGCTGCAGCATCGCTTGGAGCACCGTCACAACGTGGACGCAGGTCGAGTGAGTGTCAGCATGCGGCGTGTAGCGCACTGAGCTTGATTCAACAATCGAGTATCGAGCTCCCAATGGTCTCGAGTGGGACTAAGTAACCTTTTTTCAAAAAAACTACTGAGAAAAAACTAAGTTTTTTTTGACCAGGTAAGGCCCCGCTGAGCTATGTAGCTCTTTTTTCAGAAGTGACCCCGGTGACGAATAACCCCTCAAAGTGGCTTATCACGTGGAAATGTATATCAGCAGCCAACTACTCTAAACGCACGTTTCCAAATGTGGAGGGAAAAACCGGAGGACCCGGAGAAAAATCCACGCGACTACGGGGAGTGCACGCAAACTCCAAATATCCAGCAGGCAATGCCAGGATCGGGATCGAACCCACGACCTCCTCCATACCAGGCGAGGTCGTTAACATCGCCACCGTGGCGCCCATCGAGAACTGCGGGGAAACCACGAATAGATTGTCGAGACATACGGAAGCTTGGGCGCGAAGGGTCGATTGGTTTTTATGAAGCCGTTGACGTGCGCGCCACAGCGGGGCAACATTTGCTGTTGTACTGCACTTGTACGTTCCGTGGCCTTCACCAACCCGGACCACCCGGCGTGATGAAGAGTCACTGGAATAACCCTCGTCACAACAAGCCCCCCACCCCCTCATCCAGCAGTGGGTTTTACAGCAGGGGCTGTAAGTGCAACAAGCGGTATCTGTGCGAGCGGTGTGGATACCAACTGGTCTAACTGTTGAATGGTAACTTGTAGCAGATACAAGGTTACAAAACACAAGGTTACTCGTGCACATTTTTGAGGTCAAGTTTCACACGCATTTGAACGCATGCTTTGCCGTAAATTTGACCCCCAAAGCGTAGACCGAAGCTCACCTTGGACATCGCAAGCACCGGGCGACCGAGCCCAGCTGCTGTGCGTGTGGCCACTGCGGTCGTCTTTACAGACGCAAGAGACTCGACTCGAACATCGCAACGCCCCCCGCCGGGAAAACCTCAACGGACTCGACGGCCGGCGTGCGCTGTGGGCAGTAGACGTCAAACGGTCAAGGTCACCTCTCTGCACGTCGGCGCGCGTTCGCACCCAGTCGATCCGGGTAAGATTATGCCGTTGCCTTTCTAACAGTTGCCGAGACGTCAACGGTGCAAGCGACAGGAGGAAGATTTCTCCACGACTCTGTGGTTGTCGCCTGATGAGGCTGGTTGTTGTTTCGTAGGCTTTCGCGACCAATATCCATAATACAGTTTTTTCGGTTTCATCGTGTAAATATTTACGTGATCTCGAACGCAAAAACAATTACAGTATCGTGACGTTTCACCAGTAATTACAACAACAAGCAGCCTCCATAACACGGGTTATTTGGGTTAGATCGCGTTAATATTTAACGCTGGTTGTTGTTGTAATTACCGGTGAAACGTCACAGCACTCGAATTGTAAATGTTGTGGGTTCATTCTCCAACACACCACCAGTGTGCTGACCTAGTAACGAATTGGCACGTTTTTGTTTCCGTGACAAACCCTCACGAATTAGCTGTGTCGTATAGTGGTAGGCCTAACGACACATTTATGTTAACATGATCTGAACCAAAAAAAAACCTCGGTTATGGACGTAAGCGACTGTTGCAAGTGACCGAGTTGCGCAATTTTTCAGAGCGACCCGGGGGTTGTGCAACCGATCGCTCTGGTGCGGCCCCGGCGTAGTGCTGTGCGCAGCCTGTAGCGTTTGCTTGCCAAAAAAACCCTCGCGCATGACGTCTGCCTTCAAGTTTTCAGCGGTGGGCAGTTACTACCGGACAGTCACAGGTGACTGTCAACTTTTAAATAACTCTGCTGCGAACCCAGGCAAAAAGTCAAATCCAGGATTGTACGACACAATTCGGCAGCCACCTCTCTCAAAAGTCATTCAAACACTCGTTCGCACACTCGGCAGAGACATTTCTCCGTACAGCGACGGCACCCTATGTACACACACGCACGCACGCCGAGAGACCCAACTCCATAACGACACACGCGGAAGTAAAATGCACCTCGATACAATAAGCGAGTTGGTCTTAAGCTTCGAGATGAATTCACGCAATTTTCAAATGTCTAGACCAAGCTAGAGGGGCGTCCCCAACTGTCCCCTTGCAGCACGGCGACACCAGGAGGGCCATTCGTGAGAGCGCCAACTCTCCCACCGCTATCGTCACCATCATCCTCCAGCGTCAATCCACCAATTATTGCCCTCGCTTACCCGGGAGAGACTCACCCGGTGAGTCTCAAGACTCTTCTTTTCAGGAGGGTCCTGACAAATTTTCGATAGGTCGGGGGTGACGTTGCTTTGTGGAGTCCCAACCAATTAATTTGCCGGTAATTTCTCAGCATTGGGGATGCTTGGCCAATACCCGTTATACTGATCGTGTGTTTTAGCTATGATGGTGGGGGGGGGGGAACAAGAAGACCAGAAGAAAACCCATGCAGAACAGGGGGAGAACCACACAAACTCCACACAGGAAGTCTCCCCAATGCGGGAATCGAACCCAGGCGCTTCAAACTGTGAGGAGGCTCAAGTGTCACCACTGCTGCTGCTGCCACCCTGCCACCCACTGCTGGATGAAGGCCTCCAAAAGCCGGTGCGACACCTCTCGCGATACCAACTTTAAACGTAGACTAACTTGTGGACCGTTTGTATAAAGACCTATTAAAATAGCACTTTAAATATCAGTTGATGTGAGCGTAAGGATATATACTTCATTAGGTTTGAAGTTAGGATTTGAGGGAGAGCCCGACTGCGCGAGAGGCTGAGCGGAGATGATGCACATTGTTCACCTTCATTACCTGTTCGCCTTGGGCACTCCACATTTAGAAACACACGGATTATTTACATTAATTTTGCTGCTATAAATGTCCAAATGATGGGCAACATTGTTGAGCTATCATTTGTGGCCAGGTCGCTTCTAACAAACAAGTGAATACCTGGGTGGGCTTTGCCTGGTAGGATGGGAATGGTTTAGTTTTATTTGTTTTTTTTGGGCGATTTTGTTTACCTTTCTTGTACATTGCACTATTATAATGTTTTTGTTTTGTTGTTGTGACGTTTTTAGCCGCCCCTACTGGTCATCTGTGAAAAATAGCTTTATAGCTCATCGGATTCCTCCAGTATAAATACATATTCTGATTACGAATGCCACAGGTCATACGGATGTTTTACAGTGCGCGAGCCTTGTTGTCAGCCAATTCTGCCCGAAATAATTTCCACCTCTGGCAACACCACATCTAGGTCAGGAGCACCTCTCTAACTTTGGCTCTGGCTACAAGCACCAGGTGCCAGTCTACCAGCGACCCCGGAATTTATACACAAAGTGGGACGTGTAAAGCCGTGATTACTCTGTTGTGTGTACACAACTCTGTTGTGTGTACACAACAGAGTAACGAGGACAGGAAGTTGGCGCTCCACACAAAGTCCTGCTGTCACCCAGAGCAAGTCAACATTTAAGCGAAGGTCGACGCGTTGCTGCGGCCACTTTGATTGTCTCGGTTTCTGGAGCGATTGAGTCTCGGAACGAGATACAGGGCGGCTGCCGCGTGGTCTTGACGCTGCCGTGGCTTCGGCGAGATACTTAAACCCAAACCCCCCCCCACCCCACACGCATGGCCGGTTCGGTGACACGTACAGCAAAACAGCGGCAAAAAGAGAAATTGCGGGAACGTTTTAAAAAGCGGAGAGCCACTTTCAGATCGGCGGTGGCCAGTATGAGGATCGTTATCCACAGGCAGATCGTAGATTTTTAATAGAAAATACCTATAAATTCAAATGTTAAAATACGGTAAAAACGTCCACCAATGGATGGCGCAAGTACTTCACGTCTGAAATCTACAGTGGCGATTGTTGGTCAAAGCTTTCTGGTGCATCACTGCGGGAGTCCCGTCGAGATTCATCGCAATGGATCGTCACGGCGCTTGGTGCACCGACCCACTGCTATCGGAGATTCAGGCGATTCCACACGGCAGCAACCCCCCTATTGCTGGTGGTACAGTAGTCAGAAATATTTGTTTCAGGAAATAAAAAAATCCATTTTAAAAGTCTACAAAAACATTTGCTTGGCTCGCCAAAGCTGCGATTAACACGAGTAAACGCTGGTGGATATCCGTCCTCCGGTGTGAAGATCTTTCGAGACGGAAGGACGAGAAGTGGTCAACGGTTCACTTGCAGTTGCGACCGGTACCGGTGACCTTCAACACTCCACGTGCAACACTCCGCATACAGCATCCCTCATTTAGTACACAGCAGCCCATACAATAACTTAACAATGCCGACCCAACAAACGCCGCTCATCCTCGGACAAAATCCCCACTGGGTGCGCATGCCATTACGAAACATTTAAAGATCGTTCCTTTTCCGCAGGCAAACAACCGTCACAGGATTGCCAATTCATATTGTTCGACGACGAACGGTCGTAAAAACCGACACGAGGGACGACGGTCGTGCTTGTGCGTGGCTCTCCCACCTCCCCCACCCCCCACCGTTCGCGCGTCGACGGCACCAATCGCGAGGAAGCCTCGTCGGGCAGCCTGTTCGAACGTGTTCATTAAAAAACAAAAATTATCTTGCGCACAATGCATATTTTCGATCTATCGCTGTGCTCATCCAACCCACGGTTCGACAGAGCGGAGAGTCGGCTGGGCCGAGCAGGAGGTGGCGGCAGGGAGCCCGGAGACGTCGGTCGACCCCTTCCCCTTTTAGGAGGCTTCGTTGCATTTCAATAAATAAACCTGGCACGGGCACAGTGCGAGCTCAACGCCTCGAAGGGGCCTTCTGGGATACGTGGCGTTCTTCCGACTCTCAGGCAACATCCCACCCCCGTCCCCACCGGCCTTACCAAAAAACAAGCTTCAAAAGGCTTTTAAAAAGTACACGACAACACACGGCTTTGTGCAGGAAACGCTCCGTCCACCAACGCGCGGATTTACGGGGACGCGCGTGCAGGGGTCACGCCGCGGGTCACGCCTCACTAGACGCAGTAAAATCGGGCCGTCTGCCCCAAGAATATTGCCAACGTCAAGAAAATGCAGAAAAACGCCGGGCCTCCCACGACTCACCACAAACGTACGCGTGGAAGGGGCGTGCCGGCGTCTGCACGGCAAGACTGGATTTAAAAGGGTTGTTTCAAATAATCACAGTGACGTGATAGTCTCTTGTAAGCGCGTCGCCAATGCACAGTGCTCAGCAGTATTACTCGGACTGCCCGCCAGGAACAGGCGCTAAAAAAAGAAAATCCTCGCTTTAAACGTGCGATGCCGCCGCCGCCGATAAAAACCCCAAGGATACGACGGAGCTGGGCGGCAAGCGACAGCGTAAGCCCTTGTTCAAGTGCTCGAGTCGTGCACCAGTAAAATCCTGACGTCCGTGCCGCCCCGCGTTTCAAGTAAAGCCATGAAAAGCGTGCACTACCTTACCACGTGGGGGGTTAGCCACACAGAAGCGGTGGCTGAAAGAGGGAGAGTCCCGTGGCCTCGTTTAAAAAAAAAAAGCCTTCACGACACCTAAACGCGGCCAGCTGATCCACGTGTGGCGTTCAGGGTCGGTCTGCGCCTTTTCAACTTCTTCCCTCGAGATTTTGCCACGCGCCACCGATTGCGGGCTACCACGGGGCACCCACAAGGGCTTGAATTACGTGAAGGTGCCCACGGTTGAGTCGTGCGTGGCACAAAAACAAAAAAGTTGAGGGGAAAATGCTCAACATGCAGCCCGATCCGGGGAAAAGCACGCTGTGGATTACGAGCGGACCCGGACACCTCGCGCCTCTAATCGGCGGCCGGTCGGCGAGTTTACATTTGTGGCTCTGTGGAAAACGTCTCCGGAAAGACAAGTCAGCTGCTCCTATTGCAGTGTGTCAGGTGTATGCAAGCCTGCAGCAGGGCTTTTAACTGACCGTGTGTGTGTGCGTAAAGGCTGCGGCGGATGAGCAGATCGCTTTCGCCAGAAGGCCCCGACTCAAAAAAGCAGGGCAAACAGGAGGCGGAGGGGCAGTGGTGTAAAGTGTCAGTGCAACGATTAGAACTGAAGTGTACGGTCATCACATTGATTGTACGTACGTATGTACACTGAACTTGAACTTCTTTCACACCGTACATAGCCAACCGTGCTAATCGGAGGTGGAGCCTTGGCACTGGGCACTACCCCCACCCCCCACATATGTGCGGGGCCGCGGAGTCTCTGCCGGTCCCCGCAGAGGCAACATCCTCAAGAGGAACAGCGTCGTGGCGCGTGCAAAGAAACCAACACGGGGGGGGGGGGGGGGGGTGTTGGGTCAGCGCCGACTCTTAACGGCAGTTACATGCGAGGTGACGATGCCGTTGTTGTTCCACGCGCAGGGTACAAGAACCCACGTTTTTCGTTGCGAAACTTCCCAGATGTCCCAGTTTACCGACGACGCTCGCAGCCGCACGCTGCGCCCGTGAGATCCGTGGCGTTTGGGTAATGGTGCAAGGCGGCTATGTTTGGCCGCCCGTTTTTAAGCACGGCCGCCCGGAAAGCACCAATCTGAACGTTCGACCTAAAAAAAAAACTTGCGCACTTTTTGCCCATGCTCTGGTAGGGTGTAAAAACGGGCGGTGCGTGAGCGAGATTTGTGCGTTCTGTAGGGGGCCTCGGCAAAGGTTGCTCAACGAAAGTTGACGTATGTGATTTACTGCCACCGATGTGAGTGCCTTCGCGCGCTTTAGGCAAGTACCAGAAGCTTTGCCAATAAACCTTGAGTGTTCACCGCATGGGAAGGAATATTAAAAAAATTTACAACGAGGAGACACCCCCACATTCGTAAAAAAAATCCAAACAAGATCAAGCCTTTGGCAGAGACTGTGCCACGCTCCGAACTCTACTCCCCGAGTGGGAGCCACCCACTTCTTTCGCTGCATCACAGCCAGACGACCAGCTAGCCCTCGGCATTCACCACCACCACCACCCCCTAGTGCGACATGCACGCCCACCCAGTTATTTAGACTGGCCATGGACCAGTTTGTACCGTAACGCTATAGGTCAGGGGGCTTAATCCATCAAAATTGGCCGGCGGATCCGCACCCCCCACGAACCGAGCGTGCGCTGGGCAGGCCGCGGTCGTGCCACGGTGTCGCGTGCGAAAACGCCGCGCCGCTGCCGCCAAGTTGTGACGGTTACGGACGCGACCGCTCATCTCTTGCCTCTCCGTCTGGCAGCTCTCTTGCGCGTTTCACCTCGCCAGACCGCCATCTCGTCCCGCACCTCTCGTCCGTCTATGCCACTTTTATTTCACTCATCTTTCATCTTGTCTGCGGCTCTCTCTCTCCATCTCATGCTCATCTCTCTCGCCGCTTCTACGAGATAAGGTGGGCCTTATCTCGTAGAAGCCGCTCCGAACGGCCTTCTTGTGCCAGATGTGGCCCGTGAGCTTCCAGGTAACGACCCCTCCCCCCCAGGTGATGATCCCAGACATGAGGGATTTTGTAATCTCCTGTCCGATGACCAACTCTTGGCTGATGCACTTGGCCCGTGGCGAGATGCGCCTCGGTGCTTCAGTTTAACCAGTGAGCGAGACGCCAGGCGAGCGAATCGACGAGTGAGCGCGAGATTGAGCGAGTTAGTGAGCAAGTCAATTAGCGAGCGAGCGGGCAAGTCGATGAGTCGAGCGAGCGAGCAGGAGAGCGCGAGTCGGCCCCGGTTCTCTCAGAATCGACGTCACCAAGCGTGGCGAGCGCACGACTTCTCGACTCCCGTCGTGGTGAACAGGGCTCGTGGTGCCATGCCACGGTCGACCGTCTCGTAACCTCGTGTGCGACATCAACGACCGATGCGCGAACGCCGACGGTTAAAGTCGCACATCGGAATATAAAATACGAAACGCGCCGGTAAATACCAACCCGCGACTTTTAACCAGAGCTCTCCAAAGCGATTAAATTAATGGTTTCTAAAAACAAGGTAATGCTTCGCATGTCAGCAGTCACGGGGGGAGGGGAGCTTCTGTAACGCTCAAAATATTTCGTTCTGTAAAACAAATTAAATACCCTTAGAAAAATACAGCTCTGCACAGCGACCTCTTTTCGTATCACTTTTGTGGAACATTCAAAAAACAACGGTCGAGGTCATTCTTCGCATCTTAAAAGCCGAAGTCGTTACCTCCCCGCCCCCGCGTGTCAGCGCCAGGGTACACGTCGTCGGCCTCACCCCGTTTGCAGCAAAGCGCCAACCGGGGCCACCGGGAGCTACGGAGCGGCGTACGTCGCCGCCGTCGGGGGCCACCGGACCCCTCCGTGGAAGCATCTAGAGATTGGAACCAGGACGAAGTCCTCCTGCCGCGGTTCAACGTAGAGCGCCCGGGCGCGGAACGTGGGTGGCCCAGTCCTCGCGGTGCGCGCCGCCGGGAGACGGGCGGCGCCGCGGACGGACCCCGCGCTTCGCACTCGTCGGCGTTGACACCCGGTGGGGCGACTCGCACGCCGGCACTTCACACCGCCGGTCACTCTCACTCACACCGGCGTTAGTCAACGCCACCGGCGGTAGTCAAAGCCACCGGCGGTGGTCGTCAACACCACCGGCGGCAGTCAACACCACCGGCTCGCAGCAGCGGCTCTTCGCACAGAGGCGTGGGCAGCACAGCGGGGGCGGCGGGACGCAGGCTGCGCGCTGGGTTCCACCTGCCCACGCTGCCCAGGGGCCGTCCGTGTGGGCAGCACGGGGATCCTGATGGCCGTGGGGCGTGTAAAGTGCTGGGGGGGGGGGGCCGTAGGAGGGGGAGGAGAGTTCCACGCTTCGCCGACTCCGCACTTCGCTCGCGTCCTTCCGCGGCGGGGGGGCCCGCAGGCTCCCCCCCCCCCGCCGCTCGCCGAGCGGGAGTCAAATGTTCGGCGTTCTTTCTTTTCGACGGGCCCTTTAAGACTTGTCCTTGAACTTCACCACCTTCGGCGTGGCTGTGGAAACACGGGAGGAGAAGGAATACAAGGTGATTATTATAGGTTTGTAATTTAACCGGAAGAAAGCCACAGCCTCCCCCGTAACATTATTGGCACGCAGCAGCCTCTCGCAGCCAACGTTTGAATTCACAATTGAGTTTTGGTTCCTAACCCAACCAAATCCATTTTTCAAGTACGACAATGATGATGATGAGAATTGCCTTGAGGCTGGAAGGAGGAGGAGGTGAAACTGTAAAGATGTGGGTGACGACGACGACGATGATGAGACTTGCCGTGAGGCTGGGAGAAGGAGGAGGTGAAACGGGGAAGAGGTGGGTGACGATGATGATGATGATCGTGGCGAGCAGGAGACTCGCCGTGGGGCTGCGAGGAGGAGGAGGTGGAGCTCTCGCTGGAGCTGCTCCTCGTCTCCGTGCTTGTGCTCCTCTTCTTCATCTTGCGCCGCTTGGCCAGCGGAGCATTGTCCACCTTCTGCAGGCAGAAGCCCTCGCGCTTGCACTGGTTGAAGGCCTGCGGGAGGTGTGGGGGGCACAGTGAGGGGGGGGGGGGAGAGCCCAGCGGGATGGTGAGGGGGCGTCACCGGGCCGGCCACCCTTGGAAAGCGTCTCTCGCGCTGCACGGCGCGGACGTGTTTAATATTTACACGGTTACCGAGCGTGGGGCCTAAAAGGCCCAAAACCGTGAAGTGGCCGGAAAATAAATAACATCGCTGTCAAGAGTTGCGACAGATGAGAGTGGAACACGTTGCTAGAATGGAGGAAGGTTATTATTATTGTGAGGGCTTTAGAACAGGAGACGAAGGGCAGGGAAGTGGTGAGTGGGTAGGGGGTGAGTGTGTAGGGGTGTATGAGAGAGCGTAGCATGCTGCGCTACAAACCCGGCGACCCCAGTTCAAATCCTGATCACGGCCACCAACACTGGTGACGATTATCTGAACCGGTTCTGGGCCTCCTCGAGGTCTACTCAGCCTCAAATGAGCCGGACATGGTGTTGGCCACCCACCCCCTCGTGTGCCATGCTTACCTTCACAGGTGCTCGCTAACAGGACTTTCTCCAAATGTCTGTTAAGGCTATCTGGGGGATCGTTGTCTTTGCGAATGATCTGGAAACCCGAATCCTCAACACCGGCTCGACCCTGGTCATGCGACCCCAGCGGCACGACCTTGGCGGCGTGACCCCGGCGGCGTGACCCCGGCAGCGTGACCCTGGCATCGTGACCCTGGCATCGTGACCCCGGCGGTGACCTTAGCGGTGCGACCCTGGCAGTGCGACCCCGGCGGCGCGACCCCGGCGGCACGGGCCTCACGTGGAACGTGGCTTTGAAGTAGGTGTTGACGGAGGAGCCGGAGGAGACGAGGACGTCGGGCGTGAGCAGCGGGTTGGAGGAGAGCTGGCTCCCGTCCTGTAGCCACTCGTTGTAGCGCAGGCCGCTCATCTTCACGCGCTTGCTGGGGTCGACCGTGAGGAGCCCTGCTCGCCGCAACCGCGACACCACATATCGTGCAGATTCGGTCACCGCTCACGTGACACATGCACCATGCACAACCACCACCCCTACCACACAACCACCATGTCTACCATACAACCACCACATCTACCACACAACCACCATGTCTGCAACACAACCAGCACCTCAAGCACAGACAACCACCACACACAATACGTATGTATGTTGAAACTTCTTTCACACCGTACGTAGCCAACCGTGCTAATCGGAGGTGCGGGAAATACACAAAGACTTTGCGCATGATGCACAGACACCACCGCCGAATCACCGTCACGGCCCTCACGGCATGGGGAGGCCCTCATCCAGCTGCGCACGTGCAGTGGTTCTGTGTTACGGCTGGCGGCTGTGCGGTGTTTGGGAGCGACGTGGATTGATTTAGGAAAGCACGAGCAGAGTAGAACTCGAGTTGTTTTGTGTCAAGTCAGGAGCTGAGCCATCGCTTAAGGCAGCAGCAGCAGCAGCAGTAGAGAGACAGCCAGATGCTTCACTATCGGGAAGCATTCTGACCCGGAACAACAGCAGCAGTAGACTCACGAATAGCAGCAGTAGAAACAGGTGCTACAGCAGAAGCAGGAGCAAGAGCAGAAGAAACAGCAGCATCAGCAGTAGATACAGCAGCAACTGCAGTACCAGGTGCAGCAACAGAAACAACAGTAGCAGCAGAAGAAACAGGAACTACAGCAGAAGCAGCAGCAAGAGCAGAAGAAACAGCAGCAGTAGGTACAGCAGCAACAGGAACAGCATGAGCAGCAGCAAAAGGAATAACAGCAGCAGCAGCAGACACACGAATAGCAGCAGCAGAATCTACAGCAGCAGCAGCAGTAGGTACAGCAACAACAGGAACAGCATGAGCAGCAGCAACAGGAATAACAGCAGCAGCAGACACTTGAATAGCAGCAGCAGACACATGCATAGCAGTAACAGAAACAGGAACTACAGAAGAAGCAGCAGCAAGAGCAGAAGAAACAGCAGCACTAGGTACAGCAGTGACAGGAACAGCATGAGCAGCAGCAACAGGAATAACAGCAGCAGCAGACACTTGAATAGCAGCAGCAGACACACGCATAGCAGCAACAGAAACAGGAACTACAGCTGAAGCAGCAGCAAGAGCAGAAGAAACAGCAGCAGTAGGTACAGCAGTGACAGGAACAGCATGAGCAACAGCCACAGCAATAACAGCAGCAGCAGCCCTACCCTGTATGAGATCCTTGGCGGCCTGCGACACATTCTGCCAGGCTTCCCCCTCGAAGGAGAAGTCTCCCTCTTTGATCTTCCTCATGATGTCGGTGGCCGAGCTGCAGGTCATGGGCTGCCCGTGGCTCTGGAAGGGCACCTGCCCAGACAGCATGGTGTACTGTGCGCACAGACGCCGCCACAGCAGCAGCAGCAGACAGGGGTGTGGGAGCGGACAGCAGAGATGAGCGACAACGCAAACACCGCCCACATCTCATCTTCATCGGCCACCTATACACTGCTGGATGAATCTTTCCGCGCGTGTAATTCGGCCGAGTGGAGTGAGCAAGGCTTGGTGGATCACAAAGACAAAGATTCCCCCCCCCCCCCCCGTATAGCCTTCACAGACTGTTGGGGCAAGTGCTGTTAGCGAGCACCTATACAGGCCGGAACGGCACACGGGTTGTCTCCCCAGCGGTGATGCTTACACACCGAGTCGACCTAGGGGAGGCCCAGGACCGCTTCAGATAATCGTCACCGGTGGTGGCCATGAGCGGGAATCGAACTCGGGAAAGCCAGGTTCGTAGTACAGAGCGCTAACCGTAACACGACCAAGCACACACTCGCTCATGAAACTCCATGGGTGTCATGGTCGCCACCTCTTGCAGTGTGAAGCTTATGGCCAGGGTGTGATGGCAGTACAGCAAGTGGGTTAATATCTCTAAAAGATAGACATTGTGAACAATGTCCATCTGTATTCCTGTCTGTACTGGGATTGAGTGTTACACCTCTCCCTTACTACGCGTGGGGGGTTTTTCTCCGGGTACTTCCGGTTTCCTCCCTACATGCGCAAAACACTCAAGAATGGAGCCGGTCAACGATTGCCATCTAGGTCCACAGAGCTTGGAGGCACTCGTTAGAGACCGAGTGTTATCCTTCTTGTGCGCCAGCCAGTGGGTTCCCACGCCTCTAAACCTCCGTCTCTCTCCGAGAGCGTCAACGCAAACTGCGTGCCTGTGTTGTACGTACTCAATGACGGATTATATTATTCGGAGGAAGTGATGAATTGTTCATGGTGATGATTAATTATTATAAAATGTGACGAGAGAAGTTTTGGTCGTTGGCGGGTCACCATCGGTGGAATGTCACTCGAATCCTCCTTCAAATCGACTCGAAGAAATCGTCGTCGTCGTCGTGAAAGAAGAGTGATGAGGAGGCGACTAGGCACGGGCGAGTGAGCGAGAGACTTGAGTAAATCAGCAAGTGCTGCATCATCATCATCATCGTTTGCCGACTGCTGCTTTACTCCTAATCCCTATCTAGTGCAGTAGTGAGGTAGGAACCGGTGCGCTCCAACCCCAGATATGACGACAGCGAGGAGCCTGTGTGAGCGGTGGCAGCAGCGGCAACAGCCCCAGAAGCCGAAGCAGCAGCCGCAGCAGCAGCAGCCGCAGCAGCAGCAGCGAGCGTGGAAGAGCAAAGGGGGCGAGCGAGTGGGACGCGCCGACTCACGAGTATGACGCCGAGGCTCCACACGTCGCACGACTCGTCGTATCCCGCGTGCTGCAGCAGCTCGGGCGCGGCGTACTGCAGCGTGAAGCACGGCGTCTTGAGCGGCGCGTTGTCCTGCGGCTTGAGCCGCGCAAACCCAAAGTCGATGACCTTGATGGCGGCGCCCTCCGTATCGTCCGCAAACAGCAGGTTCTGCAGCGGCGCCAAAGACGGGGGGGGGGGGGGGGGGGGGATCTAAAAATGACGGCGGGGAAAACGCGCGGCGGGGGGCTTGCCCCCGGGGGCCCCCCGCGCCGGGGGGGGGGGGGGACGCCGGTGGCTCGGTTCCTAGGCCACCATGGGCACGGAGGCCCTACTCATTCAAGACGGCCAGCAAAACAATATTCGGACGTATTGGCGGTAAACACCGGTGTGCAGCAGAACACAAATCACAATTTTTACCGACACTCGTCTATCCCACCGCTTCGACAGCACGAGGAACTGATTTTGATGCGCACACACCCCGCAAGATTTTGTGACCGGGTTTGCGAATCGCGGTAAAATAAATAAATATTGAAGGCGTATGCACATTTTTTTTAAGCGACCTGGCCACAAATGATAGCTCAACAAAGTGGCTTACCGTTTGGACCATTATAGCAGCAAAATTATCAAAATAATCAATGCAAAGAAAGCGCCAATGGCAAATGTGCTCGATCATTATCACTAACTATGGCAGATCCACACGGCGGCGAGCGCGAGCGCGACCCTGACCTCGGGCTTGAGGTCGCGGTGCACGACCCCGGTGTCGTGCATGAAGGAGGTGGCGGACACGAGCTTGCGCATGATGCGGCTCGCTTCCGTCTCGCTGAAGTGCGACCGCTTCTTGATCCTCTCCAGCAGCTCCCCGCCTTTGAGCAGCTCCATCACCAGGTACGTGTGCAGCTGTGGGGGCGGCGCGGGGAGGGAGAGGCGGAGGGAGAGGGCGCGGGTGAGCGGGGCGCGGGTGAGCGGGGCACGGTGGAACTCACGGCAGTGCAGGGAAGCCCCAGGCACGGAGGCGGAGGGGCACGAAGAACAAATTTACGCTGAGCAACTGGGGGGGGGGAGGGCGGCCTCTCTCGTTTTCACTGGCAGCCCCCTGGGAAGCTGTGGCCAGAGATTCCTTGTTTCCATAAAGGGGACGGGGACCCCGCACACTGAAAGGGGGCCACGGTGGTGAGATGTTAACTCGCATGCCTGGTAGACAGGAGGTCGTGGGTTCTATCCAGACCCTATGTTTGGAGTTTGCATGTTCTCCCTCCGCTCGTGTGGATTTTTCACTGGGTCCTCCGGTTTTTCCCTCCACATTTAGAAACATGCATTTGGCTGCTATAAATCTCCACATAATAAGCCACTTCGTTGAGCTATCGTTAGTGGCCAGTTTGCTTCTGAAAAAGAGCTATATAGCCGAGTGGGGCTTACCGGTTAAAATAAAATTATGGTTTAGGGTTCGTACAAACATTTTCGTCTCTTCCCCCAAGTTTGCCCCGATTGCGTGACAGGAGCCACATCACGAGACGGGAGAATCCATTTGCAGCTCTTGCAGGGCAGCATGACCCGCAGAGAATGGTCCGAGCTACCTCTGAGATCCCTTGGCTTTGTACGGTGCGAAATTATTTCAACATACATACGTAAACTCACACAGAGACCCGTAGACTCACACAGAGACCCATAGAATCACA
>CM025662.2:5051451-5072236 GCA_014621495.2 Entosphenus tridentatus
AACGTACGTGCAAATCGCTGTGTAAACGTGCGTGCAAATCGCTGTGTCAACGTAGTGCAAATCGTTGTGTAAACGTACGTGCAAATTGCCACGTCAACGTACGTGCAAATTGCCATGTCAACGTACGTGCAAATTGCCGTGTAAACGTACGTGCAAATCGCTGAGTCAACGTACGTGCAAATCGCTGTGTAAACGTACGTGCAAATTGCGTGTAAACGTACGTGCAAATCGCTGTGTAAACGTACGTGCAAATTGCGTGTCAACGTACGTGCAAATTGCCGTGTAAACGTACGTGCAAATTGCCGTGTAAACGTACGTGCAAATCGCTGTGTAAACGTACGTGCAAATTGCTGTGTCAATGTACGTGCAAATTGCCGTGTAAACGTACGTGCAAATCGCTGTGTAAACGTACATGCAAATTGCGTGTAAATGTACGTGCAAATTGTTGTGTAAACGTACATGCAAATTGCTGTGTAATCGTACGTGCAAATTCCTAATTAAGATGGAAGCAGGAGGATTTCTCCATGGCTCTGGCTGTCTGCCTGATGATGCTGGTTGTAATTACCGGCGAAACATCACGCTACTCGAATTTTAAATGTTGTCGGTTTGCACTCCAGCACACAACTGGTGTGCTGTACTGGTAACGAATTGCCACGTTTTGTTTAAATGACAAAATGTACTAATTGGCTGTGTCGGGAGATGGCGGGTTCAACGTATAGATTTATATTTACGCGATCCAACCCAAAAAAACCTCTATTATGGATAATATTGGTCGCGAAACCCTACATGTTAAACTGCTTGCGATGTCTGTGAACCATTTACAAAACGTGACAGGGGTGGGGAGGGGGGAGGCAGGTCCTTGATTTCGCTGCTTTTCAACACCAAGTAAACCAATTCATTAAATAATAAGACCCACACACACGCACACGCACCAGTGGAGGTACGGTCGCCACTTCCACCTCGGGGCCAGACTCGAACGAGCCACCGCCACGCTTTGATGAGAACACTCGAGAGGAGGGGGTGGCTTCCCTCGGCGCGTCGCCATGGAGTCCGGCCGCTTTCAACCCTCGCCACGGATCAATAACGGGAGAAAATCGCCACGTGATTATCGATTTACTCGGCTCTTCTTGCCCGCACTGCAACAGATTCGGCCCCACAATGTAATGACGGCACGACACGCGTGATCGTGTGAGAACACCGATTTGTGTGTGTAATTAAACGCTCCCTATCGTGTTAGTCCTTCCTTACCCCCCCCCACCCCGTCGTCCGTGCTGTCGGCTCCCTGCCCCGCTTCACGTGCAGGCTCAAGACCTTCCTCTCTGCCTATGACCCATGACCGCCTCTCTCTCTCTCTCTCGACAAACCACAGACGCACGGTGCTACTGGACAGCACCGCGAGATGCGGTCGCATTTCGGAGCTTTGTAAATGCGCGGTCACCGCCTTGCAGTGTAGTTTTCTGTAATCGTTTTGTATCGAGCGTTAAGATGTATCCAAGTGTTAGAGTGATTCCCTGCTGCTCAAATGAGCCACATTGAGGCACGAGTGCTCATCTTCTGTTTATTGCCCCGCAGAGCCCAGTGGTGGAAATTCCTCATTCCTACGGCATGGGCTAGTGTATCCACAGGACAACCGCCATTGACTTCCCCGAAAAATGGTACCCATTTTACCAGCCCACAGAAGGATGATGGGCTGAGTCAACCCCCGAACAGGATTTTAACTCGCGCCCTTCCGACTGAGCCGCTGAGCCACCGGCCGGTTTCATGAGTCTCCAACTCCCATAGCGCTGTAGCAAATACACCAAGACTGTGAGGCGATTGAGAGTTGTTTATCAATACTTCACCACGCTCGTCGGCACGAGTTGGCGAAAGGTGGCGAGGGCGCAACCACGACCCGGGTTCAGGTATCACCGATGTTAGCCGTGGCTGGGAATCCAACGCAGGCCGCTGGGTCCCCAGCACGGTGCGCCAAGCGTTGCGCCGCCGCTCCCCGCCCCAGGAGTGAAGTACCAGCGAATGCACGCCCGCACTTGCCAATGCAATCACGGGGGCCATTACTGCGGGGATCTGGACTTCGTCAACCCCGGACTGAGAACGCCGGCCTCGGCTCAGGCAACACAGAGGGGGGGGGGGGGGCACACGGCGCATATTTGCGTGCGGCGTTAATCCATCAACCGGGTTCTGTGAAGACTGCTTTGTTGTTGCAGCACTAGTCTAAGCTGCCTCAGGTGTAGACCTATAAAGAACTATTGCAACAATTTCGTGCCACGTAATCACTCCGGCCAAACTTTTCGTCACGAGAGCCCTCCGCCGCTCGACGCGGTCCAAACGAATTCAATGTTCACGTGCGCACCGCGTCGTTTTTTTCTCTGCGTCCCCCCCCACCCACTGGGTTTTTTTCGGTGATGCACAATTGCCAATTCCCGGGGTCACGCCGATTGTTGTCATTTCAAGCTCCCTCGCCGGTGAGTCCGAGGGCGATTCTTCACAATGGAATTGTTAGCAATCAGGTACACTGGGGCGTTTCGCCCTAAACCGCGTCGAGCATCTTCAGGTTGCTGAACCAGGAAGTGAGAATTAAACAGCTACGGAAATGGCGATGATCTAACGTGCATGAGTCAGTGCGCCCACGTAAAGTTAAAAAAAGTTACGTTTTCGTTCCACAGGCCGAGCAGCCAAGGGTTCACATCCTCACTCAATGTCCCCCCCGCGAGATCTTTCAACGGAGGAATTTACTCGAAATGTACTTGGCTCGCAAACACGCCGTTAAATTCTCTACTCAACTTAATGGAGCAAGATGAACAAGGGTCTTGACCGTGGCTTATGATGATTATGAATTCTCTACAATGGCACACGGTAAAAATTAAATTTTTACGAGTCACTGAAAAAGCTTGAAAAGTAAATAGAAAAGAATGCTGGGTTCACAAATTCCAAAGAGCGGTGATGACGCCGGGCAGCGTTGAGCGAAGGAGCGGTTTAATTAAAATGTAAACAAGTTGCCGATTGGCCTGGCAGAGCAAGCCAGCGAAGGGCGGCGCTGCTCAGCGATAGCGGCACAAGCGATGGTAGAGTGGTGGTCATCAGGGCCCGAGTGCCAATCGTGGTGCAAGCCAAGACTTTGGTGGCCACTCCCGATTCCACGAGGTAGTTAGGGCAAGAACCGTCGTGACGTCAGGCGACAACTTGGGGGGGCGGCACAACACCACTCTTGCGACAAATGTCAAAAGTCAAAGAAAGTAAACTAAATTTAAACTATTGACAATAACAATAGAATAATATTCTTTCGGTAAAGTCATTTAGATAGAAATAAAAATATCACGTTTCGATCGCAAGCAATCGTCATCAGGTGATTGCGTTGCGATTGAATCTACGTGACTTTACCGAAAGACCCAAAGAATATGAATTCCTGCAGTCACGAAAGCTTTAAGTCAACAATATAATCATCATATTGATGATACTAATAATTCAAATAATAAACACCAAAAATAGGCTGAAGCACCCAGAGTGCAAACAATATTTATCTATCACTGCTGCAAGCATCTTATCTGCACTGATCGGGCACTGCAGGGGGATATATTTAACTTGGCAGCAGCCCTGGGTTTCTAAACTTAGCAAGCTCAGTCACTTCTGTCAAAGCAGGGACCTCTTGCTGTGACAGAAAGTGCAGGGCCGCGACCAGGGCAACTTGACCTGCCACACACCCTGGCTGTAACAACAGCCACCCTGAGTCTCAAGGCTGTTTCTTCAGGAGGGTCTTGCTAGGTTTTCGCAGTCGGGGGGGGGGGGGTGACGATAGCTGCGTTTCCCAAACGAGCTTTTCATTTCCCAATGTCGGTTGGAGAACTTGGACCGCGTCTACGGAACACAATGGCCTGCTCGTCTCGGAACGACGGCAACCACGGATTTAACGTGAAACCGGGTGTGTGCCAAGCGGACAGCGCGTGGTACGCCGCAGTGAACATGCACCGCAGCATTAACCAGGGCGGCCCGCCGGAGTCAAGCCCCGAACCGATAAGCGGGGCGAACGCGTTTATGATTACAAAGCACACGGACGCGTACTCTTTCGCAGTGCGCACCACCGAGCAACTAAAGGACTCAATGTTCGGAGAAGCAAGGGAGTGAATGATGTAATGAAGCCTGTTGTCACGGGCGTGCGGTAATCGCTAATTGCGGCGGCCACAGGCCCCACACGCGCGCAAGAGACATGTCGCGTCCTCGTGACCAAACGGCGCAATCGGCACGTCGGGAGGCGTGCGGCACGTGCCCGTCACCACGCGCGATGCACCGCAACCGCCTTTGCACTGACTGCGTGCGCACGCACGCGCGTCTCCCGGAGTTACTCACGCATGCGTGTGTGCGTGTGTGCACGCCGACAGCTCAAACGCATCAAGGTGGCAGTGGGGAGCACAGGTGGTGCCCTCTGCGAGTCATCTAAGTCAGTCAACCCATGGCACCTGGATCTGTCCCGTGACCTCCTGCCAGCAGCGAGCCTTCCACACTTCACGTGATAGCCTCGATGGGCACCCAGGCTGGCACATGCGACGTGGTGACGTCACCGTTACTTAGTTGCGACTAGCGGCTGTTGTTGAAGTTGTGTGCACAGCCAGCTTGGTATGATGTGATGTAGCACATGTGTCTGTGTGTGACGATGTTTGTCTTTATGTGGCATTGTGCATAGGTTTGAGTCCTGACTCGCGCGCCTTCCTGCGTGGAGTTTGTGCGTTCTCGCCCTGTTCTGCAGAGTGTGAATGAGCGAGTGTGTGGAGTTTGTGTGTTCTCACCCTGTTTTGCAGAGTGTGATTGAGTGTGTGGAGTTTGTTTGATCTCCGCCTGTTCTACATGGGTTTACTCCGGGTTCGCTGGTTTCCTTCCATAGCTAAACACCCCATACAATGCAACCAGTATAGGCCAACCACAATATAGGTTTTTTTTTTGGGTTAGATCGCGTAAAAATAAATGTGTCGTTAAACCCGCCACCACCCTACATAGCCAATTAGTGAGGTTTGTCACGGAAACAGAACATGCCAATTCGTTACCAGTACAGCACAACGGTCTGTTTCGGAGCAAATCTACAACATTCACAATCCGGGTGTGACGTTTCGCCAGTAATTACAACCGGCATCATCAGGCGACAGCCAGATTTGTGAAGACATCCTCCTGTTTCGTTCCTTAAATAGAGGGGTAGTTGTGATGACGTCACTTGCGAGCCCTTCACATGCGAAGGGGGGATGGGGGATTAATGAATGCGTATAAATTGGCCAAACAACATCCGAAAAGCTGAACAAAACAGCAGTAAACGTCACCCCCTACTGAGAAAAAACTTGGCAGGACCCTCCTGAAAACGGCGTCTTCAGACTTTGGTCAAGCTTTCCTGGGTAAACAAGCGCCATAAGCAGTGGATTGACCCCCGAACGATGATGGTGGTGGGGAGAGAGTTGGAATTAATAAAATAATAATAATAACCGCGTGACGCAATACGTGTGTGCGTGTGTGCCCACGTGTGCTTTAGAGTGGGGAGCGGTAGTGTAGTAGCGGTTAGCGTGCTGCGCTACAAACCCAGAGACCCGAGTTCGATTCCTGCTCACGACCAACACTGGTGATGATTATCTGAACCGGTCCTGGGCCTTCCCTAGGTCGACTCAGCCTCAAATGAGTACCTGGTGCGATGTACAAACATCGCCGCTTGGGAGACAAAGGCGGTCGGGCGTGGTGCTGGCCATCCACCTCCTCGTGTGCCGTGCCGGCCTTCATAGGTGCTACTCACTAACAGCACTTGCCCCAACAGTCTGTCAAGGCTACACGGGGGATCTTTGTCTTTGCTGCAAAGTGTGTGTGTTATTGCGTGATGTAATGCCTGTGTGTGGGTGTGTCAACGTGCGTGGGTGTGTCAATGTGTGCTGGTCATCGTGTGATGCAATGTGTGCGCTCTCGTGCAGAACAGGTGGTGCCTCTTGCTCGTCATCTCAGGCAGTCATCCCATAACACCTGGGGGGGGGGTCCTGTCCTGTGACTTCCTGCCGGCAGCGAGCGTTCCACATTTTACATGGCCTGCTTCAGCGTGGAAACATTGGCACCGGGGAGACAAAGGCAGCCTGGCGTGGTGTTGGCCACCCCATCCTCGTGTGCCGTGCAGGCCTTCATAGGTTCTCGCTAACCGCACTAGCGGCCTATTAAGGGCTGTGGGGGGGTGGGGGATGTGGGGGGTAGCCTCTGTGTGCGACGCTGCGTGTGTACGAGTGTGCCGCCAGTTTCGTGTTGCGACACCAGTTTCCGGGCGTGAACCGCAGGACTCAAAAGTCGAAACCAATCTCCCCCTGGGATCTGCTTATTCAGGTTTAGTTCTCATTGGGCCGTGTTATTTTTCCCGCTCACGCCGTGTTGGTCCCCCCCCACCACCACCACACACAAGTTCACCTCGGTGCACTCCCCCTACACAGGTAACCCCCCCATCCTGTCCCCCCCCCCCGCCAACAGCTGGCTCCACCACCACGGCCGCATTTACCAGCTTCCCCAAAAAAGAACATGCACAATATCCTGGAGACCCCCCCCCCTCTCTCAAACTAGGATGATGGCTACGCAATGAAATGTCAATCTGGGCTGGTGGCGGCGGTGGAACGTGGCTGCCTGCGATCCAACGCTGTGGAGGCAGCGAGCGATGGTGGTTCGCACACAAATGTTGTGAAACTCGCTACCCGCGGGCGCCCTTGTTCTGCCTTCTGGCTCCATCTGCAACGGGGATCGAGCGTTGCCCCCTCGCGCAAGGCATGCTCTTGCTCCGGGCGCTGCAGTTTCCCTCCCACGTGTATAATAAACACGACTCGCTCATCATTAGTCGGCTGAAAACATCTTCCAAATAAAAACAAACCCAAAGCAGCAGGATCCCCGTGAAAGTAAGTCCTATGACTCAGCGTGGCTCTCCTGAATAAATAAGCAAATTTAAATGATATAATCCACCGATAGAGATGACGGGGGCTTCCCGCACCCACCGCGCCGGGTGGTCGTTCGACCGTACTTCTCCGCACTGGTCAGTGAGGGTTGGTGAAAGGTTGCGTCAACGAGGACATCGCTTGGCGACTGACGCTTGGTTTGGCAAAAACAGCTGAGAGGAGGCTCGAGAGAAATGAGGTCGTGACCCCTGGACAGGGGCCAGGGAGCCGTCAGCACGGACGGCTGGAGAAAGTTCTAGACGATGGGGGCAGCTGAGGATAATGAGTGACCCCCCCCACCTACCCCCACACTGAGCCAAGGTTGACTGGAGGGCATCGACAGAAAGCATTGTTTGCTGGAAGAGAGAGTGCGTGGAGGGGAGTCGAGTGAGAAGAGAGGAGAGAGGTAGGAGAGTGCGTGGAGGGGAGTAGAGTGAGATGGAGAGGTGGGAGAGTGCGTGGAAAGCGTTACAGAATGCATTCTAACAGGGACACCGTGTGCCGGGTCCACGCGCTGCACGCGCACGCCCGCCAGGCGGAACAGAACGTCCCTGCTGCTGCCAGCCACACCCGAGCCGTCGACCCGAATCTGTACTTGGACAGAGCCTGGGACACGACGCCTCGCTCGGTGAATCTGCACTTGGAAACCGACACAGCGCAGCCCGGTAAGACCCCCACCCTCTCCAATCGCTTGAATTAACAGTTGATGGCTCTAAAAATAATTGCATTCTTTCCGCAAGTAGCTGGCCAAGTAGACACACGGCCGCAAATGCGCACACACACAAGACAAAGATCCCCCATATAGCCTAAAGAGACCGTTCGGGCAAGTGCTGTTACCGAGCACCTATGAAGGCCAAAAGCACGCCCGACCACCTTTGTCTCTCCAGTGGCGATGTTTTCCAACACCGCACCAGGTGCTCATTTGAGGTTGAGTCGACCTAGGGGAGGCCCAAGAACGGTTCAGATAATCGTCACCGGTGTTGGCCGTGAGCGGGAATCGAACCCGGGTCGCCGGGTTCATAGCGCAGCGTGGCGCTAACTGCTACACTACCGCACACACACACACACGTGCACACCCTGACACACACCGACACACACACATGCACACACACGTACACACACACACGCGTGTCCCCCGTCCCCCACCCGTCTGCACAATCTCGGCGTGCCGCGTCGTCGCGCGCGCGTCGCAGCTGCTGACCGCCAATTATGCCACCGCCTCCAAGTGCGATAAGCTCACGAAACAAAGCGACTTCCTGCCACACGCTGCTGCTCGTCGCCTGCGTACGGCCCCTGCAGGGACCGCGGAAGTTCCCCATGTCCATCGCAGAGGGCGAGTCCGTCCACAGGACGTCCCCACAGCTTGGCAATCGATCGGTCGACCCTGGAGGGGCGATGGGCCAGAGTCAACCCCCCAAATGAGGGTTCGTGACCTTCCGATCGCGAGCCGCTCGCTCAACGGTCATGCAGCGGAGAAGCGCGTTAAGGAGGGAAAATGTGCATCTCACTTCGTGTGCCGTGTTGCAGAGATAAGGAAATTCTTGTTTTTTTGCAATGGATGTCCTGGTCCTGGAGCCATTCAGCAGCGCTGGTTGAAACCGGCTCCGGGTTTGCACCGGGAGCCAGCCAGGGAGGGACCGAGGTGCTGGGGTGACGTGGTCTCTCGTTTGCAGGTGGGGTCGGCAAGGGGTCTAGCGGTGGCCACGGTGGGTCACGTGAGAGTGGGAGATGTACAGAGATGTGCGGAGATGTGCGGAGATGATTCACAAAATCTGCTTCTCGTGCCAGTCACACCAACGCCAAATGCAGGGCCGCCTGCGCTGGCACCGCTGCGTCTGTTCGGAGCTACACCCACAGGAGTAAAGCCGCTGGATTTAACAGAGATCCCATTGGCACCCTGCTCCTCCTCTGCCTACCGCGTGGGAAGAGGCTTCTGTGCACGAGGACAGAGCGATCACAAACATTCGCAGCTTTGTGAGAATCAATTTCATCCGTGAAACTGGGTTTGTGTCTTCACAGATTAACATCACCGTCGTCATCGTCGTCGTCAGCCATGGTCAATTCACTTCTAGATGAAAGCCTCCCCCCCCCCTCCCACGGTCTCGCGATGTAATAACCCAACCAGCAAATTGCATCGCTCCATCTCCTCGATGAACGTAATCCTGATTTTTTTTTAAATCGTAAAGTACAAAAAAAGTAGTGACGCGTTGCACGGAGTTGCAATCTCGCAGCGGGGGTTGATCGACACGAACACGGTGGAACGCAGCGGCAGAAAACGCATTCCCCGTTCCTTGGCCAGGCAAAGCAGGAGCTCTCACCTCAAACGGTTCACGACATCGAGCTCGGTTAATGGACCACGCTGAATGCAAACGGAGGGGGGGGGGGGATGCATTCGGTTGGTGCGCAGCTGTTTCAGAAGCGGGAAATAAATGCGGTCATCGCCCCGGTCAACTTCCAAACAGCACCCCGGGTCACCGTGACCAGCGCTCGCCGGTCCGCCTCGTCTCGCAGCAACATCTGGAGGTCAGCTTCATTGGCCGAGACGTCGCTTTCGTGCCGTTCGTGCACACGCAGCAACGAGGCGCGCGAGCCGGCGCCCTGGCCACCAGCGGTGATCCCCCGTCACCCCCCCCCCTCCAACCAACAACAAAATGTTGGAAAACCGGCAAAGCTCGCTCGCGCATCTGCGTGTTGCAGCCTAGCGGGCAGGCAAGGGTGGCACAGCGGAGACACTCGTGCCCAGCAGCAAGAAGGGTCTGGGTTCAATTCTCGACTAGGGAGCCATCCTGCCTGGAGTTGTATGACCTCCCCCCCTGTTCTGCCGAGAGCGAGTGAGTGTTGTGGGGAGCGGTCACGCAGCGGTTAGCGCGCTGCGCCATGAACCCAACGACCCGATGATCAATTCCCGCTCACGGCCACCAACACCAATGACAATTATCCTGGACCTCCCCTAGGTCAATTCAGTCTTATATGAGCACCTGGTGCGATGTGTAAACTTCAACACTGGGGTTACAAAGGCAGCTGGGCAAGGCGCCGTGCCGGCCTTCGTGGATGCTCGCTAACAGCACTTGCCCCAAAAGGCTGTTCAGGCTATACAAGTTATCTTTGCCTTTGTGTGCGAGGGAGGTGAGCGAGTGGAGTTGATGTTCTCCCCGTGTTCTGCATGGATTTCCTCTAGGTTCTCCGGTTTCCCCCCACAGCTTAAAAGAAACACACCGGTATTGGCAAAAAAAATACCCACAGATTTTCTCAATTGGAAATATACACACACACACAGCGTCAACGTCGCACCCTCCTGCGAAAACTTGGCAGGACCCTCTTGAAAAACAGTATTGAGGCTCGGCGAGGCATTCCTGGGTAAACAAGCGTAATAGGAGTAATAATCGATCATAATATGTAGAACAAACATATCAGTTACGCCAACTTTAATACTCATCAGTGGAGTACAGCCCTGCCAATCTGCGGCCTGAATTGTGCGTGGAGCTGCCGTACACAAGAGCGTCCACCACAAACCAACCAACGCGGCCAGTGCCACGCCGCTTACGACCCAGTCCACAGGCGCCGCGTGGACCAAGGCTGTCTGCAAGGGTTCGGGCGCAGCTGTGGGGCGGCACGGTAGCGAAAGTTCCACTGCACTGACGATCGCAGGGCGAGGGTGAAACGCGTCTTAAGTTACCACGGTGATTGACTGCCACTGTGAAACGTCGACGGCCTCACTCTGTGCTTTTAGGGCTTCATTAAAGCAGCCAGGGGTATTTGGGCCAGGCTACGCGAGCGTGCGTCTGCATAGCGGGGGTCCGCGTCGTAACAACGCGTGCCGCGACATCACATTCATCGCGTAACGATGCGCCGGCCGCATCCTCTACACCCTCCCCCTCCGACCCGGGCACTGCCGATGTAAACGAGCCCTGCCACACCGCGCACTTTCCGACCACACAATCGAGCCGCACCGGGACCGCGCCAGGGCCCTGGCAAGCCGGCCCGGCGTGGAACGGGAGGTGTGTGCCTGGGTTGTTGCCTTTCAAAACGCAGAAACAAAAAAACGCACACTGCCGAATCAAGCCGCACGCGGACCGACACACCATACGGCAAAAATGACGAACCCCCCCCCCGCCCGCACGCAACCCTGCTTGGCCCCCTGAGTCCGACTCGCAAGCCGCAGAGTTTCACGGTTTGGTTCTGGCTCGGCTTGGCCAAGAGCCAGTGGAAAATCACCCGTACCGTGAGGGCCCCGCGCGCTGGGGTGGCTTGGGGAGAAAAAGGGGCGACTAGCTAGGGTTCTCGCGCGCCACGTCGGCAAACGCACGTCTTCTTTGTCCATACGACGGGGGAGTCGATGCGCGACATTTGTGTTCCGGTCGAGGGCGACGAGCAGGCCGGCAAAGCCAAGCGACGCCGAACCGCCGGGCGCACAGCAGAACCTCACGGCTTCCCCTTGCCCTCCGCAAGCAGCGCCCTGTACCGAACCGCACCACCGCCAACCCCCGCCCCGCTACACTGACAGTGACCACACTCGTGCCATGCTGTGGAAAGTGAGAACTCCGAGCTCGTCCGTTAAGGAATGAGAAAATTAAACGGCCTAGCTTTTGTCCTCTCACTTAATCCACGGCGCTCCCATCGCCGCCGTGCCCCGTCATCGGCAAATCGCACGGCAGTTCACTTAGCCGCGAGTGGCTTTGTGGAAGAACTCCTCCGCCCAATTACTTTTCCATTTTCCCCAATCCGATCTCAATCCGATAAGGGGGGGACCGGACCAAGCGAGCAGGCGCTTCCCCCCTCGTCGCAGTAACGTGACGGGGGGGAGGGGTGCGTTGCGGTGCACACACAACCGACAAAGTCAACCGTACACTCAAGCGTGGCGCTCGCTTCCTCGACGCGGCTGCTCAGCGAGCAGGCGAACCACAGTTACTGAAGAGTAACAAACAGGACTGGCAGAGTGCACGGGCGTCACGCTGTACGCCGGTTTTACAGAGCGTGGAATTATTTATGCGACGAGTCAATGGTTTGATGCCAATGGGACTCCGACTGCACCACGATGCAGAATAGATTTTGTTGGGTCGGATCATTGTGTCGGGCAGAGGAGGGGCGGTGTACAACACACATTTTACTCGTGCACCATCTCCGTCGCGGATGACAGTGCCATTTGTTCCGAGTACGTCCGGCACCACCGTGGCATTCTACGAGCATTTCTCCATCATCGAGGAAGGTGGACAATTGCATTTTCTCTCAATCACGGCCACAATTGGCTGCCCGCCGCTGCATCTGCAGGCTGCACCCTGTGCTTCTTCGGCACGACGTTCGACGTTTCGCTCCACGTTGCCAAAATTAAGTTTCTGAAGAAGCTCCCATTGCGGCAAGCTGCACGGTGCAGCCGCGACAACCTAACACTGTAGCATCGGAGCCGTAGTCGGCTGAGCGAAGGGCAACTTCGAGATTACACCAACGATTACCAACACGGGCCCAGTGCCTTCGCGATTGTGCCATTTCAATGATGCGATTGGACCAAACGAGTCTCGCGGTGCACTCTAACGGGCGCGTGCTTTAATCATTAAAAAAAAGATGAACGACACGTGTGAAATGTGAGAAACACACGCCCAAAGTCGTCGCACTGCCCTGCTGTGTGGCAGCATCACAGAAGGCTGCTCAATAACCATACTAATAACTTGGTACATTTGATATTCGCGCCATCCTTATAGCACGAGGTTGTCAAGTAGACGACGTTTCGCAGACACCGTCCGTGGTAGTTTGACAGCACGGGCGCGACGTTGCCACGCACGCGTGATCCCAACCGAGCAATTTGTGGGGGTCATTTTTACCAAAAATGGGGCCGTGACGGCGACGTCTGGGGATCTTTAACGGCCGCTGCGAAGCGGACGGTGTGCGGTATTCGTATGTCCAATACCCAGCACGGCATTAAGCAAGGGACGTCCGGCGGATTCCAGCCACGAAACTCCGCGGCGAGCGGCGAACGCGTGTTACCGCCGGGCCGCGCTCGTTGTAAGCCCTGGCTTTGGCCGCGGATACAAACCATGGCAACCGCTCAGCTGCTCCCCAACGCATAAGCATCGCGTGGTAACGGCTTAAGCAATGTTTACGATCCCATCCAATTGAAAAGCGAGCCGGTCACAAGTCTCCCCAGGTGATTTGCAATTGTGTCGATTGCATCGTAGCAACATTCTTTGCATTGTTATCAGGTGTTGGCTTTTAAGGCCCCTTGAAAGACCACGCTGGCCGAAAAAAATCGCCTTTTGTCAGGTGGGATTTTTCAGAGAATAGCGGAGAACGAAGTCCTGATGACAGTACGGAAACCTGCGTTTGGTGGCACGCAGTGCAAGCCATGCGGAAGCGTGCTAATGTTTGCGCGGTGCGCGGGTTGCCAGACGAACCATCAGAAAATGCTTTGCCCTGTGATAAACAAGGAAGCAACACGAGACCCACGGCCCTTGTTGAAGATCTCTCGCATGCTCATCGCCTCTGCTTTTAGTGATTGGTCACATCGGAGCGTCTCTACTTTAAATACAATTGATAATTATCAATCGTCCTCCCCCAATTTTATTCTGACTGCTCTCGGCGTCACGTCGTCGCTGAGCCATTCAGGAGATCGCGCAGAGCAGTGCACCTCCCCTTTGTGTAAGAGAACAGCCCCACGGAAGCGGGTATCACAGAGCTACCTCTCAGATCCCTTCATCAGGTGACCTCCCGTTCCACCCAAATAAAGAGCAGCACTTTCACAACTCGCCCTGCCACCGAGAGTAAGGCTCATCCGTTCCCACTCTAGCCGGGCCGTGGTGGCTATGCACGTGACCTGTAACGCAGCGCTGTGGAGGCAGCGAGGTTTGGCGGATCGCGCAATTGCCATGGAACTCCTTCCCCGTGTGCATCAAGGTGCCATGCCCTGGCTGCCCAAAAGAAGGAAGTTCGGCAAATGTGAACTCCATGTGACCCATCTGTGTTGGTTGGTTTTTTCCAGGTGCCCTGGTTATTTCCCAAATATAAACACTCATTAGTTGGCCAATAACTGCTTAATAGATCGAGGAACGCAGAGCCTTTCCCACTCATCTGTGAGCCCTTGTACCTCTTGAGTCCTCCTCTCTCTCGCTCTTCGAGAGTGAGCGAATACTGTGCAGTGATACAAGTTTAAACAATTATAATCATTAATTATTACTGACGGTCAAACCGATATTGTCAATTCTCAGCACGGGAATTGTAACCAAACTTGTGATGATGGTTTTTTTGTTTGCGCAGCCATTGGCGACCTGTCCGAGTTCATCACCTCTGGACAAGCGAGAGGCCGCGTCTAATCACAGGCAGCGGCTGACTGGACACTTAATCCGGGCTCTCAGCAGTGTCGGCTCAGCGCCCTGACGTGTCCGAGCCGTCCGGCCACCTCCAAGTGTCTCCCCAGCTTAAGCAAGGATATCCGCTGGTGGCCCTAAGCCAGCGGTGGAAACTCCACCTTCCCACGACGGAGGCCAGTTCACCTGTTCGGAGAATCGCAAATGACTTCCTACAATGCACAAGGGACCTATCAAAAATGCAGGATCAACTCGGGACTAGCGCGCACGGCACGGCCGATTTGGCAAACATCAATTTCAGGAACGCAGGGATAGGAAAGCCAACCCCTGCTCCACCTTACCCACTGTGGACACTGCCCAGACAATGGTGGGCGCCAACTGTCGACACGCATGTGCCGTGGATCATTACAAGGAGCACCCCACAACGGCGTGACAATCCCACCGTTCGCGCGCATCTTTAATGTCCCGAAAATCAACGGCGAGCCGCCGTGAGCGCTGCCGTTCCCCGGAGTTCTCGCGCGCTAAAGAAAAAAACGTCCGGAATAGAAAAAATAAAGAATGGTGGGTGGAGCGTTTGAGAAGTAGGGCAACCGCTGTCAAGGCACCAAGGGGAACAGTGATATAATCCACCTCCCACCTCCCTCGCGGGGCACAGATTTAATAACACGAAAATGGGGCCGTTCCAATCGTTTGTATTTTTGCCGGCATCAACCGCGTGAACAGAAACGTTCAAACCGGTTTGCCGCGCGCATAGACGTGCCTGTCATTTCAGCGTAAACAAACGTGTTCGCCCGTTTTAACCGAGGAACGGAGAGGGGCTGCCACAGTGGGTGTAGTGGTCAGAGGTCGCCGGTTTGTTCCTGGCGCGGTAGTTAATCCAACGGGCGCAAGTTTCTTAAATCCCCCCTCCCGCTCCCCCAACCTCTGTCCACTCGGCAGCATCCATGGCTTTCACCGCGGTTAGTCAATCAACAGGTGCCACGTGATGGGGTAAAAAAGTGTGGCTAACGACCACCTCTTCCTACTCAAAACCCACTGGAGATTCTGCAAAAACGGTTACCGGTTCGCGACCCTGCGCAGGGAACCTTTCCTGCCTTTTGCCGATTGCCGCCGCCACCACCGGGTTGCACGCGGGGAGCGATTTCAGACGCCGACTTCAAAGCGGCATTTGCATCAAAGCAGTTGTTCACATCAGACGGCGAATTTTAAGCAGCCGCATCGTGCAAGTGTGCAGCTATTAGGTCCGCATTGGCACTGTGTCCGAGCTCTTCACATTCCTTGCAGGGATTTATTTGGACAGCTAAATTGACCCAATCAATAGCGATACAGCCCCCATACGGATTTTCATCGCATCTCAGGACGCTGCACAGATTCGGTGGGGTGCGTTTGTTTACAAGACAGAGGTGTACATGAGTCGTAGGCCGAGGAGGGGAGAGGAAGGTGTTGGACCTCGACTAAAATGGGTCCAGGGATCCGAAGGGAGTTTCAGATCCCGGGGGAAGCAGAGGAGAAGGAGTGACCTCCCACTGAGCAAAGGTTGACTCAGGGATTCAAGGGAAATCCTTGTTTGCTGGAGTTTAGAGTGTGTGCAGGGGAGTAGAGTGAGATGAGGGGGGAGAGGTAGCAGAATGCATGGAAGGGGGTAGAGTGAGTTGACAGGGGAGTGCTGGGTAGGCGTGAGTCTGTGGAGGTTTCTCAAGTGGATACTGTCGTACCTTTCTGATCGGCAATCCTCAGTCAGGGTGGGCTCATCCACATCTCCTGTAACTAAAGCGTTACGTGGCGTCCCCCAGGGCTCCGTCGTCGGTCCCCTGCTGTTCACAGCCTACACTTCCCCGATCGGCCGCCTCATCGCAAGCTTCGGTGTCAAGCACCACGCACCACTCATATGCGGACGACACTATTCTGTTTACCGCCATCAATTCTACCAATGCGTCTGGTTTTGAGAGGCTCTCGGAATGCACCACTGCCCTGCAACAGTGGTTCTCCGCACACAACCTTGCCCTTAATCCGTCAAAGTCAGTGGCCATCATGTTAGGTACCAGGCAAAGTATCAACTCATCAGCGCTCCCAACACACAAACACATCTTTGGTCACAGCATCAGGTTCACCGATCACTTCAGCTACCTCGGTGTCATCCTACATCCAACTTTATCCTTCGACCGTCAAACCAACCATATCATCAGTTCATGTAACTTTCACCTGAAGGCTCTCAGACACCTACTGAAACTGCCAACACATTGGCATGTTGCAGTTGGGTCTCGCCTCGACTATTGCAACTCCGTCCTAGTCCGGTCCTCCTCTGGCAACCTAAAAACACTTCAAAGACTACAAAACAACCTGGCACGCGTCTTCATTGGCCGCACTCATCCCCGTCTCGACTCACTTGCCTGTCTCCGTGCCCTCCACTGGCTACCCATTGCCAGCAGGGTCGCATACAAGATCGCCTGTCTCTGCCACCATGCCTTCACATCTGCCTGCCCCCCGTACCTCTCTTCATTATTGACGACTTGTAGCACAGCACACGGCAGATGCCTTCGCAGTGCGACTTCGCGACCTCCTCTTGATACCAAGATCCAGGATAGTCACGTCTATGCGCCGCTTCTCGGTGGCTGCCCCAACAGTCTGGAACGCCATCATCCCTCTGCACATTTGCAGCATCACCTCAATCGTCTCCTTCAAGAGACACTTAAAAACTCACCTCTGCAGCCACGCTTTCGAATGACTCCGAGCTTGGCTCCGCGCCTCTGAGTTGCGGTCATTACGTCTGCAAATTTGTGCACGTTATAAATTGCCTTCTTATTATTAAGATCGTGAACACGACGAGTGGTGTGGACATTCACTCCAGGATTTGTCCTGGGCTGCTCTAAAATTTACAACCAAAAACAGCGGTCACATCACACGTCCCTCCCGAGTGACTGCCACTCTAACTCCCTCGAGCACTTACGACTGAACCATCAGGCGTGCCCCATTCCCGCCCTGGGCATAAACCCAGGCAATCGAGGGAGGGGAGAGGTTAAAAAAAGTCCCATTTCCACCCAGGTTACAGTTTCTCACGTTCGTCGTGAACCCAAGGCTGCTGGAAATAACCGAGTGACATAATCCAGACCGCTCACTCCACGCCCGCACTCTTTTCCAAAATTACGATCAACGCAAAAAAAGTCAAAGAATGTGTTTTTTTTACGTCGTTCCAGGCTCAGCTTAAATACACGAGCGCCGGTGAACACGGAGGAATAGAAACAGCGATGCTACCACCGCTGCATCGTCATGTGGCTCACAGCAATTGGCAATGCGGAGTCTCGCGGTGGCATGAGATGAACACTTAGCAGATGCCCGACAACTCTTACACATGGGGTGGCACCGCATTTTAATCCTCACGCAGTTTCTGAGCACAGGACCAAAGGTCTAATACAGCCAGCACACCACTCTCAAAATTGCTATAAGAGATAACACGTTTATTTGATTGAACGAGGTTTTACGAGCTGGGGAAAAATAGATGACGGGAGGGAATTCCAAAGTGGAGCAGTACGAGCGAAGAAGAAAAAAGGATAAATATTTTGACCTGCAGTGTGGCGAGCGGGTGAGTGAGTGAACCTGTTGTTGTTGTGATCTACAGTGTGGTAGCTGAACACACAGTGCAGACAGCAGGAAACAATTTCTGGCAGATCGAGTCCTCAACATGGGTCGAGGAACCATCGAGCGAAGTCCACAGGAACGGTAACCATGGGAGTAGCCACAGAAGAATTCTAAGGAGGTGAGACTGCCCGCCTAACCATTGCACATTAACAAGACTCTTGCGAATTAACAAGACTCTTGCGAATGTGCCTTTTGCGCCCCAAGGTGGTTGTCCAATTAAAGCGAGTACAGCCCTTGGTCAATCCACTCCTGCCGTATGAGGGCCTCCCCCACGCGCCGTGTCTGTCATGAGGATCGTGTGATCATACTTCACCCACGCTGATCAGTGGCGGTTGGCGAATGGTTGTGGGGGGCAGGCAGAGAAGCAAGAGCGGTCAAGATAGCACTTGCCACTGGTGTCAGCCATGGCCCGGAAAAATCGCAACACGCGTAGCCGGGTTCATCGTGCAGTGGCGCTAACCGCTGTGCCACCGTTACGGTCTGAATGTGGCATGCCGAGATACGACGTTAATCAGGTCGCACGTCTTATCAAGGTTGTCACCGCACAACCGTGTGGTGCAGGAAGCTCCGCTTCTCAACCCCGAAGCTCATTTGGAGATTTTTCAACAACCAGGTCCCATGTGCAAAATGACACTCATCCTGGTCTCTTGAGTTCTTAACTGGTTAAACAAGACAGACTTAACAACTGACATCCCGGGGCTGGAGTTGTACCGTCAGATGCTCATTGCATAAGCCACCACCTTCAATATTGGAGCATGTTCAAAATCAGAATATGTATTTATACTGGAGGAATCCGATGAGCTATAAAGCTCTTTTTCACAGATGTGCGGTATATGGGCGGGTAAGAACATTACAACAAACCAAACCATCACCATCCTACCAGTCAAAGCCCACTGAGGTATTAACTGATTTTTCAGAAGCGACCTAGCCACAAATGATAGCTCAACAAGGTGACTTATCATTTGGACATTTATAGCAGCAAAATAGTCTAAAGTGAAAAACTGGAGGACCCAGAGAAAAAAATCCACACGACCACGGGGAGAACATGCAAACTCCAAATATACAGGCATCAGGGTCGGGACCTAACCCCTGACCTCCTGTATACCAGGCGAGGTAGTTAACATCACACCACCTTAAATAAATACAGCTGGCAAGATGGGCTTCTCTGTACGTCTAAAGCCCTGTTTGTCAATCTGCCGCTGAACGGACTTTACCGTTTACATGTTATTCAAGTAGTCACCATATATCTGTTCAATGTTTCCGTGGCTCACATTTGTATAATTGGACTCGATCGGTATGCAGAGCCATGCCAACTGCAAGGGAATTTAGACGTTTTATTGCCAACGACAACCACCTACCCCAGCAAGCAAGACTTCTAGAAATGTACCTTGCCACCTACTAGAATCGTGATCTCCATCCCGGGATCACGCTGCTGTTGTCATCACCACCTTCATCATAGAATCTCTCACCCTGATCCAGAATAACGCTTGCCAACAAAGTGGAACAACGCGGACGTCCAGAACAAACACTTAAATCGAGGTTTTTGGGTTAGATCGCGTGAATATAAATGTGTTGCTAAACCCCCCACTACACGACATAGCCAAATAGTAAGGTTTAGCACAGGTTGCATAACCCACAAAAGCCTCTGTTATGGATAATATTGGTCGTGAAAGCCCACGCGTTAAACAAACAACCTCATTTGAAACCCCAAACATCGTCACATCTCCTCGTCCCGGTGTGACCGCCGACAGCATCAGAACATCAACGGCTGCCGGCCGATGTGCCAGCGGACCTCAGCATTGCGCATTTCGCTCACGAACGAATTGCAAAAAATATACAATGAGCCCGGAAGCAAACTGCCGGAGCCCATAACACAGGTTTTTGGGTTAGATCGCATAAATATAAATGTGTCGTTAAACCCGCCACCACCCGACACATAACAGAACATGGTAATTCGTTAATTGTACAACACACCAGTGTGTTGGAGAGTAAATCCACAACATTTACAATCCGCGACAGCCAGATTTCTGCCGGAGCCCGCTTGCGTTCCAGAGCTTTAAATGATTTAACGCCAATTAATGTTCGTGCGAAACGTTCAATGTTGTCATGCGACGCTGTCGGGTTTTCTCTCTCTCTCTTTCAGATATCTCTTCGCTTCATTGCTGCACTCTTTCTTTTTTATGTCATCTGGCAAAGCAAAAAAAAGACAGATCGCCTTTGCCAACGAGAGACTTTATCGTGGTCTCTCTTTGAGTTCTCTCAGCTGGTTAAACAAAATTAACTGGACACTTGAACCCGAGGGAGCCCTTCCCCGTGGCGTTGTAGGTCACGGGAGAGGTGATGACCGCGCGTAGTCAGCGAGCAAGGCCGTGGCAGCCAGGCAGGGGGCTTGAGTCAAACTTCTCGCTGCTGCCAAACCCGAGTTCGACTCTCAACCCCGGCTTAACATCAACGGCGAGTGGCGTCTGAACCGGTCCTGCGGGCCCACCGTCACCAACTTAACATGTATCAACAACAACAACCACCACCACCACCACCACGCGACATACAACCTGCATGACAACCACAACCAATCACCAAAACAAACCACCACGACATCCACCTCCAACCACCACTGCCAAACCACAGCCACCACTAACAACCACCAAAACACCACCATGTCAACCACCACCACCACCACGGTAAACGCCTCGACTGCCTCCCATGGCAGGGACGAGAGGCAGCCACAGCACGCGAGCCGTGGTCCCAAAGCTCCGTCTCCCCTGGGCCCCCTCTCTCCCTGGGCCCCCTCTCACCGGGCCCCCCTCTCTCTGGCCCCTCTCTCTCTCTGACCCCCCTCTCTCACCGGGTCCCCCTCTCTCTGACGCCCCCCCCTCTCTCACCGGTCTCCCATCTCTCTGCCCCCCCCTCTCTCTGCCCCCCCTCTCTCTG
>CM025662.2:5159087-5190650 GCA_014621495.2 Entosphenus tridentatus
TCGTGTTGTGATGCGTGTGTGTTCCGTAGCGTGTTGTGATGTCTGTGCGTTCCGTATCGTGTTTTAATGCGTGTGTGTTCCATTGCATGTTGCGATGCGTGTGTGTTCCATAGCGTGTTGTGATTCGTGCGTGTTTCCTAGCGTGTTGTGATGCATGTGGTGATGCCCGTGTGTGTTCCATAGCGTGTTGTGATGCATGTGTTTCAGAGCGTGTTGTGATGCATGTGTTGCAGAGCGTGTTGTGATGCTTGTGTTGCAGAGCATGTTGTGATGTGTTTCCTAGCGTGTTGTGATGCATGTGGTGATGCGCGTGTGCGTTCCATAGTGTGTTGAAGCATGTGTGTTCCAGAGCGTGTTGTGATGCATGTGTGTTCCAGAGCGTGTTGTGATGCTTGTGCTGCAGAGCCTGTTGTGATGTGTGTTGCCTAGCGTGTTGTGATGCATGTGTGTTCCAATGTGCTGTGATGCATGTGTGTTCCAGAGCATGTTGTGATGCGTGTGCGCGTTCCGTAGCATGTTGTGATTCGTGTGTTCCATAGTGTGTTGTGATGCGTGTGTTGCAGAGCCTGTTGTGATGTGTGTTGCCTAGCGTGTTGTGATGCACGTGTGTTCCAAAGTGTTGTAATGCGTGTTCCGTATCTTGTTGTGATGCGTGTGCATTCCGTAGCGTGTTGAGGTGTGTGTGTGTTCTGTATCGTGTTGTGATGCGTGTGTTCCGTAGCGTGTTGAGATGCGTGTGTGCTCCATAGCATGTTGTGAGTCATGTGTGTGCCACAGCATGTTGTTATGCGTGTGTGTTCAGTCACGTGTTGCGATGCGTGTGTTCCGTATCGTGTTTTAATGCGTGTGTTTCATTGCATGTTGTGATGCGTGTGTGTTCCATAGCATGTTGTTATGCATGTGTGCGTTCCGAAGCGTGTTGTGATGCATGTGCGCTCCATAGCGTGTTGTGATGTGTGTTCCATAGTGTGGTGTGATGCATGTGTTCTATAACATGTTGTGCCTTCCATACGGTTTTGTGATGCATGTGTGTTCCAAAGTGTTGTGATACGTGTTATGTATCATGTTGTGATGCATGTGTGTCCCAGAGCGTGCTGTGATGCGTGTGCGTACTGTAACGTGTTGTGATGAGTTTGCGCGTTCCGTAGCGTGTTTTGATCCGTGTCTATTTCGTATAGTGTTGTGATGCGTGTGCATTACGTAGCGTGGTGTGATGCATGTGTTTTCCAGAAAGTGTTGTGATGCGTGTTCATTCCGTAGCATGTTGTGATGTGTGTGTGTTCCATAGCGTGGTGTGATGCATGTGTGTTCCAGAGTGTTGTAATGCACGTGTTTTCCAGAGCATGTTGTGATGTATGTGTAGTCCAGAGCGTGTTGTGATGTGTGTGTTTTCCAGAGCATGGTGTGATGCATGTTTCAGGGCGTGTTGTGATGCTTGTGTTCTTTCGCACATTGTGTCTTCCATAGGGTTTTGTGATGCATGTGTGTTCCCAAGTGTTGTGATGCATGTGTGTTCCATAGCGTCGTGTGATGCATGTGTGTTCCAGAGGATGTTGTAATGCGTGTGTTTTCCAGAGCATGTTGTGATGCATGTGTTCCGTAGCGTGTTGTGATGCGTGTGTTCCATAGCGTGTTGTGATGCATGTGTTCCATAGCGTGTTGTGATGCGTGTGTTTTCTAGCGGTTGTGATGCGTGTGTTCCATAGCGTGTTGTGATGGATGTGTTCCAGAGTGTGCTGTGATGCTTGTGTTCTATAGCATGTTGTGATTCGTGTGTTCCATAGAATGTTGTAATGCATGTGTGTTCCATAGCATGTTTTATGCGTGTGCGTTCCATAGCGTGTTGTCATGCATTTGTGTTCCATAGCGTGTTGTGATTCGTGTGTTCCAGATCATGTTGTGCTGCGTGTGTGTTCCAGTGTGTTGTGATGCGTGTGCGTTCCAGAGCTTGTTGTGATGCGTGTGCGTTCCATAGCGTGTTGTGATGCGTGTGTTACATAGCGTGTTGTGACGCGTGTTCCGTAGCATTTTGCGATGCATGTGTTGCAGAGCATGTTTTGATGTGTGTTACATAGCGTATTGTAATGCGTTTATGTTCTATAGTGTGTTGTGATGCTTGCGTGTTCCATAGCATGTTGTGATGCTTGCGTGTTCCATTGCGTGTTGTGATGGGTAGTGTTCCATTGCCTGTTGTGATACGTGTGTGTTCCAAAGCGTGATGTGAGGCATGCGTGTGCCATAGCGTGTTATTGTGTGTTCAGTAGCGTGTTGCGATGCGTGTGCGTTCCGTAGTATGTTGTGATGCGTGTGCGCGTTCC
This sequence comes from Entosphenus tridentatus, assembly GCA_014621495.2. NCBI lineage: Eukaryota > Metazoa > Chordata > Hyperoartia > Petromyzontiformes > Petromyzontidae > Entosphenus > Entosphenus tridentatus. Next base: position 5,161,406 of record CM025662.2, read on the forward strand.
CTAGCGTGTTTTGATGCGCGTGTTCCGTAGCTTATTGTTACGTGCGTTTTGTAGCGTATTGTGATGCGTGTGTTCTGTAGCATGTTGTGATGTGTGTGCGTTCCATAGCGTTTTGCGATGCGCGTTCCGTAGCATGTTGTGATGAGTGTGTGTTCCGTGGAGTTGTTATGCGTGTGCGTGTTCCGTAGCGTTTTGTGATGCGTGTGTGTTCCAGTGTTTTGTGATGCATGTGTGTTCCATAGCGTGTTTTTATGCATGTGCGTTCCATAGCGTGTTGTCATGCAACTGTGTTCCATAGCGTGTTGAAGCGTGCGTTCCATAGCGTGTTGTGATGCTTGTGTTGCAGAGCCTGTTGTGATGCATGTGTGTTCCAGAGTGTGTTGTGATGCGTGTTATGTATCATGTTGTGATGCGTGTGTTCCAGAATGTGCTGTGATGCGTGTGCGTAATGTAACGTGTTGTGATGAGTGTGCGCGTTCCGTAGCGTGTTTTGATCCGTGTCTGTTTCGTATCGTGTTGTGATGCATGTGCATTACGTAGCGTGTTGAGGTGTGTGTGTGTTCTGTAGCATGTTGTGATGCATGTGTTCTGTAGCGTGTTGAGGTGTGCATTTATGTTATGTAGCGTGTTCAGGTGTCTGTGTTCCGTAGCGTGTTGTGATGCGTGTTCTGTCGCGTGTTGTGATGCGTGTGTATTCTGTAGCGTGTTGTATGTTCCCTATTGTATTGTGATGCGTGTGTTCCATAACATGTTGTGATGCGTTTGTGTTCCATAGCATGTTGTGAGGCATGTGTGTGTCACAGCATGTTGTCATGTGTGTGTGTTCAGTCGCGTGTTGCGATGCGTGCGTTCCGTAGCGTGTTGTGATTCGTGCGTGTTCCCTAGCGTGTTGTGATGCATGTGTGTTCCAGAGCATGTTGTGATGCTTGTGTTCCAGGGCGTGTTGTGATGCTTGTGTTCCAGGGCGTGTTGTGATGCATGTGTTCTCTAGCATGTTGTGATGTGTGCGTGTTCCGTAGCGTGTTGTGATGCATGTGTGTTCCCTAGCGTGTTGTGATACATGTGTTTTCCAGAGCATGTTGTGATGCGTGTGTTCCAGGGCGTGTTGTGATGCTCGTGTTCTTTCGCACATTGTGTCTTCCATAGGGTTTTGTGATGCATGTGCGTTCCGTATCGTGTTGCGATGCGTGTGTTCCATAGCGTGTTGTGATGCATGTGCGTTCCGTAGCATGTTGTGATGTGTGTGTTCCATAGCCTGTTGTAATGCGTGTGTTCCAGAGCATGTTGTGATGCATGTGTTCCAGGGCGTGTTGTGATGTGTGTGCGTTCCGTTCCGTAACGTGTTGTGATGGATGTGCGCGTTCTGTAGCTTGTTGTGATGCGTATGTGTTCCAATGTTTTGTGATGCGTGTGTGTTCCATCGCGTGTTTTTATGCATGTGCGTTCCCTAGCATGTTGTGAAACATTTGTGTTCCATAGCATGTTGCGACTCGTGTGTATTCCAAAGCGTGTTGTAATGCATGTGCGCGTTCGGTAGTGTTGTGATGCTTGTGTTCCTTCATGTGATGCGTGTGGGTGTCATAGCGTGTTTTTATGCGTGTGTGATCCCTAGCGTGTTGTGATGCGTTCGTGTTCCAGAGCGTGTTGTGATGCTTGTGCGTTCCATAGCGTGTTGTGATGCTTGTGTTACAGAGGCTCTTGTGATGTGTGTTGCAGAGCATGTTGTGACGTGTGTTGCCTAGAGTGTTGTGACGTGTTCAATAGTTTGTTGGGATTAGTGTGCCTTCCGTAGCGTGTTGTGATGCGTGTTGTCACAGCATGTTAGTGGACAGGCATCCCACTATGTGCGCAATGAATGTTGTGACGCATGGTACCACTCGGAAACGGGCCACATTCCATAACTATCCGTCATTGGTGTAAGCATCTGAGCCACACTGATTGGGAACTAGAGGGGGGGGGGCGTCGTTTTGACCCAGCAAGAGCGCCGTGTGTTGTAATCTTGTCGCATTACGATCGTCACTCATGCAGTGGCAGAAGTGACTGAGCCGTGTGTGGCAGTACGGTGCTTTGCCCCGTGTCTTTGAGAGTGTGCAGCAAAGAAATAGTTCAACGCAATACTTTGGTCACCGAGGTCTCGTGTAATTAAATATTTACATTTCTCCATTATTTACGATTCGTGTGACTTTTGGGTAAGGCCACGAAACGATCCGCCCAAAATTCATGCTGTTAAGATCCCTCCATCACCCGACACAGCCAAACTAATTCAAATGCCCACGTGTACGAGGCGTTTAACAACAGTTATTATTACAGCTCACTCTCCCCATGAGTTGAAGCAGTCCCCACAGCCAAATGTAGCGATTAGATACTGTGTATAAGCCGTTTCGCTTGAAACTGCGTCAGGCATCTGCAGGTCAGAAACTAGAATCTCACCCAGATCCCGTCTCATTGGAGACACAAATAACATCCCACCATCCTGGCTTTGACATTCCTCTTCCTCCTCGAAAACACCGGTGGTGGAACCACCATCAACTGCATCGGAAGAACATCAACAGGCCGATGCGCACATCTCCTTCGTGAATGGGAAATTGAAGAGACGGAGCCACAGTGGTGCGACTGTGGCAATGCAACCCAAACTATGGACCGTGTAGTTAACCCACTGGAGTCATCGGAGGAGGAACGGCAAAACGACACGAACTCTCTCTCTCTCCTGAAGTCCTCTCATTGTGGCCAGCAGCAGCAGCCATAAACTTTGGCATTTAACTCATGAACCACATTGCTGCTGCTGCTGCCATCATGCGCAAAAATAGGTCAGACAGCAGGAAGTCAGAATGTCGGGTGGTGGAGGGTTTCACGACAAAACCCTTGGGACAGATTACGCGGCGGAAACCCCCTCCCCGCAGCAACTCCATCCCATCCCACCCAAATAAATAAATAAACAACCATGGCACCGGATGAGTAAACCGGCGCGCGCAATAACTCTGCCCTCTCTTCCATTCGTTACCACCGGGCAGGCGCTCGTGCGGCTTCCACACAGAACCGCACTCAAGTGCGCAGACTCCCGGCGGCGGCGGCGGCGCGGGCCTCGGCGCAGAGCGGCCCGGCGGGGAGCGGCTCGGCGCGAAGCGGCCGTGCGATGTTCGGCCGCAAGCGAAGGCGGCCCGAGATTTCGGCGCCGCGCAACTTCGTGCACCGCGTGCACACGGGTTACGACCCGCAGGGCATGCGCTTCACGGGGCTGCCCGTGCAGTGGCACGGCCTCCTGCAGGAGACGCTGGCGCCCCGCCACCGGCACAGCAGCCCCGACCCGTCCTGCATCCCCCCCCGCGAGCTGCGCGCCATGAAGGTGACGAGGCCAGGTGCATGCGGGGCGCAGCGCGGCCGGGCGGGGGGGCGGGCCGTCGAGCAGGCAGTGGGGCGTGGGATGGCAATAACAATAATTTACTTAACGATACACACCGAGTCGTAATAATGTTTTTTTCAAGAGGGTCCTGCCACTAACATTGGGATTTTAATTTTTAAGATGTTTTCAGTCCGATTAATCATAACGAGTCGTGTTCATCATACAAGTGGGAGGGAAACCGGAGCACCTGGAGAAAATATCACGCCATGTGCGAGGGGGCAACGCTCTATTCCCCGTACAAATGGATGCAGATTAGTCCACTTGCTGTCCCGCCTTATCCTGGCGAGCCAGGGTATGGTAACCCCGATGCCCACGGGACGATAGTTTCGCAACATTGGTGCGATCCACCAACCCTCGCCTCCACAGTGCTGGATTTACAGGCCGCGTGTGTAAACACGAGTGCCCGAGTAGGTTTGCATGGATGTGCCTCTGTGCTGCTCCCCACGTGTTTGGGGTTGAACTGTGCGTTGTCCTTGTTCGACACGACGTCCGACGCAAAAGCTCCCAGCTTGTGCAGCGAAACGTCGGACACCGCACCGAACCGACGCGCGGCACAGACCCGACAATACGCTGGCGAGAGAGTTGACTCGCCGCTGCGTCTCTCTGTGCCCATTACAGAAGATCGTGCGAGGCAGGCGGGCTGCGACGGATGGAGATTTGAACGGGCTCCTGGACGACTTCTACAAACTGTCAATCCCCGGCTCAAACTCTCTGTACTCCGAGTGCGCCACCAGACAGAGCTGCGTGTCCGACCAAGGCCCGCTCTCCAACTGGGAACGCACGGATCGGGACACCCACGCGCACAAACAACAGAGCGGCCTGCGCCCCCAGCGGCACAGCAGCGAGCCGTCGCCGCACAGGGAATACGGCGTCTACCCGGACGCGTCGGCCGCTTGTCCGGCCGGTCTCGGACATCGGCCAGACTCGCCGAGTCACGGGAGGTCGCGCGGAGGCCGGGACGTCAGGGCCTGCGTTCGGCAGCAGTACGAAGCCTTCCCGCTGCTCTCGTCCAACCAGCCGCTCAGCGTGGCCTGCGCGCCGGCGGAAAACCGGTGGAACGCCAACGTCGGCGGCTGGATACCGAAACCGCGCGACGGCAAATCCTCGTCCGCGTTTTGCCAAAGCGGGAGCGACAGCGCCGAGGCGTCGAGCCGGCACCGACACGGCGCAAATGCGGCAACCCCTCCGCACGGGGGGAACGGGCCGGGGCCGGTGGCGGATCGCAGAAGAAGTAACGACAACAACAACCACCACGACCACAGCGCCGTTGCCATCACCGCTGCTGCCCTTACAGTCGCTGCTCACGATGAAGACCGCCGCCGCCGCGTCGTCGTCGCGCCTGCCCAGCACCGCAGGGCGCCGCAAGCGGCAAGCTTCGAGACGCCCGATTTATCCGGACCGGAGTCGTGCGACTGCTCTCGCGACGCGGTGCGCTACAGGCACAGAGACCCTGGGGAGCACAGAGAGGCACAGCAGCAGCAGCAGCAGCGGCAGCGGCCACACTCGCTGCTGGAGCCCGCGGTGGGGCCCGTGCGACTCCACGAGCGGCCCTGGTCAGGGTACGCCCTGTGGGGGCCTCAGCTGCCTCTGGCACCCGGACTCTCCAGGGTCAGACGACGCGAGAGCCAGGAGTTCGTATAGCAGCGGGGAGGAATTTCTTCACCGCACTGGTGCATGTGATGTTTGCCGGTGGACTGAAGTCGGGGACATGACGAGTAAGTAGCCGCAGCCATAGCAAGGGTGATATACTGGACATGGTGTGCCGACTGTGGGAGATCTTTTTTTTTTTCCGGACAGGCCAGGCAGATGTTTAGCTATTGATATCGAGAATTACTGACGTCTGTTCCGGTCAAAAGCTTAGTTCTGCAAGGACTTGGCACTTGACCGGTTTCGCATCTTCTAACCACCGACTCAAATCAAGAGCTGCCCTGCCGGCACTGAGGAACTCCCATCAAATCCGCATATGGGTGACGTGGAACACACAGACCGTCGTACCTCAGGTGTCAGAAATGTTCACACATTGTTCGGGCACTTGGGGTGGCGTGCGGCGGCACAGTGGTTAGCTCAGTGCGTTAAAAGCCCGGCGACCACGACTCCTACGTCCCAGCCACGGCCAACATCAGTGGCACGCGATATCCTAACGAATCCTGGGCTATCCACGCCTTCGGCAACCCGCAGTGAGCAGCGTGCTGAAGTACGGTCAAACAACTGAGGTGGCATTGGGGAGGCCTTCATCCAGCAGTGGATTGATAAAGGTGCCGTAGACACGCAGACACACACACGGGTAACAGAGTCCAGCGGCATCAGGAAAGTATCACAGGGCCCGGTTAAATGTCCACACGAGTCAAGCTCAGACACGGGGGGGGGAGGGACAAATGTGATGATCGCAAGTCACAAAAGAACTGCTGACGCTATACAACCGAGACATCTACCAAGCAAACGTGCACGTGGCAGGCAATCGCCCAGGAAGGGGGCTTCTGCTTTCGAAGGAGCGACTTGTTATTGGACCTCTCTGGGCCGCAGAGATGGGGGGGGGTGGCAGGTAGGGTAGTTGTCCCCCCTACTGCCACGGCTCGTATCCAACAGGGCCTCTCCCCATCTGGGATTTTATTTTTGGCGTCTTTAAAATATATATTTTGAGATGTCTCCAATTCTCTCCATGTGGTCCTCGAGCCATCGGTAACCACCTGGGGGGAGGGGGACGTGCCAACGCCGATTTTCCTGAAGCATTTTTTATCTAGAGGCCACAAAGCCGTCCGATAGCAAGGTCATGGCGGTAGCTTGTTTTTTTTTACGTTAAATTGTTCGTTAATATGGGTAACCGTCGTAGTGTATTAGATAGAGAATATCGTTTAGTTTTTTAAATAAAAACCACAAGAGGAACGAAACATCCGCGGGAGCGTGACAAATAAACATGGATGCGCAAAGAGATCCATCTCCCACCATAGATTCTGCGAGTGGTGGACACTGCAGAGTGGTGGACACTGCCCATGGTGGATACGGGTAGCATTTCGCCACCCCCTTGGGCTGAATGTCTCCGAGCAGGATCACCGCAGCGGAGGACCGAGAGCCGCTGCGGTTCAACATTAAGAGAGAAGCAGTCTCCGCGTGCTTCTCCTCCTCGGCTGTTGTGCTTCGTGCTGTTCGGAATTTGGAAGCCGAGGTTTTCCCTTTACAGGAGCTGTGGTGACCGCGACAGGGCCGGTGGGGGTTCGTGTGCAGTAACGTTGCGTGGTACGACCCACGACATTCTCCTTCCCATACTTCGTCGTATTGTCGCTCAATGGGGTTATTTCTGTTGATAATTATCTGCGTATCTCTCGGGGGGTGTAATTTGCAGCCCTCTGCTGAAAGCTCTGCCGTTCAGGAACTGTAATGATTACAAAAATTACCGTACAACCACCGTACAATCAAATTGCTCTGAGTGGAAAAATCATGACCCTTGAGCTGGATACGGACTCAAAACTTCCATTCCACGTGGCCCCGCCGCTGCTTAACGATGACTCCCAAACTCGCAGACGTGCTTCCGTGCAGCATTCACTCCTCGCCTCTCGCGGAGACAGGACGGCTCGGAGGCGCGAGGGCAAACCACGAACGAGCGGGAAGGAGGAAAGCAGATGGGCGGGCGAGCCGACGCCAACAATCGCAGGAGTTCTGCGGTCCTACATATGTTGAGATCTTTTCATCCAATTCGTGAGTGTTCATGCGCGCGGGAGGAAAGTGGAGCACTCGGGAGAAAACCCACACATGGGAGGGGGCAATGCTATATAAAACAGATGGAACAGATGAAGATTCGTCCACATTTTGGCTAGCCGGGGGTACACGGGGGGCTGCTTCCTCGATGCCCACGGGAAGGGATTTTCACAACCATGTAGGGCGATCGAGCAAGCCTCCACCGCCTCCAAGTGCTGGATTGATGGAAGTCCCCACGCGGAGCGAGCGCCGCAACTTAATGCCACACGGCCCACGAACTTCGCGCGACCTGTGGCCAACATGAAAATCCGCGACCTCGTAACAGCCTGCAAGTGACGGACGCTCAGGGTCCAGCCGCTCGTGCCGGCCGCGACGTCGCCGCGTTCGCGAGAGGAGTTGCAGGCCCAGGCGTCGCACGCCACGAGGGGGGGGGGGGGGTGGAAGCCCTCGCCGCAATATCGGATAAACGCCGAGGGCGCGCGCGCTCATGTGCACGGTCGACCGCCGGAGGTGTCTCATTGAAAGTTGCTATTCTGCCCCTGGGTACAGATGAAAATGTTCCCTCACTCCTGCCTTGGAAAGATGGGCCCACCCCTCTGTTTAACCACTAGCTGTTGATAATCACCCGTGTTTCTCTTCCCTTGCTGTACTCTCTGAGGGGGTTTCTGCAGTCCATTGTTACAAAAAATGTACTAATGTATTGGTGGGCGATCTCGAAATTGGACTCTTAGAAAAACTATGAAAACGACTGTGCACACATGCGTCCTTTTTTTATCCTGTACGTGATCTAGCCGCTACCTACGCATTCCCCCTCGCTACGACGGCGACGCGCGTTATCGCCAGGGACAATACATCTCGCTTGATTCGCACCGATTGATTTACGTTGACTGATTATTGATCCGATTCCCATCGCGCTTCGTTTACAGTTTGCATTGCACCTGCTCAGCGCTTACTGCCTACACTCATCGAAGAAAACATTGTTTTTCGCCGATGTGCCATGTTGTCGTCAGCGGCCGCGCTCTATCTGCTGCTGGATGAAGGCCTGCCCAAGCTGTCTTCGCCGTCTCTCTCTCTCGGTCTTGAGATGCAATGATCCGGCCAAGAGCCCACGGAGCGTGTGGATTGAGGCGCAAAATAGAATTAAGCGAGCGTTCCGGTCAACAAAGTGATGCAAAATATTTATTTAAGAGAAAACCTCAATTTACAAGCGGCAGTTTCAATGCCAACTACTTTATTTGAAGACGGTACGAAAGATTTGACGAACGCGCGTCTGACGTGAACAGCAACTCGCTGCTGGTTTAAAAAGGCAACGGTAAGCTGTGTGAATGACTGGAGGAAGAGTTTCCAGTCGACAAACAATGTGACGTAAAGGGGACAATTTCGCCGCCGTGCCGGAGTTGTCGACCACGTCGTCCCGACAACGGCCCCGTTGTTGCCGACAACGGCGCGGAAGTGACGGTTCTCGAAAGCGACATCACTGCCCCGTGACCTCGCGTCATCGGATCGATTCGGTCCCAAATTTTTGTATCCAGGCTCGGATTTACAGACTTTTCTGACGAAACGGGAATAATAAATCGGTGACGCATCCCTGCACTGCAAGATGTGCCGTTTAAAACTGTGCCAAAACACTTCCACATGTCCGCGTCTCACACGAGCTTCGAATACTTTATTTACATGGAAAATATAACAGTATTTTTAGCAAATATGCTTAAAACACACACGAGAAGCAGAGTGTCAACGCTGCTCTATCAACGGAGCATTGATCTAGTTCTGAAACTATCGGAGGCCAAAGAATGGGAAAACTCACATACGTAGGCATATAGTTGCAAACCACAAGCGAACAAAGACATCGACGAAATACGTCTCACACACAGAGCTGGACGGCAGAGTGAATTAGCAGTTCGATAACAAGGTGATATCTATCTAAACGGAGTGCAGGAGATGTCTTGCCAGCGTGGAAGAGTAGGCCAAATACCCTCTCAATCAGAGGTCGCCAACCTGTGGCTCCGGAGGCACACCCGGCTATTTAATGAGCAGCTCTTGAAATATCGAGTTTTTTTGGGGGGAATTCATATCACTTATCTCGTCATGTTATTTGGATGGCCCGACCCCTGCTCTACACGGTCTCCTCTAGAGGTCCCCCCTCTACGGTAGAGGCCCTTCCGCCGGCGGTGGCGTGAGCAAGCGATTGCAGGGCTGCGCCTGTTGCCCGTTAGGTCCTGGCAGGACCACCCTGCCGGGTGGTGCCTACAGTGTGGTGCCCATGGGGGGCCTATGCACGAAGGGCCGGGGGATCGCTGAGGATTACTTTTTGTGAATGAGACGCAGACCCCAAACCTGCCGGGCTACCAGGTGACCGAAGTACGGCAGCGCAGTTCCCGTAAGTCTCCAGACTAGAAGATGTACTGCCCGGTGTCGATAAAGTTACACAAAAATCTGGTCTCTGCCACGCGGCTATCAGATCACAAGACATACCCCGGATGTATTTTTGAGTGATATGCCCTCACACGCGTTCATTCCAAACATACAAACAACGCAAGATCGTCCCTCGTCCCTTATCCCTCCACACCTCTTTTCCACTCGCAGAAACCGAGCTGTGCTGGCACCGTTTCGAGTCAGCGCGGGGCGCAGGGCGCGCCCGGCTGGGACGCTGAGATGCGCGTAGATGGCGCGCGGTGATGGCTCCTAGCCCGATTCAGATGACGAGGCCGGCGTAGAACTCGGCTCAAGGTTCCGGCTCGGCAAAATGCCGGTGAAAAAAAGCACCCGTTGCCGTGCTGTGCTGTGGTACGGCTTGGATGTGCGGTGGAAAAGGGTTGTTATCATCCTACTGCATTGTGAGCATGCACCGGTGATGCACACGAGGCCCTGGCGGGTGGTGGTTTAGGTACGCGTGGTTTTGCACGCGGTGCACGCCATCTTACGCTCCACCAGCTGCACCATGAGGTCGGAGTAATGCTCCAGCAGGTGAACGGCCTTACCGTCCGCCCAGCCGGGCAGCTCCGCACACGGCTGCTGCTGCTGGCTCTGTGAGCCTGCGCCCTGCGCGATGGAGACATGTGCTTTACGGAAACCAGAATTCGGTTGCTGCTGCTGTTGGCAGCCTCTCTGCACGGCAGGGCGCGCGGTGCCAGCGGCGTCGCTGGGCTCGCCCTCCCGCTCAGGACTTGACAGACGAGCGACAGATTCCAGTTCCGCCCCCAGGGAGGAGAAGCTGTGGAGCAGCACAGCGGCCGTCTGTGCGTGCTGCTCGGAGTCCGCCGTGGAAACCTGGCGAGGTCACAGAGTTGAAAAAAAAAGAGTCGGTGAGCATTGTTGCGACGGTGATCATCTCCCGTTTACAGCCCTGAGGCCAGTGGTGGATACATTCCTATGAGAGGTGAGTTTATCCGTAGGGCAACCCACTTTTAATTTCCCCCACAGAGCGGCAGTCGCTTAACAGCCCCGGTGAATCAAACCCCCCCAACCAGGATTTGAACTCGCAACCCTCGAATTGCGAGCCGCCTCTCCTCTCTCTGCCGCAGAGCCTCCGGCCCCCTTAAGAGGCTCCGGCGGAAACCTGCAGCACGCGGACAACCACGCGCCGCTTACATCGCGACCGCCAGCTCCCGCCCGTCCCTGCAAGCCAGCGAGCATCCCGGGGAGCCGGGAAAGAACCACGCGGACACGACCACGAACATCGCACACACAATGCCTGGACAGACTCCTTCAAGATGGACAAGTCTGCATGGCCAAGGCCGCTGTGCCACCACATCCGGTCCTGGACCTCCCCAAGGTCGATTAAGCCCCAAATGAGTACCTGGTGTGGTGCGTACGCCTCGCGTTGCGTACCGCTCGTGTAGCGAAACCCTTGCGTGCGTAGCCCTTGCGTGCGTACACCTCACGTGTGTACACCTCACGTAACCCGCCGTCGTCTTACCCGGTTGTAGAGGCGTAGAGCTTTGCGCACCGCGGAACGCAGCTCGCTCAGGACCAGCTGACAATCCTCCTCCGTCACGGGCAGCCCTGAAACAACGCACAGCGCAACGCGACGACGCTCAACATTCAGTCACACGGCCGGCGTGGTGGCGGCGGCGGAGCGGGCGGCTAGCAATCGGAAAGCTCCCGAGTTCACATCCCGGCCAGGGGGTTGTAGACTCGGCAACATCGTCGCCTCCAGGGTCGATAAAATGTGCACCGCCTTTGTGGGGAGGTCAACAATAGTGGTTGCCCTATGGAGAGACTCGCCCCCCCCCTCCCCCGCCGCCATACGAATTTGAAATCACGTGTACCGACTATCTGCAGGGGCTGTAAACAGAAGCGGCGGTGCCTCAATGTGGCTCGTTTGAGCAGCAGGGAATCTCTTCAACTCAACGTGTCTGTCAATAGCACTTTTGCGGAACCTTAAAAGAAAAAAAGATATACATATATAACAGGCGACGTTTCAAGCAATGGCCCTTATTGATGGCACGTTACGATTGCTGCATTAATTTTATTTTAAGGCCATACAGTGTTGCTAACGAGCGTGTTGAGCACTGCGCTTGTGCACCCACTGCCAAACGCAGCAGCATCATCATCGGATAATCACTTGCACGTGCCTTTTTTCTTTTGCTCAAGCGAATACGGGGATTTCACTGGCAAACACAGTTCTTGGCCTGGCGATAATTGCGGGGCGACCGCACCTATATTCTCACGTCGCCTTCGCCAACTCTTCCTGCCGTTCCTAGAGACACACAAATATGCGAGCGGCGTCCGCCATCGTCTATGGACGCAAAACACAAATGCCGGAGCTCACGCGACATGGCGGCGCAGTACGACTGCGAGCTACAACTCCATTCCTTCTCATTCCCGGCGGCGGTAATCCCCGCTCCTCCTCGTGCCTCGCTGTCTCGAGGATTAACATTCCTACTCCCCCATCCCCGTCTGTCAAACTCCCTCCTGCTCTCCCCCCACCCCCCCATCTGTTCCAAATGTTTCCCAAGGTCCAATTGGCATCGTGAGGTCACACCCTGGGAGTAGGGTCGTTAATTTTGGATTCTGGCGTCGTCGATAATCGCCCGCGCAAAAAGAAAAACCCGATGACATATTCTTGTTCTCGTTAGGCTTTCACGACCAATGTTATCGTCAGGTAAAAATGTCTTAAAATCCTCCTTAACCCGACAGCCAATTAACGTATGTATGTTGAACTTCTTTTGCACTGTGCGTAGCCAACCCTGCTATTCGGAGGTGCGGGGGAAGGACAACAAACTCTGGGTCTCTATGTGAGTTTATGGGTCTCTGTGTGAGTCGATGGATGTATGTATGTTGAACTTCTATCGCACCGAACGTAGCCAACTGTGCTAATCGGAAGTGCGGGGGAAGGACAACAAACTAAGCACAAAACACAGTTGTAAAGAAGTTCGTTTTTTTATATAGATTTTAAAGATTTTATAAATGTGTCACGTGATTCAAACGTGCCGCAGCAGCACCACCACTCTGGAGAGGAATCTTACGTCTTTAGTGGGTTCGACGTTCTTGCCGGAGATCACATCCAGTGTCATAGGTTAACAAGAGCTCACACCTCGAGTGGTTGAAGAATGGTCAACCCGCGCTGACCAGCGTGCAGTACGGTCAAGCAATTCGTGTTGGCGAGATGACTCAGTGAGTAGAGGCCTTTATCCAGCAGTGGACTGATAAAAGGGCTGAACGTTATTTAAAAACGTACGCATGTTATATCCCGTGTGTAACGAGTGGTCATGTGACCAATCACGTGGGAACACGTGCGCCGCGCGGCTCCACTGTTTGCTTCGATCGGCTAAATCGTGACCCAAGTCGAACCGAATTTAATTTACAGATTATTTAATGGCTTTCACGACCGATAATCAATTCCATAAATGATTGTAGAGCCAAGTGGGCACGTGCGCGGGCACGCATGCAAGTGCATTAATACACGCTCCACGATTTATCACCACAATCACCATCCTCCGACTTCCTCTGCTAGATCCTGTAATTGGGGAGCCATTTAAATAGATATAAATAGCACTGAAATTAGAATCATCACCCAGCAGATGATAAATAATTCACGCGTGATACTTTACAACCCCTTAATGAGAGTAATTTTTGTCATATTGCGGCGTTAATGATGATGGTGATGCGAGCATATTCAGCCCACGACCAGTTTAATTTCGGCAAGACACTCATTGCAACATCTGACATTGTCACGGCTCCAACGTCAAGTTTTGACATCGAGCCACAAGGGCTTCGGAAGGTGAGTTTCTGTGATGTTTACGTGGAGCGAGCGAATTAGCGAGCACGCGCGGACAGTCGCTCGGCGGTTGCGTCGCACGCGCCAGGCTGCTACGGTTAACGAGCGAGGATGCACGCACCTGTGTCACCGTCGAGCTCTCGGTCGCCGGGCAAGAGGTTCTTCCTGTTCAACTGTGTATGCTCAGCAGCGGCAGAAGCGTCCTCAGCAGCTCCGGTAAGTTGTCCTGGTGCTCCATTGCTTGCGTCAGAGATCTCGATGCACTTCAGGCGGCCATTGTTCTTTAAGTTGCCCGCAAACACCTCCTTTGTCGCAGAGAGCCTGGAGGCCGAGCCGCCCGCCTTTCCGTCCGCGGAGGCCTCAGCAGAAGGAGGGTTGCCACCCACGCCCGTACGGCCGTTCACCAGCTCCCTCGTCTGTCCCGGCGCAGACGCCGCGTCGCCGGGCACCGGGCAGGAGGAGGCCGATTCAGGCGTGGAGTGACACACGTCAAGTGCAGACGTTCTCCCCACTCCCGCCGTCCGCCCTGACGGTCTGCGGTCCGACTCGACTCTGGGCTTATCAGAGCCCCTCTTGACAAGCATTTCCGTACGAGGTTGCGGCGCCCCGGCGCAACTCACTTGGCCAGAGCTGCCCCTCTCAATACCCCCGCCGCTTGCAGGTGCGATCGAGTCGGGCGCCGCGTTTCCGTTCCGCAGATTTTCCGGAGCGTCGTCGCGCACATCCGACCCCCGGGTGCTTTTCAAATTGTCCGAAATATTCACGACGAACGTTCCGCCTTTTACAGACGCCTGGCCATTGCCCGACCGGGCAGCCGCTCCGCAGGATGTGGCGACGACACTGCCGCTGCACGGCGCTGCTCCGACGACTCGACGCTGCGCTCCCAGAAGCCTCGCGTCATCGCTGCAGTCTGCGTTGTCCCCAGCAGCGCTGGTCGCTTGCTGTTTGTGGGTCGCAACCCGACGTCTCGCAGCAAGCCCTTTGCCGTGGGCTCCTTCCGCAATTACAGAATCACCTGCGGGATTTACCTTTGTAGCAAAGGCATCGGAATGATTGGAGTCCTGCTCTGCAGCCAATGGTTTGTCTTGAGCGGCATGAGCCCGAGAGGAGCTCTGGTTTGGCTGTGGCTTGCCGTTCTCGGGGTGGCCTCTCTCGCTGGCATCGCCGCGCTGGGTGGCATCGCTTCGGTGCGTTGCAACGTTACGCTGCGGCGTTACATCGCGGCATAGCTGCGACTCCGATTCTCTTGCGCCGACTACCTGCGAGGAACTTACATCGGTAGGACTTGAGATTCCCTTCTCCGATTCACAATCGACGTCGCGTTGTGCTCTCCCCACCGATCCGCCGGCACCTTCAGCGCACACCCGCTTGCCGGAGCTCAACGCCGGCTTCACTCTGGACTCTGTGGACGGCACGGAGGGACCCCCCGGCTTCACGCTGCGCCGAGCGGAACTCGGTCTCTGCTTTGTCGGGTTTGCTCCAAGCGCGCTCGTGTCCGGGGGCGGCATCATCGTCCTGTCGAGGAGCTTGCTTGGAGCGTCCTCCTCCCCTCCGTCACTCTTCGACGGCCTTGATGGAGCGGAACAGCTGGGGGGTACGCTGCCGAACGATGCCCGCTCTTGACCTTGGGGTGACCTGGCGAATCCTCTCTCACGCGCAGCGACGTCGTTGGCCGGAGCCGTTCCCTTTTTCCGCTGGGCGGCGCCTTCCATGGCGGCACGAGATCCATCGTCGAGCGTGTCCGTCAAGGCGGCCTTCGCGACGGAGGTGGCGTCGTCGTCGCCGCTCATTGCGCATCTCGCGGCGAGGCTCTCCGTCGTGTCCGTGCCCGACGCGCACGGCGACGCGCCCTCCTCGGAAGCCGTCGGCACGGCATCGCTGCCGCCGCAGCCAGGAGACAGAGGCAGCAGCCTGCGCTGCGGCGCCCTCCGTTCTGTCTCGGTCCACAGCAGGCGACCGTGAAGCTGCGTGGCTGAAAAAGAGAAAACAAACAGCCTGAACTGCTGTCGCCAAACACGTTACGTCCGGAGATGCCAGGGGATAGTGGAGGCCGCAGGTCACTTTGTTCACGCGTACTGTGGCGCTTACAAGTCGCAGTGGCGCGCGGGCCAGCGGACGCGCGGTCGTTGCTCGTCTCAGACGTTCTCAGTTCGAATTCGACGGGTCACCCTGTGGGTGAGTTAACCGTGTAAATACTTGGATTTATCACTCATGTCGAAGCCTGGTTTTCACCAGTGGCCACCGCCAGGGTCCACTCAATATTGACCATTGATTTGGTTCCGTTAAATCGAGGAACCGTCCGACCCAAATCTCGGGAACGAGTCAAAATCTGCCTTTGGAACACGGAGCCAGCCATTGGTCATCAGGGCTGGGTTGCTGCTATACGGCAACAGACTGTGAAGCTTCGTGTTCAGCCGCTCGTATAAAAATCCCGTCTATACGACTGCTTCGACATCACGAGAACTGATTTTGACGCACCACCACCAACGCAAGATTTTGACCGGGGTTGCGAATCGTGGGAAAATAAATAAAGATTGTGTTTTTTACTTTACTTCTCTTTACCACCACGCACCACCGGTGTACTGCCAATACATTGAAACGCCCGGTTGCAGACCAGGTGCTAACTCATCTCGTGCCACACAGGGACAGCAGCTGCCACTGGAGGCACCCTTCAAATGTATCAAGGGTGCTCTATTAAAAACAAGTCATCATCATCACCTTCATCACCGAGGTCAGGAGCTGATGATGATTTCACTGCAGGGGGCTGCAGACCGGGAACAACGGGCCCCGTGCTTCCGTCTCCCGCTGCCTCGGTGTTGCCGACGTGGTCGCACTGGGCCTTGCCAATTTTGTCGCAATCGTGACTTCCCGCGAGTGCCAGGCTCCTCTCCTCGCTGCCTGGGTCCTTCTGCCACCCAACGAGACAACAAGAAATCATGTCAACCAAAAGTCAGGACCAGAATGAGTTGAAACCAGCGGCTCGGAGGGCAGAGGCGGCTGAGCCGGAACCGCTGAGATCTTGGGTTCCAATCCAGGTTTTAGGTTTTGCCTGTGAATAAACTTGGGATCTTAAGTGCAGTGAGTTGATCGTCTCAGGCTACGGTCACCAATGACCGCACACAAAAAGCATGCCGTTAGAGTTGGTCCTGCACTTAATTTGGATAAATCTTTTAAATCTAAATAAAAAAACTAACTTCTTTACAACTGCGTTTTGTGTTTAGTTTGTTGTCCTTCCACCGCACTTCCAGTTTTGAGAATCTTGCCTGACATACGACCAACATCACTCTTTGTAGCGGGTGCACTTGAGAGAGTGCTACAACCCTACTTTGTGGACCAGAGGGCACTTGCAGGGATCTCAGAAGCAGCTCTGCAATTTAACACGTAGGCTTTCACGACCAATATCACCATTATACAGGCTTTTTTGTTGTTGTTAAATCCGTCGTTAAACCCGCCACCACCCGGCAGCCAATCAGTAAGGTTTGTCATGATAGCTCTGCAATATCCGCTGCTGTGGGCCATTCTCCAACAAGGTGGTGGGGGGGGGGGGTTGCAGTGCTCTTTTGGCACGGGGAGAATGACGAACACGACGGTAGGGACCCGGGTGCTCGGCGTCACGACTCGGGACGGCCCCGAGAGCGACTCACGGGAGGAGGTAAGAGGCGGGTCGTGCCGAGGGTCTCGGACGCGTGGGATTGGCACTCGCGCCGGCCTGGTGGCAGCTCCTGCGTCGCAGCCCTGTCCAACAGCGTCGGTGGGTTCGCCGGCAACAGTCTCGGTCTCATGGGCAGCTGGCGCCCTTCCCTACGTAGTCAAACAGAAGCAGCCGGTTGTACATTCCCAAAAAAAAAAGCGTGACTGTTAAACGTCCACCGTGAAGCAGACGGCGCGTAGAGTCTACGGTTCACAGCATTAACCAGGGTGGCCGCTGGGCTCAAACCGCAAACCTCTGTAATGAGCGGTGAGTGCACTACCGCTCGGCCGCGTCATTAAACCAGGTGGGAGATGGATAGAGATAAATGGAGATGGAGGTAGATGGATGGAGGTGTATGGAGATAAATGGAGATGGAGGTAGATGGATGGAGGTGGATGCGCAGCCTCGCCGCCCTCACACCTGGGCTGCGTGCGGAAGGCCTTGAAGAGGAAGCGCGAGGAGATGCTGAGGCGGGGGTTCAGCGCGATCTCCTTCCTCGGCTGCGGGTTGGGACAGAGCCCCTCCAGGCTCTGGTCGAACATCTCTGGAAGGGAAATTAAAATGGAAAAAAACGGTGATGCAACAACGGGCCAAGCCAGCTTTCCCCACCCCCTCCCTTCCAGGAGCCTCAGCGCTGTGGGAAGCGGTCGCCGTTTTCCCATACGCGATCGACACGGCCGGCAAAGCTGGTGGAGGTGCAGTGATGACACTCGCGTGCCTCGCAGCGAGAAGGACCTGGTTTCGATTCCCGACACAATTTGTATGTTATCCTCCTGTTCTGCGGTCGCTCTCATTCACTCACTCTGTTCTGCAGAGTGAGTGTGTGAGTGTGCAGTTTGTATGTCATGTCCCTATTCTGCAGAGTGAGTGTGTGAGAGTGCAGTTTGTATGTTCTCCCCCTCTTCTGTAGAGGGTGAGTGTGACTGTATGTGAGTGGGTGTTTTAGCATGCAAGTAGCCGGCATTGGCCAAACATCTATATGCCAACAAGTTATCTGTAAACAGACCCACATACTCACATACAAACCCAGACTCACACAGAAACCCATATAATCACAACATAGGGCCCATACGCTAGTGCAGCTACAGACCTCAGCAAGAAACCTTGACTCGCACAAATACCCATATACCCCCCCCCCCCATAAGCAATCAACATGCCCAGTTATCTGTGCAGTGCCATGAGACGTGGTGGCACGCTGACACAGCCATGTGAATCCACCCAGCAATGCCCTGTAGGTATCAGTGTGTGAGCGAGAGTGCGCGCACGCGCACCATTGCGGACGAAGTCTGCCAGCGTTTCAAAGTTCTGTTTCAAGAAGGTCTCTTGCTTGGGCATTTGAGATGGCTCCTCTTCCTCCTCCAGAGCGGTACATTCTTCCTCCTCCTCTTCCTCCTCCTCCTCTTCCTCCTCCTTCTCGTTATCGTCATGAACCTCCTCAACGTCCTCGTCCTTATCTTCGTCCTCAATATCCTCCTCAATCTTGGACAGTTCGGAACTCATCTCCGCACCGAGGAGGTCTGGCCGCTCCAAATCTGTCACACCACAAACATTCCAATCAGCCTGTGAGCAGTGGCACCCGACTCCCTGCTGCGAGACGCAGGCGAGGACACGGATTCCGTCACGTGACCCACCGTGCAAAGTCAAGTGGTTTCTGGGGGGGGGGGGGGTAATGTGAAACGTCACGAGTGATGGCGGACACGCGCCATTGCCATCGTTACGTCAAGTCTTCTAGTACACATAAACTCGACCATCATCGAAATCATTTCCTGAAGAAGCTGCCAGCGTACGGAGGAGAAAACAAAAAGTCGGACATTGTGCCCAGCAACACGCAGGAGGAGGCACAACTCAAAAACGCGACGGGGAGCGGCGCAGCAGCAGCACAGCAGCGAAAACCCGCACGGTCATACAACAAACTGGCTTTGCCATCCACGGCCCCAGCGTGGATGGCAAAGCCAGTTGGTATCCGCGTACGTGCGACACCGCGGTATTCTATCGGTATTTCTCTCCATTTTACAATGAAAGGTCTCACAGACTAACCAGCAGGCAGGGGACAGGCCGGCTGCGACGTCTAACAGACTGACCAGCAAGCGGAGGGGGCAGGCTGGCTGTGACGTCGTGGGCCGGGCTGTGGCTGGACACATGGTTGGGGCTGGCCCTCGCGTGGGCTCGTGGGCTCCTCTTGCCGCGCACGCTTTTGGGGATTTCTGTCACCTGGTAGTCACTGACAACAAAAACCACCACCACCACAGTACTGCCATCTACAAAATGATCCACTAATTAATCTGTAAAAAAGGTAAAGGTGCAGGGCTGCAATCACTTGCTCATGTCACTGCTAGCAGAAGGTCCTCTCGGTCTCCAGTCCAGTAGTATGTTTGGCCTACTCTTCCAAAACTGGACAGACATCCGAACCAGGTGAAAACTCAAAAGAGACAAGGATAGTCTCACTTGCAAGAGTGACCTGGGTGGGGGCATACCCACACTTTACCTCGCCACACACGCGACCTGACGATCGACGAGACTGCGGTGAACCCGCTTGTAGCGCTGGGCGGAAGGAGGTGGCGGTGGGGGATTCAAGAAACTTGAGATGGAATGGAGCCAGCGACCGCTGGATTGCGAGTCCAGTGAGCGAGCCCACTACACCACGGCCGTAGCATCGCCGACATCACCGACATAGATTTAAGATTCCGCGCTGCTCGCCAATGCATTGTCCCAACGCGGCACTCAACACCTATTACAGTCCAACACAACCTAAAACCTGTTACAACCTAACTCCTATTATAACCGAACACCCATTAACTTACTCGAATTACAACTTAACTCATCCTATTCAATTCCGATACCTATTATAACCGAACACCTATAGCTACAACACCTTCAGTTCCACGTGCGACTGCGCAGCTGAATACGGCATGGGGTGCACGATCAGCGGCTGCCCGCTCCTCGCCCCCCCCACCCCTCCGAGTGGGGTATCCAGAGCGAGTCGCGAGCTCATAGCCAGCGCCGTCCCAATGGGGAGAGAACAGGGGGTGCGCCACGGTGGCTAGGAAATGTTAACTCGCGTGGTATGCAAGAAGTCGTGGGTTTGATCCTGACCCTGGCGCCTGCTGTATATTTGGGGTCTGCGTATCTCTCTTTCCGTGGTCGCGTGGTTTTTTCTCTGGGTCTTCCGGAAAAATAGTTTGGACTATTTGGCTGCTATAAATTTACGGGTGATGATAAGCCGCTTCGTTGAGCTATAATTTGTGATAGCCAGTTCGCTTCTGAAGAAAAGCCACGTAGCTCTAAAATAAAAACATTTGTTTTTATTTTAATCCTGGGACCAGTTTATAAAATATGTTGCCGTCCCAAATCTCGGTTGCTCGTCTCTGCACTGCCGTGCACGAAAGAACTAGACCTTGGAGAGGAATGCCGGTGAGACTCCGTATTTTCCCCGATTCTCTCCCGGTGACCAACCTGGGACGGCCATGGCGGCCGTACCGCGCTGTGCGGCTCACCTGTCAGGGGCGGCGTCGGCATCGCCGGGCTGTGTGTAGATGATGGCCTCGCCGCCGCCGCCGCCGCCGCCAGCGCCACCGTCGCCGTCGCTCGGCGTGTCCAGCTCGGGGGACGGGGCGGCCTCGTGCCGCGGCGGCGGCGGCGTCTCCAAGCGGCCCGCGCCGGGCTTGGAGAACGGTTCGCTCGTGCGCCTGCCGCTCTCCAGCTGCAACAACAAAACGATCCCCCGTGTAGCCTTAATCAGGCCGTTGGGGCAAGCGCTGTTGGCGAGCTCCCACTTTAAGCAATGTCAAGTCTGCAAGGCTCGCTGCTGGCAGGTCACGGGACAGTCCCTGGTGCCATGGGCTGACTGAGATGACCGACAATGGCACCACCTGTGCGGCCCACTGTGGCAACTCGCTGTGTTTTAGGTGCCCAGCGCTCCGCTCGTTAAGTGTTGCTCCTCCACCATCCGTTGTTGCCGAGAGCGACTGCCTCCAAATGCCCAGTAGCCTCAAAGTACACCTAGCCTGGCACTGCCCTGTAGTGTCTTTCACGAGCCTCTTTCACCGAGGCCGATCCTGATAACGCTGGTACCAAGTCATCGGCAAGTCCACTCAGCTCCGAATCCTCCCTCCCGTACTACATCATCCAAATACCACACACACACGCACAGCTCACCTCTTTG
Source organism: Entosphenus tridentatus (assembly GCA_014621495.2). NCBI lineage: Eukaryota > Metazoa > Chordata > Hyperoartia > Petromyzontiformes > Petromyzontidae > Entosphenus > Entosphenus tridentatus. The sequence goes on from CM025662.2 coordinate 5,182,575, forward strand.
AAAATATCATTGAGGTCGGTGGGTGCCAGTTTGGTGGCCTCCTCGATGCACACACCGTCCCCGCTCTCGAGCGAGCAGCACGAGTCGCGCTCCGTTAGCGGTGAGGGCGTCGGCGTCTCCACGCTGAGCCTGCACAGGTCCTGCAGCGACTTCTCTGTCTGCTCCTTGTCAAAGCCTTGGCCCCAGCGCCTGCGCGGTTGCCAGGCCACGCCGGCCGCCTCCTGGCCCGCCTCTGTGCCGTTCGGCACTCGCTGCAAACGGCGAGCACGTCACGCGAGAGGCCCGTGCACCACGCCATCCGCACCACGCCATCCGCACCACTCGTTCTCGCTGTTTCGAGTTGGGAGCACCCACACTTAACCCCTCCACGTGCTGCGGCCTGCCGATGGACTCAACTTCGGTTTACGCAGTTAGACTGCGGGGTGGACAAGACGTGGGCGGGGACTTTTAATAAACTTGCTCCGTTGGAAATTGAACTGCCAACCTCTGGATTGCGAGTGCGGAGCGATAACCGTTACACCGCTGTGGTAACAATCCAGACTATAAACACCCACACTAACTTAAGTCTCCAGGATTACGACCTGTAACACACACACAATAGGCTCATAACAATATAAATGAATCTATAATCTCCCATTAAAATGGCACTCGCTTACAAGCCTCGGCAGTTCAGAGCGCCAGACATCACTTCTCATCTCAAACATTCGAGGGGCACCCTTGTCTTGTCTCTTCTCACAATTCAAGTTCCTAGAATCAACCCACCCGCGCCTGCAACATGGCTTCATCCCAGAGGTCGCAATCGGGTACCCGATACCCGTACCCTACCCGATACCTGGCTACCCGTACCCGGCCGGGTATCGGGTACGGGTACCCGTTTGCGACCCTGGCGCGGCCGGGTACGGGTACAGGTAAGGAATCAAAACCCGTTTGCGACCTCTGTTTGGAAGGCGACGCACCGGCACGCGATGCTCTTTCCCTCTCACCTGGAGCCTAGCCCAGGCTGGGGTCTTTGCCGTTCTCTTCATGCGATCATCCAGTGAGACTGGAGAGGAGAGGACAAACAACGCAGTCAGAAACACGTTTTTTTAACAGTCAGTGTGAGAATGTGAAAACGTCAACAATAGGCAGCTGGAATTTCAAGCCATTCAATTCTGCTCGTGCGTATGGCAATACGTTCGGGAGATAATTTCCGATGTCAAGAGGACTTCAGCAGAGAGAGTTTATGTAGTTTAGCTATCCCTGCTCCGTTGAAGGAATGCAAGACTACAGTGGTTCACTATAGGGTCCATGGTGTGGGTTGCATTGCCAGTCGCCTCACTGTGGCTTGTCTTTAATGTATCGCTATGGGGTTATCGGAGTCTCTATGGGTTCACTATAGGGTTCATAATGTGGGTTGCATTGCCACAGTCCCTCCACTGTGGCTTGTCTGTAATGTATCTCTATGGGTTATCAGAGTCTCTATGGGTTCACTATATGGTCCATAGTGTGGGTTGCGTTGCTAGTTGCTCCACTGCGGCTTGTCTTTAATGTATCTCTATGGGTCTCTAGGAGTCTCTATGGGTTCACTATAGGGTCCATAGTATGGGTTGCATTGCCATAGTCGCTCCACTGTGGCTTGTCTTTAATGTATCTCTATGGGTTTCTAGGAGTCTCTATGGGTTCACTATAGGGTCCATAGTGTGGGTTGCATGGCCACAATCACACCACTGTGACTTGTCTTTAATCCTCCATTCATTGATGAAATGTGCGCAGCGGGCTGCTGACGATGTTCTGAAGTGGTTGACCAAATAGCCCAGAATGCACCTGGTTCCGTCAGGTCTCGATAGCTAAGCAGGCTTAAGCCTGGATAACAGCGCTCGCGTGGGTGATCAGCATGCATAACAGGTGTCACAGGCTGCGAGACTACGCGGAGGGCAGCAGCGGACAGTGCGAAAAAGTGTCCACCGCTGTAGTGTCCCGTCTACGGCGACACGTCTGCGCGCAACCCGGAAAATGCGGGGCGGTTAAGTGGTCTGGGCGGGGAACGTGACGGTCGAATGTGCGACGCTGCGGCGCAGTTGGCGACACTCACTGACAGCGTCGAGTCCGTCCGATTCCTCCTCGACGTCGTCCTCATGCTCCTCGTCGTCGTCCTCACGCTCCTCCTCGTCGTCGTCCTCGCACTCCTCCTCCTCGCCGCCCTCGCGCTCCTCCGTGATGTGTCCGAGCACGGCCGCACGCGGCTGCATCACGTACGTCTCCCTGCTGCAGAACGCACGTCCGGCGCCCTCGCACCTTCAGCACTTCGGGCTCAGCCATGCACCACCGTGCCAAAGGGGGCTTATAATAATAACACTGGTCAACACACTTTTTCTGGCATAAGGTATTCCAACGGTTTTATGGTAATTTTGGGGTGCTGATTCCAAATCTGGCATCAGATTATTGCATTTTCAATAAAAACTGCAGAAGAAAAATATTAAATAAATGTGGATATCTACATAAAATGATATTATAAACACACTATCCTAAAAATACAGCACCATATTTTAACACTAAAGCAGTTAACAACTTGCAATCATAAGTGACAGAGTTAATTTCGGGTAAAATCAATGAAAATGGGGTATGCCGATAGCATAAAATGAGATGTGATAGAGCAAATCTGAGATTAGATTTGGAATCAGCACCCTGAAATTAGTGTAAAACAGCTGCAAAAGTCCAGGCCAGAATTTTTTTTTGTTGACCAGTGTAATCATGATTGAATCATTATTATTTACTTATTTAGCCAGGAGAGTTGGAAGACTCTTTGTAAAGAAGGGTCCTGTTGCCGCTGCCACGTTGGATGTTTATTTGTAAGATGGTTTCAGCCAATTAATGATGAGCTGTGTTTATTATACACGTGGGGGGATACCGGAACACCCGAAATTCCTGAAAAAAAAACCCACGCGTGACTAAATTTCATGAGTGGATGGCAGTTAAGAGTGTGATTGGCTGGTCATGTGTGGTGGGGGTCAAAGGTGAGTACTCCCACCTCTCCTTCCAATACGTAGTGACCAGCGTGAAAGAGTAGGTAAAATACCCTGTATTAGGGGATCTCTGGAACTCCCAATGGCAGAGGCAATTCTTCCAGCAGTGGCTGTGAGCAGGCAATTGCAGGAGTGCACCTGTACCTTTTGGTTTGTTCGCTTGCAAGACATCAAAAACTGCGCTGGCAGCGTCCTTTAATGAACCAGACATCATCCCGAACCACGAGGGGGGTGGCCACACAATATCTGCTGAGAATCTGAATCTGGCTGATATCCAGCTGGGGTCACTCAAGATCCGGACAAAAATATTCCGGTGGAATAATACATTTTTACTTTGATCTCTTTGTGAAGGAGGTGATGGAGGGCGGATGGGGGCCTGGCTGGGCTGTGCAATTGTCACGTGAGATGTATGGTGACCCGGTTTCAGTCGTCACTCATGACCTATGTGAGCCATGGTTGAGAATTGAACTCAGGTGGTAAGATTCATGGTGCACTGCGCTTGCCACCGCATGCGTTTTTGTGTTTTAGGTCTTGTCTGTGCTGGGGGTTAACTCTGCACATCGTCTCTCCGGGGAAAATCAAAGTTGGAGAAGTTAACAGTGGTTGTCTCGTGGAGAAACTCGCGCCTGCCATAGGAATTTGGAATTTCCACCGCACGGCCATCTCCATCCACCGCACCAGGGGGAGCCGCGGGCCTCACCGGAGAGCCGGAGGCTGCTTGGGCAGTGCTGGTTTCCGGTTCTGGGTCATCTCTCCAAGCCGTCGCTGCATGACGCTCGTCAGGTCTGACGGCAGCCGCCACAGGAACATGCAGCTGCAAACAGAGGCACGCTCGCAATGAGACTCGGGAGGCATATTCCCATCTGAATCGCACCGCCGGCCGGCCGGGTGGTGGCTGGTTCACTCAGTCTGACGATCGGTGGGGTCACAATGTACCGCATGTGGGGAAGTCAGGAATCTCGGTGCGATCCTCGATCCATCATTAAGCTTTCAAGATGCAAAAATTTTGAAAATCGTCGAGGTCGCTTTATTCACCGACAGAACAATGCCCGCTTACGTCCGATTCTCTCGGCCCGCCAACACGGGAGAAATTGGTATCACGTTTTAATCTGACACATCGACTTCAGTCCATTAAGAATTCGGGCTACTATGGTCGTGACACAAACGCCTCATTCGTAAACAAATCACCCCTGTTCTCGCATTACTTCACCGTTTGCCAACTAAATTGTGCACTGAATTCAAGGTCATCTTCCTCCTCACATTCAAGACCCTGAATGATCTCGCAACCTCGTATACCCTGGACTTAGATATCCTCTGCTTCTCCAGAATGAAACTCAAGTCCACGGGGGCGATCTTTGGACCTTCTCTCCCGTGGCACCCGCACTGTGAGACTCTCTGGGCCTTTTCTCCCGTGACACCCACACTGTGGGACTGTCTGGGCATTCTCTCCCGTGGCACCCGCACAGTGACGCTCTCTGCCGGAGTCCTGTTCGTTTGGCACCTTCAATTTGAAAAATAAATCCTTAGTTTGCTACAACATTTATTTAACATATATTTTAAAAGCTCACCTGTCCCCCGAAACTGAAATGAGATGCTTGCAGTCGTGGCTAAATGTCATACCCGTCACAATTTCTGAAAGATAACATTACACGTGAACAAAACAACAACAAATCAAGTGTTAATTATCATCAACCTTCAACAATAAATAGCATCATACATTGGATGTTTGAAAACTGGAGGTTGCATGTGTAAAACCGTAACAATTACATCAGCCAACGATACGAGACCAGCGTTGTTACGCACATTCTCCGCAAGTGACGGCGATTAATCATTGCGTGATTAATCACTGAGCAACCCCCCTCCCACCCCATCCAGAGAATTCCACCACTGTCCTTAAACCTTCCATGATAATGCGCCATTGTGCTCTCGTAGCGGACGTTCGAGGTCCCGCAAGATGTTAACTACCTCGCCTGGTATGCAGGAGGTTGTGCGTTCGATCCCGACCCTGACGCCTGCTGTATATGTAGAGTTTGAATGTTTTTCCCTGTGGTTGCGTAGATTTTTCTTCGGGTCCTCCGGGTTTTCCCTCCACATTTAGTATGGACGCGCGTTTTAAGAGTATTTGGCTGCTGTAAATTTCCACGTGATATGCCACTTTGTTGAGCGATCATTCGTGGCTAGGTAGCTTCTGAAATATATCTGCATAGCTGAGTGGGCCTTACCTGGTAAAATAAAACATTTAATAATGGGGGTGTGCGTTCCGGAGTCATGGTCCAAATTGGAACAAAAATTACAGGGCAAATGACTTAACTGGGTGAAAAGCGCAACATCTGCCACTAGCAGACTATACCCATGAGTGTAACAGTGCATTCGTGGCGGCCTAGCGTTATAAGAATGACCGCGGACAACATACGTACCAAGTATTCAATTTGAACTATGAACAAAACAGATTCAGACATGTGAATGTGGTGTACATGTGTAGTGGCGTAACGCACGCAGCAGTTACATTCATGTACGGGGTTTCAAACAGTAAGGTCAGGTCAGGACGAGCAGGTGCAAGCGTGAGGCCTGGGAGACAGCAGACAGAGACGCCAGTATTATGGAAAGAGGCAGTGATTGGCTGGCTGCAAATGCAAACACGGAGTAGGTGCCAAGAAGGCAAGAGATAGAAGTGATAAGAGCAGAGGTGGAGCCAGGATTTTCAGGTAGGGTGGGCTACCCCTCCAGCAATGAAAAATGATAGGAGTTGTTAGTAAGTAAGGACTTATTGGATCTTTGGGGGGGCACGTGCCACCCCCCCCACTGACTCCGCCACTGGATAAGAGGGGGAGCACGTTCAGGAGATGCCGGGAGGGCGCCGGCTTAACGTGAGTCACCTGAGGACTCTTAATAAGGAGGGGAATATAAGGGGATGTGCGAAGCAACGGAGTTGAGTTGGTTGGAGATGAAGAAGTGAAGAAGTAAATACAAGAGGAGTCCGGGACCTCGCCCCTCCACGCCTTGTCCTCCCTAGCGGTGTTGGCTGAACCCCCGCTGGGGGCACGGGCGAGATTGGAGTTGTGGGTGTAGTAACAGGCTAGCGGAGGAGAGGCTAGCAGAATCCTTAGTGTGAGTGTGATAGGCTAGCGGAGAATAGGCTAGCGGGATGTCAGTGAGAGGCTAGCGGGGTGAGAAGCTGGCGGCGTATACAGTAAGAGGCTAGCAGAGCCAGGGAGAGTGAGCTTGGAGTAACAGGCTACCGGAGCCAGGGAGAGCGAGCTCGGAGTAGCAGGCTAGCGGAGCAAGAGAGGGAGAATTCGCGACAGGAGTTTGTGGTGTTGAACGTGAGGAGAATCCGTGTGGGATGTTACGAATAAAGTGACACAGGAGAAAAAGACGAAGTTGTCCGCGTGAATAAACGCCACTACACATGCATACGTGTGTGTATGTTGTTTGTAAGTTGCGAATGTCACCTGAATGCCCAAAGGCGGAGGCCACACACTCCCCCGTGTAGAAATCAAAGAGCGAGAGATTCTTGTCGGAGCAGCTGGTGGCTACGTACATCCCGGAGGGATCCATCTGCAACTGGAGGCAAGTTAACAGACACGACTGTTGATTAATTTATTGATTTTCCGGGTTAGGCAACGCAATGATCTGGCCCAATCCACGTGACCATGGGGAGAGAGAAATGCAAACTACAAATATACAGGCCTCAGGGTCGGGATCAAACCCACAACCCCCTGCATACAAGGCGAGGTAGTCACGCGGTATACAAGCATTTAATTACGCATCAACTATTGTTTCAGCTCTCTGGCAAGTTGAAAAACAATTCTCACGGACAAATTTAGCAAATATATATGACATGTCGCTCGAAACTACGTCAAGCATCGTCGGGTCAGAGGCCAGGAAGTATGCGAGCGTTGTAACCAACCGACCTTGATGAGAGAGCCATCCTTCCCCTGGGAGCCCTTGTAGCACTTCTTCTGTTTCCCACTTGAAACATCGAAAATCCTGTGGGGGATGTTTGCCAAGGAAAAGCAGTGTTTGCCAGCTTTTGCGCGTTCCTACCTTTAACCGCATTGAAAATGCTCTTGCCACAATCTCAACATTCGTCACGTGCCATTGAGCAGCACGCCATTGCACCGCCGCTCATCAGTGCACTACGCCGTTGCACCGCGTGTGTCATTGCAGGCTCTAAGTGTTCGTACCGTGGTACATTAAACACTGCGCAGACTGGGTGTTAATTGTTCATACATACGGCCTCGCTTTGGTGAATCACAATGGCAAAAAAACTAATAAATAAACATCACTTTCATGTTCACGTGGAATCGTCAGCGCAAAACAGCTTTTCCCCTACTCCATTAACATTGTTACAAATAACGCTACACAAAATGTTTTACTTTATAAGCATCATCATCATCAATTGAAGAGAATGCTAATTTTACATCACGGAAAACAGCAACTCCTCACTTCTGGAATTCCCCTTGCCACCGTCGCGTCTCTTTTCCCCAAAGTTCTTAGCAAACTGTGTTGAATATAAAGTAATAAGAATAAAAATCTTTCACAGATGCAAGTCGGCATGAGAGGAGCGGTGTAATGATGATGATCTTATCTTAACGTAATTTATATTGCGCCTTAACCGAGGCACTTTACAGAGAATTAAGAAACGGTACAACGTGTGAATGTAATGGTGGAGATGAGGTGAATGAAATAGATGACAGGAAGCTATGTGGGGGGTAAATCTGTGATGCCTGAATTCGGTGAAAGCGAAATTGATGACAGTAAATGTTGATGACGAATGGATTGAATGAATGAGTTATAGCCATAGAATGAGAATATGAAGAGGGAAGAGTAACGGTGGTTGGTTATAAGGGGGAGATGAATGGGTTGTGGGGCGGGCTACGGAACAATTCGTGATGATCATGAGACCTCCTTTGCCAGTACCAAAATATACTAATAGGGTTTTTCCCCTTTTTTTTCTGGCAACAAAACTGACACCTTTTGCAAGGAATCATGCTTACATTAACCACAATACTTGCAGTCAAATGCAAACAAAAAACAATACTCTGATAATGTATGCATTGTCTTTGAAACT
>CM025662.2:5195650-5213393 GCA_014621495.2 Entosphenus tridentatus
ATAAAGGTGTCAGTTTTGTACCAGTTAAAAGGGTAAAAACCTACTATAACATTGCATATGTTATCAGAGTTTGTTTGTTTCCACGTTTTGCTACGCAGTACGTGTGGTTATTGCAGACTTAATTCCTTTGGTGTTTGAACATGGGCGAGTGGATGTGGCCCCGGCAATAACTTGATGCAGAGGGTTCACGGTTAGAACCCAGCGGCCGCCCCGGTTAATAGCACGGTTGTAACGTTCGTAAAATGATAGGCGTCGTTCGCTGTGGAGTGCACGTTGAAAGATCCCATCGCTGTGCGTCAGGGGTCCACATTTGCCAAATTCAAAAAGGACTCAATTTGGGAAGTACGCGCGGCGATCGGTCGCCCATGACCACGAGTCCTCGCCGAACGTTGCAGTTGCGTTGCTGATAAGTGCGACTTAAATCGGAGCAACATTCAGGCAAACCTATTTTGCCCCCCACAAGAAATAAAGTGAAGTCGGGGGTTCCGTTTCAGTGTACGCTATTTTTTTACCAAACTAAAATGCAAGTTGTGAAATGAAATTGAGCAAGAGAATCTAAATTACATTCAAATACAAAAACAAATACTAATAAATATACATTTTAATAAAGTAACACTCGCCAATGATGGATGTGAAGTGGGCGTATGGCGGTTTTTATCGATTATATCACAAAAGCACGATATGTTCTCTGAATCTCACTCTACACAACAAGATGACGTGGTGGAACACGCCACGTTGTGCTACGCGCGCGGGACTACACTGAACGCACCACAAAGTAGTTCCCGTTGCTCGCAGCGTAAAAGCGAACATCGTGGCATCATAAGGGAATATAGTCCCTATTGTATTGATGATGGAATAACAAAACGTTGATTGAATCGACTTGAAGCGAGGACTCCCCCGTGCTGGCAGACTAATGCCCCAGGTCACTCCGGCAAATGAAACTACCCCTGGGAACGATTGTGGCACCCATATAACTTTTGTTTAAGGGCGCTTTATACATTAAAATTTCTATTATTGTTTTCTCGAAGTGTCTCACCTGGTGAAACAAAATTTACTTAAACTTAAGCACACGGTTTAATCCTGGGCGGCCAAAATCTGTACTCGAACCCTGGAAGCTCAGCGCCATGACCCGCACCGGTGTGCCAGGCGAGCGTGTTCCGACAGCAGTGTGTGTGCACGGCCGAGGCGTACGTTGCTGTAGACGTTTCGGTGGAAGGGCGGCGCTTGGGTGGCAGCCGGCGCGTCGATGCTCCACACGCGGATCGTGCTGTCGGAAGAGCAGGTGAGGAACGAGCCGGGAGGGAGGCATGCTGGGCTGCTCTCTTCGAGCACCGGGTACACCTAGCCCGGCACCACACACACACACAGTGCTGTGTACACCTAGCTGGCACCAAGCATACACACATACGATCATAACACAGTGCTGTGTGCACCCAGCCCGGCACCATACACACACACACACAGCCAGCCATAACACGGCTCTGTGCGCACCTAGCCTGGGACCACACACACAGTGCTGTGGGGCATCACACACTGAGCAGCGAAAGTCTGAACTGGGCCACGAGTGTGAATATGGCCCTGGGTGCGTGTGTGTGGTGATGTGTGTGGTAATGTGCGTGGTGGTGTGCAGTGGCGATGTGGGTGGCGGTGTGCGTGGCGGTGTGCGTGGCGGTGTGCGTGGCGGTGTGCATGGCGGTGTGCGCGGTGATGTCTTTGGAGGCGTGTGCGGTGGTGGTGTGCGCGGCAGTGTGCGCAAGGCGATGTGTGTGCAGCGATATGTACATGGCGGCGCGCAAGGCGGTGTGTGCACGCGCGTGTGCATACCTCAACGCCCCATATGCAGGAGCTGTGGTAGAGCGCCGAGTAGACTTTGCCGAAGCGCTTGCTGTGCCGCGCATCACGCACGTCCCACGTGTACAGGCTGTGGTCGTTGTAGACGCACGTCAGCCACGCGTTGCTCGAGTCGTATGTCAGCGCCACGGTGTCCGGGAACCGCGCGTCCAGCTTGCTGGCGAACAGGTGGCTGGGAGGGAAGAATCGCAGGCGTGTCTATGTCGCCACGACGGGAAAAGATTCGGCAGGCCCGAGAATGGTGCTCATCACACCGCTGCAGGTCACTCGCGCACAAACTCACTCGCTCACCACACTGCAGGTCACAACGCACTCCCTCACTCACCACACTGAGGATCATAAACAGCACACTCACTCACCAACTCACTCACCACACTGCAGGTTATAACACTAATCAACTCACTCGCCACGTTGCATGCAGGTCACGACGCTTTTTTTTATGCGTCTTCCCTCGCACTGCTTAACTTGGAATCCCCTGCCACCACCATCATCATCATCATCTATTTTCCCCCAAAATTCTTCTCATCACAACCTTGCTCATTACAATTCAAGTGCTGTTTTGTTTCTGTCCGCTTGACGGTTTGGGTTTTTAAGGCCTGTGCTCAGCAACTTTATTACAACAACAGTATAAAAGTGTGAAAAATAGGAATAAGTTTTACCCTTTCTGGCAATACTTTGATACGAGCTATAAACACTCTGATAGTGCATTGTCTTTGTACTGTCCGCCTTGTGGCGTTCTCTGGTCTGACACCGGTGAGACTAGGCCCTAAAGAAGGCTGTCTCTGGCGCAGGTCAATCAGTTTCAACTACATTGCATCTATTATTAGAGCACGCTTGTTTGCATGTTCACCACAAACGCAGACATGATTCCTTGCAAAAGGTTTCTATTTGGTGTTTGAACATCTTAACACCTGCTGTTTAATTGCCAGATAGGGTGAAACCTCTTCTGATTTTTTCAACAACAAACCCCCCTACAAAGGGTACCGACCTCGGCTGCACGCCCAGGGCCACGTCCACGCCCAGGCAGTGCGGCCTGGGCAGGATGGCCACATTTCGCAGGTCCTCCACGCCGAACACGCACACCACTCCGTTGGCACAGCCGCAGAATATGAGCTCCTCACTCACGTAGATGCAGCTCGCCATCGGCGTCTAGAAAGGAGCGGACACGCCGCTCGAACACATTGCCAAGGGTCGCCAAGCAACGCGCGCACGCAACCCGAGAAAGCGCGTGAACGACGCACGCAAAACAGGGAGGGCATCCGGTCGCGTGCTGCCGCTTCGTCACCTCTCACTTCCCTCTGTCTGTAAAGTTACACCACCATGAATAACGCAGGCTCTTTGACTCGCCCTGCACACGCCAAACAAAGCCCTGCAGAGACTCCGCAAATCAACGGGGACGTCCCAGATTGTTCATGCGTGGGGCGGGTGTGCACATGCGTCGGCGTGCGTGCAAATGCACGGGTGGGTAGATAGGGACGAGATGGTTTACACAAGATCTAGGTGTTGAACGTGCTCGTAATCCGACAGGAAACTGCACTGACAAGGTGCATAGCCTACACCAGTGGTGGCAGATTCACCAAGCGCTGTGACGGCCCATTCTGGTGAATCTCAACGGGGCTCCGCAATGATCCACCAGACAGCTTGGACCTACAATTTATACTGTAGGGTGCCGTATAAAGGAAGACCACTCGAAAGTATGGACGTAAAGTACTAGCGCCTTCTATTGGGTGGGTGGGTAGGGTCTACAATTCACAAACCCACGAAGCAATAGAATGGCTAAATATTTTACAACTGAATGTCTAACAGTTGCTCTACAGAGGCCACATGAAGCAGTAAGTAGACGTGTGAAGGTATTTGCAATTCAGAATCAGAATATTTATTTATAGTGGAGGAATCCGATGAGCTGCAAAGCTCTTTTCCCAAGATGTCCAGTGGGGGCGGGTCAGAGCGTTACAACAACAAACAGTACAAAAACATGATAGGTGTGCAAAAGTATAGGAAAGGTAAATAAATCACTTTGAAATATATACAAATAACACTTAAATATTCTTATTTTACCAGGTAAAGCCAACTTAGCTATTAGCTTCATTTTCAGAAGTGACCTGGCAACAAATGTCAGGACCACAAAGTGGCTCATATCACGTGGACATTTATAGCAATATAAATAATCTGTACGCAATTAGAGAACGCGCTCGAACCTTCAGGTCCACAAACTTCTCGAGCATGCGCTTGTCGTTGAACTCGCAGAGCAGCCCCGAGAACGTGATGCAGTACGTGCTGCTCGACATCCTCCCCCGCCCACACGCCACGTCGCAGAAGAAATTGTTGCGCTGTACTCCGAGGAGTCCGGAGCGGCCGAGAAGTGGCACCGTCAGGTTCGCCTGAAACCGACGAGACCAGACGTACAGTCGAGCAGTCTCCCAACACGAGGTTCACGTGGGGGCCTCGCCAGCCGATGTCACGATTCATAATAAAAAAAATTCTCATCACGGAAAGCCTCCACCACCCGACATAGGCCAAACATATTAAACTGTCACGTGTACAAGCGTTTAACGTAAACAAATGTAGCGAACGGATACCCGCGACTCTTTAGTTTGAAACTGCGTCAAAAGCACCGTCTGGACAGGATCCAGGAAGTCGGAATAACTATGTCACCTGACATCGGGTGAGGAAACACACGATTTTGTATCCCTGACTTCCTGAGTCGGGACCTGCAGACGCGCAAAGCGGTTCAGGCGACACGTCGTCTACCGAGTGGCTGCTGGATGTGTCTGTGGGAATTGTTCTCCATACTCACTGGTGAGGGAGCTGAAGCAATAATAATGTGCACGTTGTTGTTAAACGCTTACATGCATGGCAATTGCATATATGTTGGCTGCGTTGGATGGTGGAGGGTCCTTCCAATACAAATTTGTGCAGACGTGGACAAATCCAAAATAATCATACGGACTTAACAAGGCGCTAAAAGTCTGTATTTTAAAGTAACCTCCATTGTATGAAGGCATTCCTAGGCTATTCATTATATCGTGACAAACACTGGGTATGAGAATACACTGCACAAACATCATCATATCATATCGTCAAGCTATCACCATCGTTATTTATCATCATCACAACCATCACCATTAAACAAATATCATCGTTGATTCCATAGATTCCCACTAAAGTAGGTGATGTATTCATACAGCGTAGGTTCTGTAGATTATAATCATCTGATTCCATCTGTACAGGGGATAGAGTGTTGCCCCCTCACGCAAGGCGTGAGCTTTCTCTGGGTGTTTCCTCCCGCATGTATTATGAAAACATCTTAAAATAAAAACCCAATGTAGCGTTACTATTAATAGGTGCTCGCTAACAGCACTTGCTAGCAGCATAGTCTGTTCAAGGATGTGTAATGAAGGACTCCAAAGGCGGCACTTCTTGGATAAAGTTGTGATTGTCCTCAACAACAACTTCCAGTGCTCACCGCGAGCCAACACCAACCCCCCCCTTTGATTCCCTCTGCCAAGCCACCCCTCGCTCCCTCACCCTCTTATCCTCCTCTCTCCCCCTCTCCAATCCCAGCCCATGCATTCCTTCAAACAAATCCCTCTGCTCCCCTTCTAACAGTCCCAAACGGATCCCCCTTGCCTCTTTCAAACATTCCCGCCTTCTCACCCTTTCAAACCTCTCAACCAATCACCATCTAGCAAGCCACATCCTAGCTATCCTCCTGCAGTAGCGCCCCCCTTGCGGCGGTTATGGTTTTTATGATATCCATGTCACCCTCCCCCCATGTCCTATAAAGACGCAATCAAAGGATGTCTAACATCCTTACAACTGTACAAGTGGGGGGAGGGAGGGAAGAGGAAGAAGAGGAGAAGAGGAAGAAGAGGAACAAGAGGAAGAAGAGGAAAAAGAAGTGGTAACTGCTCACACCTTCGAGACTTTGGAGGCGTCGAGGTACCAGAAGCGGACGTGACGATTACCGACCGTCACAAAGTAGCTGTTGTCAGATGAGAAGGAAACTGCGGTCACCTTGCTGGACACCTTGTTGAACGCGATCAGAGCGCCCTTCTGCCCACGGGAACAACAACAACTTAAACGCCATCGTCGGCAGCAAGCGGACGCATCAGCACCTTTGGAGGCACCAGCTCGTGAGTTCGATCCTGACCCTGACTATGCCTTACGTTTGGAGTTTGCGTGTCTCTCTCTCTCCCCCCCCCGGGGTCACGTGAATTGTTTTCTAGGTGTTCCCCTACACATTTGGAAACAACGTGCATTTAGATTATTTGGCTGCTGCTATAAAATCCCAGGTGTGATGATGATAAAAGTCACTTCGATGAGCTATCATTTGTGGCCAGGTCGTCTCTGAAAAGGAACGAGTAGCTCAGTGGGTGTTACCTGGTAAAACAGTTTAGTTTTAATTTATTAACAGCAGCAAGCAAAACTTAACATATTTTGTGATAACAAGTTCGTACATATTAGCATTCGTGCCATTGTTAAAAGGCAAGGCTATCAGGAAATGCACTAAGTTTCAGACATTATCTGTAGTAATTTCACAGCAGTGGTAGATGCTAATGTGTGTGATCCCATTTGAGCAATTTGTGGGTATAATTTCTTGAATTTGGAAAATCTGGAGAGCAACTCCGGCACACAACGGCCTCCTAATTTCCAATGATATCAGGGGATCTGTAACATCGACCGTGAGCGAAGCCGACGGCAGCGTAGCACCTTTAACGCCCGCGGTAACCAGCAGGGCAGCCCACGGGATTCTAACGGAGAGCCTCTGCGACGAGCGGCACAACGCGTTTGCCGCAGGGCCGGATAAAGGTTCTTGTAGGCCCTAGGCACTCCTGTTTCGTAGACCCTCAGTGATTACTTTCTACAGTTGGTACGACAGCCGCTAATAAAAAAAACTGTCTCCGATCAATCATTGGACAACGCCGCCTTGTTTTCCCTTGCACTGCTCTTTATTGAGAATGAGATTGTGCAAAAAAAAACATTTGAAGATGTTATTTGCAAATTTGACCATGAAAAAAATCTCTAAAAGTTAATCTCCGGTGTAAATTTATCTCGCCTTATGAAAAAAAACGATTGGCATGACACTGCCTCTGTATATACACTGTGCCTATCCTTGCTATACATACATATATTTATTCAACAAGATATCCTGGATACATTATCATAAAAACAAAAGCATGGTCAAATAGTTATTTCGCAGGCCCTAGGCACAGTGCATACTGTGGCCTATTGGATAATGCGGCCCTAGTTTTCCGCCGGGCCACGTCGCTGCTCGTGTGATGCAAACACATGAGCCACACCGCGCCCACCGCCCCAGAAACTCACCCTCCAGTCCCACACGTTGACCATCATGTCGTGCTGGTAGCCCACGGACACGACGTACTTGACGTTGGGGGAAAATGCCACGCACGAGATCCCATACTTGTGCCTCTGGAACTCGGAGACCTGGGTCCTGTCCGCCAGATCCCACACCCGCACGGCCGGCATGTGGCCGCTCTGCACGCATCGGCACCAGACGACCAAATGGTTCTCAAGACCACCGCGCACATGTTCATAACGGAATAATGCAGAGAACATTTTTTAATGCAACTATGGATTTAAATAGTTGTGTTTGTATGAAGACAACGGTCATTAACCACTTGTTACCGCGTGTAATAGATATACAGATCATAATCTGGAAAGGCTGAACTCGAGCTCCATTTTAATTCGGGCAAATTGTTTTCTGTTGCCGGTAAAAAAATAATAATATTCGGAATGTGGTGGTCGGTCGGGTGGCTCGGAGTCAAAGCAGTAAACTGACTCCTCTGAGTTTCTGGGTTTGTGACTTAAAGCTGTTCTCCTGTGTGAGGAGCAGTATTGTAGTAGCGGTCAGCGTGCTGCACTATGAATCTGGCGACACGGGTTGGATTACCGCTCACAGCCAACACCAGTGGCAATTATCTGAACCGGGCCTGGGCCTCTCCTAGGTCGACTCAGCCTCAAATGAGTACCTGGTATGATGTGTAAACAACGCCACTAGGGAGACAAAGGTGGCCGGGCATGGTGCTGGCCACCGACCCCCTCGTGTGCCGTGCTGGCCTTCAGAGGTGCTCGCTAACGGCACTTGCCCCAAAAATCTGTTAAGGCTATATGGGGGATCTTTGTCTGTGTTCTCAAGTATAGTCAGTTGATGGTTACAGCCTAATGACTGCACTAAAGAGAAAACATAATGAATTTTAGTTCTGCACTTAATTTGGATAAACTCCATCTCTGAAAATAAAAAATAAATTAGTTTTGCCTCTGATGTAACTTAACCTTACTCTTGGTTTCAGGGCGGGTGAAAGTTCTGCCTCCTACCGCGTCGTTCTCGAACGCACAGAGAGAGTTGCGCCGCTCAGCGAGCAATCCGAGGAAAAAAAATCCTTGCCCCGTAACGCGATGCCGATAGCATAATTGAGATGAACTTTGCGGACGTAATGTTTTGTAAAAGTTTGCACGACCGCGTGAACGTCCCAGGCGCGGCGAGCGCGGCAAGCGCAGCGTGAGTTTGCACGAAGCAAATGACTCTCACCTCGCCCGTCACGAGATACTTCCCATCCGGCGAGAACGCCAACGTCGTAATGGGCTTCCTGCACAGTCCAAAGAAATTACGTCAATAACGAATCAATTCAGCAGCATGTATTATTATTACTACACTGGCTTACCCAAGAAAGCCTCAATCTCTTTTTCAGGGGGATCCTGCAAAGTGTTTTTGCAGTATGGTGTGATTAAATAATTGCAATGTATTTACCAATTAAGCAATTTGTATTTTTGCGTGTCTAAAATTTGGATGATGCAAGCACAGTGGCCTACTCTTCTGCGAATGACGACACGGGACCCTTAGCGTCTACTGTGAATGAAGCGGACGTCGCTTAGTATTTCACGGTGCATACACCTGCAGTAATGACCAGGGTGGCCTGTTGGAGTCGAACCACGAACCTCTGCAACAATGAGAGAATGCGCTACTGCTGGGCCACGTCACTGCCTCATGCAGCTCCTTTATAGATCAGCTTGCAATGCCTCTGGCATTGTAATTCAAATTACATCTAGGTCTGAATACAAGTTATAGCAAAGGAATTATGAAGCTTCTACCTGGATGCATTGAAGATATGGGTCTGCTTCCCTTTCTTTGGGTTGAAGATGACCACAGTACATCTGAAAAGAAACCGCAAATGGATGCAGCATAAAAACAAGCCTTTTCAACAACCCATATTTCAGCAACACTCTCCAATGTTTACAATACAAAAATATCTGCATACCCAGCCAAGAGACAAGAATTTGAACTGAAATGCAATCATTTTTGGTCTCTGATAGGATAACAAGTGCAGTATACAATGCAATTTATATTTTAAAAACATTAATTTCTGTACAGTATAAAACCATAGCCGAGGGCAGTGCAGAAAAACGCAGTGTTGTACTGTACTTCTCTGCTCCCCCACATTTACCAACCCGCCACTGACCAGCGTGTGCGGAGGGGCGGTCAAACAACCTACACGAACAGTACGACCCGCGGAGGCACCCCATCCAGCAGTGGATTGCCAAAGGGCTGTGCATGTGCCATACATGTCAACCCCTTATCAGTGCCCTACCTTATTACAGACCAATTCAGACTTTATTGGTCACCCCATGCCCTTAATATCTCAACGTTCATGCTACAAAGTCCCATCACGAGGGAGAAACACAAACAAATAGGCAAAACACATTTTTGTCTATCCATATTGAAACGGCTGTACACTCTATGGACCTGAAAACTCAATTTCCCTGTACACGAAAACGGGTAAACCGTACACGGGTTGACAGGTATGACTTCACAGGTATGACGTGCGATAACACAAAGGAGGCAGAGCACCCAAAGTCCAGTTCCGCTGTAAGCTGCAGGCGTACATCACACATCACACTTTTCACTCACCCTGCAGGGTAGGCAACTAAGCCGGTCTTGGGATCACAGCAGAGTCCACTGCTTGATGATAACGTAATCCCGAGCACCTTTTCCAACGCCAACTAAAGACGGAAAAAAAATCGCAAAACAACGGAAGCATACGTTGGCTCAGAATCAAGTTAGAAGGCAACAGAGTCAATTGGACCGTGTTGGTGCATTGCTTTTTTATATCTTATACAGTGATACCTTGACTTTCGCCCACTTGATTTTCATCGCTTCGCTCTTTTGGACGTTTTCAATTATAACCACATTTAAAATTTCGTCCACGTGCTTTCCTTTCATCCGATTTCATCCCCAACCTTTCACGACGCTCGCGCCGCGCGCCGTCTTTTTCGTTCAGTCTTTGAATATAAGTCTTCAGTGAGCATCTCTTATATTTGTGTTATTAATATCGTATTAATACCGTACTTATTTCTGTGATTATACTGTAAACAAATTCATAGTTATTTTTGTGATAACAGTATACTAGTCTTCATAGTTATTTTCATGATTATAAAATGTGTACAGTATTCATTTTATTAATCTAGATTCCCCCTAAACTCCCAATATATTCATCGTCCACTTACGCAAGAAAAAAAATATTTAAAGGGATAATTGTTTATTTATTTAGTTTTGCTTATTTATTCTTGTTTACTTTTCTTTTATTGCTGTTAATTTAGGCTTCGCATGCATGTGTTATATAGTTACTGTAGTTATTTGCATGTACGTTTTTCACCGGCCAAAATACATTTGCAAGCTAAATAAAGGCTTTGCTTTGACATTCGTCCATTTTTGACATTCGTCCATGCTCCTGTCCCTAACCAGACAAAAGTGAAAGGTATTCCTGTAAATGTATTTTATTTTTTGTTTCTCTGATTCTTTATATTTGCTGCATTGTTGTAAATTGTAGTGGCCCAGGTCACTCACTCTTGCAGATGAGACTATCCTGGTCTCTCGAGTTCCTACCTGGTTAAACAAAATACGGTAAACTTGAAACAGACCTCTTCCCAAGTTCCACCATGTAACCGTACGAGGTTCTACTCAAACAGGCCCGATCTGTCTCACCCAACGCAGTCCGCAAAAAAACAAACCTGAACAGAGATCGCAGGCAACTGCTCGCTCTTGATCACTCTTGCAATCGAGGCTATGCTTGTCTCCAGAACTCCGACGTGCTAAGAATAAACTTGAAATCAGAATACCGGAGCAAGGTTCCCACACATCTCAAATCAACTACTTCACTTGTCAGTCGCTCGCCGATTTCCAGCTAGATTTACATTGTACACAGTTCTGGTTATTAATTAGCCATGTTAATTACATTTCCCAACTTTTGTTCTATGCAACGCCTGTAAACCCTCCCTTCTCGAGAAACTTGCATTGATATTATTTAGATTATTTTGGTGCAATAAAAGTCCAAATGATGGGCAACTTCGTTGGGCTTTAATTTATGATGGGCAGGTCGCTTCGGAAAAATAAGTTTATACCTCGGTGGGCTTTGCCTGGTAGGATGGGGATGGTTTAGTTTTATTTGTATGTGTTTGGGCGATGTTTACCTTTCTTGTACTTTGCACTACGATCATGATTTTTGTCTTGTTTGTTGTTGTAACGTTCTTACCCGCCCCTATACTGGACATCTGTGAAAAAGAGCTTTATAGCTCGTTGGATTTCTCCTGAAGTATAAATAAATATTCTGATTCCGATTTCTACCCGTGTCAGCCGTTATGTGTTGAACTTCTTTCGCACCGTACGTAGCCAACTGTGCAATTGCTACCATGCCCCACTGTTCCAGTGAACTTCACTCGTCGATTAATCCGCAAAATAGATAGTCCATGGGCCCAGACCAAAAAAATCACTTATTGGTACCACCTGGGGTGGCAAAGTGTAGTAATGATTTTTGTAATCCTCCATGTGTGTGGGACATTCTGAAATGATAACCTTTGCGGAGTGGCAGCTTAGTTGTAGTTACCATGACTTTTATACCCATACCCTATGACAGGCGTCCGGAACGATGAAATAGGCATTATTACTGAAAAATTACCTAGACCAAAGCTAGTTAGGTCACAAACTGGTCTTTAGTGGTTTAAATACACAATGAAAACACAGGATAATAAGGAATACCATAGGTAAGGAACTACTTGAATATTATAAACATTGACATTCGCATATACTTAGTCGCATATACTTAGTCAATGATACATGTAATCCCATATATATCGTTAGTGATGGGTATATGTGAAGAAGGTTACATTGTTGTTATCAAGCTCTGTGTGTACTTAGATGGTGTTAACAAGAGTAACAAAGTCTAGAATTACCACACTGTGCATCAATGTATACTACTACCACAGTAATATCATCAGAATCACCACCCTGTGTCACTCAAACTGCTTGGCTATCTCGTCATCTGACTCCCCGAGTTCAAAGTCAGGTTCTGGATCATCCTGCAGTTTTTGGTTACTGCAGGTCTGTAATCTGCACATGTCTGTGCATGTCAGTCCATTTGACAGGCACATGCAGCTTGGCATTTTGCATGAACGTACACACTTGCATGCTAGCAGTTCCAAGACCACATCTGGTATGGGTGGGGAGCGCATCCAGTAAATGGCCAGCTTGCCATCATCGTCTGTCCATCCATATGCAGTAGGGCTTGGCACCACAAGGTTAGCTTGCAGACAGCACTTCTCAGATTGCTGCCTGATAGTTGGCTCGTTGACCATGCATGAAGAGACAGTCTCTACATGGTGGCAGCTGGCTGGACTCGACTTCTCCCCTTTTGGTGCAGAAGAGCTGGTAGCGCAGTTCGTTCACCTCACCAGTGCTGCTATTAGCAACATACATGCGACAGGTGAACAGCTCAATTTCCTGGAACAGCTCATCACTCACATTCCATAACTTCCTAAGTCGACTAAAAGTCTCTTGGCAGGAAGTGTCCTTTCTCACCATCTTCAGGGCATTCAGCTTCCCTCGACCGGCAAATGCACTGACAGTGTCGTAGCCTGTGAAGGCATGGAAGCCAATTAGGCTGTCACAGATGCTTTCTCCAAGTGACCTTGCCAGTTTGCTGATATCGACAAACGGTGTGCGGTTGTGTCCCACACTTCTAGTAAATGGGACAGGTGATGTCCTTCTGGAAGCCAAGACAAAGCACCATGACATCAGTGTCTTCAGCTGTGATGATAACTGCCTTTAAGTCCACATTTGCTGCATGCAATGCATGCAGGAGCAGACGGGTGTCAGCTTCTTCATGAGTGGAGTGCAGGTCTGCTACTTCCTCACACTCATCTTGTCAACTTGTAGCAGGTTTCCTCACAGGTCATGTACAACACCTTGCCATGCAGCATCTCTCTATATCGTGGGAGTTTCCACTCTTCCAGAAACTTGATGAGACTGATCTTGTTGGAGAGACTGCACAATAATTTTCTCCACTGCTGGACATGGTGTCCCCCTGCAAGGTTATTGTACTGGAGAGTGGTGTCTGCACCCCGGTTCAGTCGTTCAGCATCTTTGATCGAAGTCTGTCGGTAGATATCAAAAACAACATCAATCCTCTCACTCTGTGCCCCCTCGTGGAGGACCTGGGTCAAGGCTGACTGCCACCTGTGCACAGGTTTTGTTGTTGCCATTAATTTTTTGGACCAGGCTCATGCCATCAATGATGGAAGTAGATGGGATTGGGATGTCTTCTGCAGGAAACATTCTTTTCAAGCTCTCTGGCAAGTGCAGGCTTGTTTGTTTTTCATAGGGACCCATCAGCATGTGCCAGTACCCATGGCAGTGGGCCCAGTGGGTGGGCAAGGACATCCTCCTGCTTTCAGCCACCAGAATTATGTGGCTGAACAACTTTCTATCTGCCTTCAGAACCACATCCTGTGCTTTATTTCCATGTTCTGTTTTTGTGCTGATATTGGAGAATGTCTTCAGACTTTGCTTGGTCATCTTGTCGTAGAATTTCACAGATGGTGGGTCCTCAGCTAACCTTGTTTACTTGAATACCTGGTAGGCCTCTTTTCCTATCTCAAGAGCTCTCAAGAGATCCCTGGTCACATTAGGTGGAGCCATGGTGCCAGTGGAGAGGCTAACCAGATCTGTCTCATCACGGGACATAGGATTGATCCAGTTATTCTCCATAAGGTCAATGAGAGACTGGACATCTGCTTCATCTCTTTTGATCCTTGGACCCTGTAGATCTGGATGGGACAGTTTGGACCTGCCTTGACCTATCAGGTCTCTCAGCTGTCTGAGGTACATGCTTCCGTACTCAGCTGTTAGGTAATATTTGGTCAAGGCTACTGGCTTCAAGCTGAATCCCTTTGTCCCTCCAGTTGTCGAGGTGTCTTTGTTCACCGTTTCTTCTATAGCTTGGTCAACAGGGATTCAGCCAAAGGGATTGGTGGAGCACAGTTGAACTGAGACGCCTCCTTCCATGAATTGTGTACACATCTGGGTGTGTGATGGGCAGCTGAGACATCTAGGCGTAGTAGTATATTCAGTATATTCAGTCAGTCATATTCATTCAGTTTTCACCTGCACCATACAGTAGAATCAGAAATCATCATTACTTTAATGCAAAACATGAATTAATCTATTTAACACGTAGGCTTTCGCGACCAATATTATTCATAATATAGGTTTTTTGGGTCAGATCGCGTTATTTATAAATGTGTCGTAACCCTCCACCACCCGACACGGCCAAACAGTAAAAAATGTGTCACGTTTTTCAAATGACAAAATAATTCACTTCTTTAGCCCACCGGTTTGTTGAAGAGAGACTCAACAGCATTTAAAAATTTGAGTACGACGTTTCGCTGATAATTACAATCAGCTTCATCGGGCAAGAATGGTAAAGCTCTCCTATTGCTTCCGGTCTTAAATAGAGCAGCAGCAGGGTGACGTCATCATCATTCAAAAACTGGTATCTGGCACTAAAGACGAATTGCCTAAATTATCAACAGGTGTATATCGGATTAATTGTTTATGTGGCAGATGCTATATTAGACAGATGGGACACAACATCAGCGTAAGACTAAAAGAACACCAAAGAAACATTAAATTATCTCAAACACAACTGTCGGCAGTGGCAGAGCACACATGGGTTGGACCAGATGACGCCAAAATGCACCTTTTGGCGTCATCTGGTCCAACCCATGTGAGACTAGGCTCTAAGGAAAGCTGTCTCGGGTGTGGACCAATCAACATCAAGGACAGTGCACATTATCAGAGTTATGTTTTTTGTTTGCATTATGACTGCAAGTATTGTGGTCTATGCAAACATGACTCCTTGTAAAAAAGGTGTCAGTTTTGTTGCCAGATAGAAGGGTAAAAAAACAATTAACAAAAATCATATATTTGCCTGTAGTACCTGGCCTTACCTAATAATCTTAACAGGTACATTAACAATACATTGAGGGTAAAGTTAGCACTTCAGATAACTTTACTGAACAGATATAATACAGAACCACCAGTACTTGCCTCACCTGCCAGTAAATGATCATGAGCAAACAAGCTGCTTGAGACAGAAGGAAAACCGATATCGCCAATCTATTCCAGACTTAACTAAGTCACTTGGAAAGCATTTGCACCATTGGAACCTCCTTTGCCAGTAGCAAAATATGATAATTGTTTTTTTACCCTTTTTTCTGGCAACAAAACTGACACCTTTTTTTTTGTTTGCATTCCGACCGCAGGTATTGTGGTCAATACAAACATGACTCCTTGTAAAAAAGGTGTCAGTTTTGTTGCCAGATAAAAGGGTAAAACTAACAATTATCACTTGGAAAGGTTATCATGTATTATTTTACTTCTGTTGGTGTAACAAATAAAATGGCACCATTGAAGTTTTGCCACCTTATGTGGTACCGGTATCTGGTCTGGCCCAAGGACTAAGAGTCAAGCAGACTGTTTCGTCTAATAACGACACACTCACCCACTCATTCGCCACACTGGGTCACAACAGAACTCATTCACCCACCCACAAGTTAATTCAAGCACTTACCCACCACACACTCACCCCTTTCATCCACTCACTCGTATAGCTCTTCTCAAGCCCTTAACCCACACTCACCCACTCACTCGCTCATCCACTCACTTATACCGACTCAACCGGTTACTCAAACACCCACTAATCACACTGCAGGACACAGCATTCATTCCTCCTCATGCTTCTATCCTGCTCCACTTTGGAATTTCGCTCCCATCATAAATTTTCCCGAACCTATAACCGAGCTCAATTCCATAAACGTGTTACAATCTTTATTTATTACAACTCTGATAGCGCTATTTGTTGCTGGCCGCTTGGGATTTTGGGCCTGGGCTCAGCAAATTTTAGACCTGGTCCCGTTTACAGAGTGCTGACTCAGGCAGTGATCCAGACCCAAGCAGTGAGCCAGCAGTGAGCCAGACTCAGGCAGTGAGCCAGACTCAAGACTCAGGCAGTGAGCCAGACTCAGACTCAGGCAGTGATCCAGACCCAAGCAGTGAGCAAACAGTGAGCCAGACTCAGGGAGTGAGCCAGGCTCAAGCAGTGATCCAGACCCAAGCAGTGAGCCAGACCCAAGCAGTGAGCCAGACCCAAGCAGTGAGCCAGCAGTGAGACAGACTCAAGCAGTGAGCCAGACTCAGGCAGTGAGCCAGGCTCAGGGAGTGATCCAGACCCAAGCAGTGAGACAGCAGTGAGACAGACTCAGGCGATGAGCCACTCAGACTCAGGCAGTGAGCCAGACTCAGACTCAACCGCTCACGCGCCGAGCCAAACCTGTTACCGCTTGCACACAGTCCATACAAATTATCTGTCCCTTGCCGTTATCATTTTAAATCTCCCCTCAGGACAGCCAATTGCCGGGCAAGCCGTGCGCCCTGGCTGCCCGCTACTGCCGCGAGCTGCTAACCCCGCGTCGCCGCCGCCGCCGCCTCCTCCTCCTCCTTCGCGCCTCTCACCTCCCTGCGCGTCGCCCTCACCGCCATTTGTTCAAAAACAAACGCCAACGACAACGCCGCGTCACCCGCGTCACGTGCCGACGCTCCAGCCAATCACAGCGGCGGGGGAGGAAGGCGCGAGGCTCTGCGCGTGACGTCATCACGCACAGCGCGGGCACGTTCTGAGAGGGCGTGGTGACGTAATCGCGTTAAGCCGTTACGGGTGAAGCGCGCGGACGTGGTGACGTCACCACGTAAATACGTGAAATAAAATGTTGTGGTGACGTCATCGCGCACTTGTGACCGTTTTTAACGGTTTCTTAACGTTTTTGTCACGCTTTGCGTGGCCTGGCCGTATTAACGCGGTGACGTCACCACGACGAAGGAGTCCTTCATCCAGCAGTGGAGTGACCATGGCTGATGATGGTGGTGGTGGCATCGTGGGGAGCACGGGTGGTGGTGCATCTGCCGGTCGTCTCGGTCAACACGTGGCACGTGACTCCGTTCCGTGCCCTTGCCATCAGCAGCAGCAGCAGCGAGCCTTCGATCATTCACGTAACGCCGTCGAGGTGCACCTAGCCTGGCACGAGCCTCGTGGTGACGTCACCGCCCCTTCGTGGCCAACGGCAGCCGTTGTTGTAGCGGGAGAGCGGTGGCTTGTGGGGTCGTGGTGGATGTGGCAGCTATCCAGGCCGCTCATTGATGCGCATCACGGCGGCTCTGAGCATCGGGGCCATGGCATGGAACCCGAGATCGCTGCTGGGCTAAAATAGCAAACACGCGCCACCCCCATCCTCTCGATCCATCATCGGCACAGCCACCATCAATCCACTGCTGGATGAAGGCCGCCGCAAGCCATTTGCCATCCCTCAATGCGCAACAATCCAGCTGCTCTGGACGTGACCACCCGTCCCTCTAGGCAGCCAAACGTTTTGTTCGAATACAGTCCTCCTGTGTCTATGATAGTGTCGCATTAGCGCACACCCCGGACCTTTGGAAATAAATGTGTAAGGGATGTCCCTAAATGACGTCACGCACCTAGGGGGG
>CM025662.2:5229264-5241712 GCA_014621495.2 Entosphenus tridentatus
GGGTGAGCGAGTGGGTGGGTGAGCGAGTGTGTGGTTGAGTGAGTGTGTTGTTGAGTGTGTTGTGACCTGCAGTGTGGTGAGTATGCGGGTGAGCGAGTGGGTGGGTAAGCGAGTGTGTGGGTGAGTGTGTTGTTGTGACCTACAGTGAGGGAAAAAAGTATTTGATCCCCTGCTGATTTTGTACGTTTGCTCACTGACAAAGAAATGATCAGTCTATAATTTTAATGGTAGGTTTATTTGAACAGTAATAGACAGAATAACAACAACAAAATCCAGAAAATCGCATGTCAAAAATGTTATAAATTGATTTGCATTTTAATGAGGGAAATAAGTATTTGACCCCTCTGCAAAACATGACTTAGTACTTGGTGGCAAAACCCTTGTTGGAAATCACAGAGGTCAGACGTTTCTTGTAGTTGGCCACCAGATTTGCACACATCTCAGGAGGGATTTTGTCCCACTCCTCTTTGCAGATCTTCTCCAAGTGATTAAGGTTTCGCAAATCAATTTATAACATTTTTGACATGCGTTTTTCTGGATTTTGTTGTTATTCTGTCTTTCACTGTTCAAATAAACCTACCATTAAAATTATAGACTGATCATTTCTTTGTCAGTGGGCAAACGTACAAAATCAGCAGAGGATTAAATACTTTTTTTCCCTCACTATGGGGAGTGGTAGTGTAGTTGTTAGCGCGCTGCGCTACAAACCAGGAAAACCGTGTTCGCGTCCCTCTCACGGCCAACACCAGTGACGTTTATCTAACCGGTCAATGGCCTCCCCTCGGTCGACCCAGCCTCAAATGAGTACCTGGTGTGCTGCGTAAACATCGCCACTGGGGAGACAAAGGCGGTCGGGCGTGGTGTTGACCACCCACCCCCTCCTGTGCCGTTCCGGTCTTCATAGGTGCTCGCTAACAGCACTTGCCCCAAAAGTATGTTAAAG
Organism: Entosphenus tridentatus; assembly: GCA_014621495.2. NCBI lineage: Eukaryota > Metazoa > Chordata > Hyperoartia > Petromyzontiformes > Petromyzontidae > Entosphenus > Entosphenus tridentatus. The sequence goes on from CM025662.2 coordinate 5,230,208, forward strand.
GCTATATGGGAGATCTTTGTCTTTGTTGTGACCTGTAGTATGGTAAGTGTGTGGGTGGGTGAGTGTGCTGTGGTGACATGCAGTGGGGTGAGTTTGATGAGATGAAACAGTGTCTGGTAGACAATGATGTGTGAGTGATGTGGGGTCATCGTGACAATCCGGTCCTGTACCGTCGTGGGGGGCTGAAGGGGGGCCGAGCCCTGCCCCCCCGCCAACTTGCTGAAGAATCAGCTCCCATTCTATATTCCCTCAATATTTAATACCGGCTGCCGTTATTATTTGGCCGTCCCACAGCAAAGGGTGAGCGCTCGACCAAATCCGACCGCATCAACGCTGTTAGTGTCCTCCCTGCCCGGCCTTCCCCCACCCTCCCCGGCCTCCACCCCCGAATTCGTGTGCCCCCTCCCCCCCCCTTTCTTTAAGCAAGGTCACGCTCAGGGCTGCGACCGTGCCTCTTCGGCCTGCTCGCGCCCGCTCATCTCATCGTGAGCCACGGCACCTGCGGATTAATCTCAGCCGGGGTCTGTCTCGGTCGGAGTCCCATGACATATTTTGGCACCAGGCACACTACATCCAGTATACCCTTTACCGTGGCTCTAGCCTGCCACGAGTCACGTGCCACATGCTCCAGTCGACAAAGTGACCTGGGAAATATTCAGCCGAAAATTAAGCCCTGCGAGTACCCACGGTGTAATGTGAATATTTTGTTGTTATTATTATTATTATTTTACAGCCCCTTTGTCAATTCACTGCCATGTTGGTCACTGGAGTTGTTTGGCCATACTTCACCGCGCTGGTCAGTGTGTGGTTGATGAATGGGGCTCAGACATCACTCGCTGTGGCCGGGCATCGAACTTACATCGCCGGATTGTAATCGCGAGGAATCTGTGAACTCTCTTGCAGCTCACCGGCGCGTCGTCGTGTGGCAATTAAAATCGCTTGGCTGTGTCGGGGGGTAGCGGTGGAGGGTTTTACGACACCAATTTGACGAGATTGTCATTGTGCTGCTCCATCCGAGGGTCGCCGATGAATCGTGACATCGGCTGCAAAATACACAAGTGTTGTTACACGCGTTGTTATTTTATATTTGATAAGCCGTCAGGATTTGGTTAAACTCGCAGCCGTGGCGTTGACCAAGCGTGACTCCAATTTCGTCGACGATAACAACAATGACAAGATAACCGACCGTCCGAATAAAAGCGTGAGCCCGACGATGAATGACTCAACCCGCTCGGGCTCGCCATCGTGGTGCCTCCGCGCGCTTGGCGGCTCATGGCGATTGCTATAAATACTCCGAGTGAGCCGAGCGCATACCCGCGTCGCCGTTACCAAAACTCTCGGGCACTGTACGAGCGACGATATTGAGTTGCAGGCGGGCGCAAAGCTTTCGCGATGGGGATGGGGGGGGGATCGGAGTGGCCGCTGGATATTTTGGCCTCTGCATGTTTATTCATTTTTCAGGGAAACCTTTGCACGACTGCATGCGAATCTGTGCACGAGATATCCGGCGAGCTGCAGCGAACGTACGTGCGGATTGAGAGTTGTGACTTGGTGCCACGCTGCTGCAGCGACGGCGGCGGTGGTGGTTGCAGCGCATTGCTGCCTAGGATTCGCTACGGAGCTTCGGGTAAGGCTTCTCAATCGCCGCCCCCCCCCCCCGTTATTGTCACCCCTCACCAGCCGCCTTGTCTGTCGCTCCGACTAAAGGCCAACACTGTGGGTGACATGTCCTCAGTGGCGGTCGGAGACTCCACCGAGCACCCGGTGGGAACGGGCAAGGAACCCAGCGTCTCCGAAATTCACGGTCCATCGGACGGCTCCAGGGCCACGCCACCCGAGTGGGCCTACGTGGAGATCAGAGAGGCGTCCCCCAACCGCTCGGAGCGGGCGGGCGCGCAGGGCGGCGATGCGGCGCACGACTCGGTAAGCGGCGGCGATGTAGGACGGGGGGCGGCGCTCACGAGTGAAGGCGCGGCAGAAGTGGCAACGAGCCGCGGCGGGGACATGGGCATCGTGGCGAGCTCCACGGACGACGAGTCTATCGTCTATCACGACACGCTCACGCCCGAGGAGGCGCAGCTAGCTGCCGGTCGCTACGGTGAAGAAGATGCGCCAGACGGGACGGCGGATTGGCGGGATGGCGGCGAGTGCGTGCCAGATGGGACGACAGATGAACGGGATGGCGGCGAGCGCGTGCCGGATGAGATAGTAGATCGGCGGGACAACGGCGAGCATGTGCCGGATGAGACAACAGATCAACGGGATGGCGGCGAGCACGTGCCGGATGAGACGGTGGATCTGTGGGACAACGGCAAGCGCTTGCCGGATGAGACGGTGGATCGGTGGGACAACGGCGAGCGCGTGCCGGATGAGACAACAGATCGGTGGGACAACGGCGAGTGCTTGCCGGATGAGACGGTGGATCGGCGGGACAACGGCGAGCATGTGCCGGATGAGACGGTGGATCGGCGGGACAACGGCAAGCGAGTGCCGGATGAGTCGGCCAATCAGCGGGACAACGGCGAGCAAGTGACGGATGAGACCGCGAATCGGTGGGATGGTGTCAAGCGCTTGCCGGATGAGACGGTAGATCGATGGGACGGTGGTGAGTGCACGCCAGATGAGATAGCGGATCGGCAGAACGGTGGTGAGCACACCCCAGACGAAACGGCAGATCAGCGGGATGGCAGTGAGCACACTCCAGATGGGATGGCGGATCGGTGGGACGGCAGTGAGGAACTGGAACAGAGTGAAGCGGCAGATGCCTTCAATGAGCGCCGGAGCGGTGGTGCTGCCCGTGCGAGTGACGGCGACGCTCCAGCAGAAGATGGAGTCGGTGACAGAAACTCAAGCGGGGAAGCAGTGGCAGCGGCAGTGCAGGATGACTCGCCTGACTCGCCCGACTCACCCTCGCTCGACTCACCCTCGCTCGACTCACCCTCGCCCACCAGCTCGGCGGAGCACGAGCCGAATCCCGCGTGCGGAGAGGCAGGCGACGCGAGCGAGGTGAACTTCATCACCACGCACGAGATCAACATCGGCGACCCAGAGCGGCGCCTCGGAAGCCAGGACGTGTGGAGCTTCGCGAGCGGCGAGCGCTGCACGACGAGCCGCGATGCAAGCCGAACCCCAGAGACGACGGTGGTCAGCGCCGGTGTCGGTGCGTCGCCGGCGCCGGCACGGGACTCGGTGGCGGAGGCAGCGGGGGGCGAGTCCGTGCACGAGAGCTCGGTAACGTGGGTGCCCACCTCGCCGCTGTCGGCCGAAGAGCCACGGGATTATTACATCACCGTGGAATGCCATGGCCTGGCGGAGGAGAAGACGCGCAGCGGAGGGGGAGAGAAGATTGAGAATTGTGTAGGGGGCGGGAGAGGCAGCGCGGGGGAGCTTGAGGAGGCGGCAGGCGGCCCCATAGAGGTGGTCAGCCCCAGCTACGGCAGCGACGGGGCCGAGAAGGGATGTCGCTCAGTGCTTCTGGCGACGGACGGATTTGAGTGGAGGGCAGAGGAACAGAAGCTGAGTGTGAGCGCCGATTCATCCAGCGAGGCCAGCACTGCCGCCAGCTCAGCAACTGTGGGCGGCCTAGATGAAGACACATGGATGGTTGGCGACGCCGGTTGCGGGAAGCTGTTGGTGTCAGAGTTTGCGTCGATCACACCGCCAGGCGTCACCATCGAAGAACTCGACGACGACGACGATGGTGCCGACGAGTTCGGAGGTTTCGGCAAAATTCCCACTGACGTCATCTGCTGTGACCCCGCTCGTGGCAGCGGAGAGATGTTCGCCACCGCCGCTGATGATCGAAGGGAAAATGCTCGCGGGGGCCGCGACGATGACAAGGGTCGCGGGCCGAGTCCCCCACGTGTTGGAGACGTCACGCACAGTGGCGCGAACGGCTACGCAAGCGACGCCTCCAGCGGCGGGGTGGATGACGTGGACAACGAGGTGCGCAGCCTAACCGCGAAGGCCTTCCGGAGCCTGTCGTGCCCCTATGAGCCATACCCGGAGAAGGCCGTGCCGGCACCCGGCTCACCCATCGACGCCAATCCGGGCGCCATCTGGTTTCCCGATGACGACATTTCACTCAACCGCTGGCCGACATACGTCGACTTGGGGCGGCGCGACGAGGTAACGGTCAACGTCGCATCGGACGCCGGTGCTCACGTGGCTAATGGGAGAATCATCACGATGGTGACGCGGGCCGATGGGACGTTTGCGCGGTGCAGCGGCAGGTCCGCGTCGAGCGGGAGAGAGAACGTCAGGGGCGGCGGCGGTGGCTCGGAGCAGACGCACATGACGGGCACCGTGATGAAACGCTCCGTGGTGTTGAGACAGAAACAGGAGTTGCATCAGCGGCATCAGCAACAGCAGGCGGCTGTGGTGACATTGGAGAGGGAGTTTGAGAATTCACAGGAGGACACGGTGAAGATGCACATCGAGGACAACGTGACGTTCTCGTGCAGCATGCACTCGCACACGCAGGAGAAGAGAAGTGCCTGCTACAGCGGGCAGCAGCAGGAGCAGGTGCAGCTGCAAGTGCACCATCAGCATTTCTCACAGAGCCGACAAACGTGGAGCAGCAATGATGCGAGCGAAGTCATCGCCGCGCACGCCCCGGACGACAGCGACGCGGACGCGGCGGCATGCGCGACCAACGGCAATCCAGCTGGTCACGCCAAGCAGGCATCCAGCATCCTGAAGAACGTCATCTCAAAGAAGATGCAGCTGGAGCAGGAGCTGAGGATGGAGAGGGGGGAGTTGAGAGACACGAGCATGATGGTGGAATGCGCGGAGTTGCGATTCACCGGCAGAGTTGCGGGAATCGACGCCGCGGCTGCAAATGGTGATGGAGGCGACCCAGGCGAGGGACAAGATTGCGGTGGGTTTGCCAACTCCGCAGGAGCGGATGTTTGTTCCGGTCCCGCGCCGCCTGATGAGATGCAAGTGAAGCCGGCGAGCCGTCGTCATCCTCATCATCGTCATCGTCATCATCGTCACACAGCGGAGGTCGAGGATGGAAAAGACGACAGTGCTAAGATGGACAGGGTTGAGAAAAAGGGGAATGGACAGGGGAATGGACAGGGCAATGAACAGGGTAATGAACAGGGAAATGGACAGGGAAATGGACAGGGAAATGGACAGGAAAATAAACAGGGGAATGAACAGGGAAATGGACAGGGAAATAAGAGGATGCTGGTAGGCGAATTGACCATGGATGCGAATGTTCGGGGTAAAACTAAAGCTTCAGAAGGACAGACGCGCAGCACGGGGAAATCTAAGAGAGGCGCTTCTGGAAAAGCGACGGTGTCGAGAAACATCTTCCTGCACAGCGAGCACAGCGCGTTTCGCTCGTGGAGGCACCGACGCGGGGAGCAGCGGCACGGCAGGGAGCAGACCGTATCGCTAGCGCAAGTCGTGGTGCAAGATGCGCGGCAGCAAACGATCCAAATCGACATTCCGCACCGCGGCACTGGGAGAAGGAATGAAATCGCCCTCCCGCCGGAAGATCTGCCCGGAAGGAATGAATACTGCTCCTTCGCCGGCCCCGAAGAGGAGCAAGCAGCACCTGCGGCTCCACGCGTTCGGCACGGCGGCGGCGGCTCTTGCTCCGCCGCATCGCCCGAGCACAACGTTGGCACGGGCGGTGGCAACAACGGCGGGAAACTCGTGGACGGCGGGAAACTCGCGGACGGCGGGGGCGTACACACCACGCTGCGGGCCGAGGTGCGCGTCAAACGCGCCGACGGCGATTGCGGCAAGCGGCCGAGCAGTGCATCTCAGGATGACAATCGAGACTCCGGCGACCGCCGACCTCCTCCTGCATACGCCACCTACAAGAGCAACAACACGCTTTACATCGGCGACACGACCAAGGCCGCGGTGATGTCCTGCTCCCCCGAGATCAAGATCAGCCTGCGGAAGACGGGCAGCGACGCCAAGACAAGCCCGTTCAGCATTGCCAAGCTCCTGACACCCAACATCGCCGCGGAGCCAGCCGCCCAAAATGGCCCCGGAGCGGAGGGGGCTCGGGCAGGCGAGACAAGGCCCGCAGCGAGCTACACGCTCCCGGCCATTTTCAAAATCGAGCCGGTGGAGATGGCAGTGCCGGTGAGAGTGGAAGAGAAACCAAAGTTCCAGGCGCCGCTTCACCAGGTGCGTGACGTCCGCAAGCTCGTCAAGAGCACGTACCCAACTGCCCGCGTCGAGCTGAGCGAAGTTGCGGGCTTCCACTGCGGGCCGGCGACGCAGACGGTGATGCACATAGGAGGGCCGGCCGCGGCGGCGGTGGCGGTCTCGGGACTGGCGGAACGAGAGCGGACGAGCCAGCTACAGCCCGTGAACTTGCGGCCCAACGCGGGCCGTGGAATCGGGGCCATACCACCGCTCGTCATCAACTGCAAGTCGATCACGAGGAAGGAAGGTGGTGAGGGCCAAGACACTAACGGTAATGATGGAGGGAGCAATTGCAGCAGCAGCAGTGGCAGCGTCAGGGCGGTGGTGATACCGGCGGCGGTGGTGGTGGCGGCAGCGAGGGAGGTGGAGAAGGAGTGTAAACGGGAGAGCGAGCCGCCACCCTACCGTCTCGTAGCCAAGTCCTCAGACACGTCACCGTCTGTTCAGCTGGACCACCCGGCGTGGCCGCCGTGCTCCCTGCCATGGACACCGAAGCCGGAAGAGGTCAAGAAGCCGGCAACGGTCGCCAAGGCCGACGTGCTCGCCGACGGTGACGGGCCCCGAGGGAGCCGCTCGCCAGAAGGCGCGCGGCATGCTCCCAAAAGCCGGCAGGCAGTGGAGATGCCATCGGCAGCAGCGTGCTCCACGCGCAACACGTGCTTGGCGCGTGAGCAGAATGAGGGGAAGAGACAGCAGCAGGGTGCCCAGGGCCCCGCGCAGGGCAGCCACGTTCAATCGCTCATCGCCTCCCTCGAGGAGGACGCCAAGGGGAAGCTCAGATCTGCTCCAGCGGTGGAAGAGAGCACGGCAGAGTGCAACGGGAGACTGAGTTCTGCGCTGGAACGGTCGAGTCGCCAGCAGCGACCTGAGCAACGGGAGCAGCTGCAGGCGCGGCCGCAACCGGCACAAGAGCTGCCAAAACCACAGCAGCCAAGTGAAATGTTCGACGCCACAAGCCGAGATGCGCCAGAGGAGGCAGATTCTCGTAAAGACGGGAATAAGCAAGACGAAAAACCGCCCGACGTGTTTCCACCGAACGACGGCAGAGCAGAGCTCCCACACGCCAACGGAGAGAAAGCGGTGGAGAATCTCAAGGCGCAGTTTGTGCCGAGGCCGGTAGTGACCCAGACGAGGGCCCTATTTGCTAGCTCTCCCTCACCTGCGTGCAGGGTCCGGTCCTCCTGGCAGAGCCAGAAGATCACCAACAAGGTCCCGCAGCCGTTCTCCACCATGCGAACGACGTCGGCCTCCGCGGTGCTCTCGGGCCTAGGCACGCATGCGGGAGACCAGGGCCAGAAGATGGTGATCCGATCGGTGAGACCGCCATGCGCCGTACGCATGGACGAAGCCAAAATGGGGAACCTGGTGCAGGAAAATTCTCTCCAACAGCAGAAGCAGCAGCAGCAGCAGCCAGAGACACCAGGCCAAGTGGCGGCAGATAGCGAATACTACCTGACACTGCCAACTACGTTGGAGAATGGCGGAGCAGCCAACTCCCAGACGTGCCTGGACAAGGAAGCACCGCTGGTGACCACGCCGCCCAAAGTACCGCCAAAGACGTACAAGGATCTCAGTCAGGCAGGTGCCTTGGCCGGCAGCGGCGCCAGGCCGCACCCACCCCACCATCACCTCCAACACCGGCGCCAGCCATCGAGATCCTCCTCGAGCGACGAGAGAGTGAAGCGTGGCTCGATTGATAGCGGCGGGGCCAGCGGGAGCGGCAAAAGTACCCCGAGCCCGAGCCCCGTCTTCGATTTCGGAAAAACTCAGAAGCCGGCGGTCATGCAACCACTGATGTGCCCTCCATCGCCAATGATCCTGCAGCCCGTGCAGTGCCCTGGTTTCTCTGGTGCCGTGCCGGCGCCAATGCTGGTGCAAAACCACGGTGTGCCATCGTGCGAGGGCTCAGAGATGCCGGCGCAAATATCCTACGTGCAGCTGCCCGCCGTGCAGGCGCAACACAAGATGCTGATCGACCCAGAGACGGGGCAGTGCTACTGGGTGGAGACGCCGCCGCAGCCTCAGCGCAAGAGGCTTTACGACCCCGATACGCAGCAGTACGTGGAGGTGGCGATGCCCCCGCACGGCCTGGCAATGCCCCCCAGCGCGGGTGGGGGTGCGATGTACCCTGCGCCACCACAGCTCATGCTGGCGGCATCGCCACACGTGCCGTACGGGTCGGCGTTTGTAATGTACCAGGGCGTCATGCCCACGCAGGTGGCGGCAGCGGCGTCGCCCGGCTGTGAGTATTCCCAGCAGCAGATGCAGATGATGCACCTGCATATGATGCACAAAAGCCAGCAGCAGCAGCAGCACTATCTCAGCCAGAGTGTGCACGGCATCTCTTCAGAACCGCAGAGCCCTTTGGACAAACCGCTCTTCAAGGCCGCTCCAGACGAAGTTAGTGCTGCCAACGACCGGCCGTACTTCCTCCCATCGGGCATGGTGCTGGCCCAGCCCCAGGCCGTGTACACGCTCCCTGCGACCTCGGCCGGCGGTCAGCCGGGCGCGGGCGTAGACGCCAACCTGCCCAAGGGCAGCGGCGTCGCCTCCGAGTCGCCGCCGACGCAGGGCCCGCGCGTTGTGGCGCCGCCCCTATTCGACGGCACGATGATGAGCTTCGTGGTGGAGCACAGGTGAACGGGCAGCACGGGGAGGGACCGAGAGAGAGAGGGAGCGCCGGTGAGTTTCTCTCTGGCATATGTCCCCCTACCGCTTGTGGCTATGGTTTTGGAAAATGAGTGGAGTACAAAGCTAGAACGGGCTAGTCCGCTCTAGCTCTGTACTGCACTCTACAGGAGTAGCGACAGCAGAGGACAAAACTAGACTGGCATGGCATGGGTCGTGACCTCCGATAGCATGGTTGGCTACGTACCGTTCGAAAGAAGTTCAACATACAAACATACTGCGTGGCATGGAGACGCAGCTCAGAGTGAAGCATGCCGTTGCACTGCACCCCGTCTCACTTTCTGAAATTTTCAAGTTTTCTCCAATTCGCATTTTTCTCGGGGGGAATCCAAGACCCGTATCGCGACCATGTGACGCTTGCCGGCCTTTCTGAGAATCTGCTGCACGACCGTACTTCACCCGCGCCGATTGACCGCGCCGATTGATTCGAATCGATGAAGGCGACGAGTATGAACAGAGAGGTGCAGCGTGGGGCAGGGGGTTCTTGAGGACTATAGAGTGGAGGGCAGCTCAGCTCTATACGATGACGGACACCTGCAGCTACCCAGACACATGTAACATGTGTGCCCTGTGTGCATTCATGTGTGTGTGTGTGCGTGTGCTCGCGTGTATCCACAGCTGAGTGGCTGCTGAGATTCCTGGACGGAGCTCGGCTCGGTGATGCAAAGAAAAAGATCCCCCGTGTAGCCTTGAACAGACTTTTGGGGAAAGTGCTGTTGGCTAGCACTTACGAAGGCCGTAAACACGGACACACACACGCGCGCGCACGCGTCTTCCAAGCTGAGCGTGGGATGCGTGACTCACTCACCTCGCACTCGGGCCCTGCGGTATGACCTTGCTTAGAGAGTGGGGTGCATAAACATTCGGCCGGGGCGGGTGCATGATGCAGCCAATGCTAAGCAAACACAAGGAGTACCGACGTGATCTGCTTGTTGTCTCTCGTGTCTTCTCCCATGCCACATGTGTAAATGTTGTAACCGCCACGTTTTTGACTCGGCAGTCGGAATTCTAGAACTGTGGTCCCTTGGCTCAACGATGGCTCGTCCGTACCACTTGGGGTGGCAAATGATACCGATGATTTTATGGAATAGCATTTCACCTCCAGATCGGAAAACATTCACGATAGCGAATTTGCCGTGACAGCTTCGCTCGAGACGTGCCGTTAGAGACAGGATATGTGCCGGTGGTGATATTGAAAGAAAACAAAAATGGAATCGGAATCTAACGTGAATTATCCGCGGAAAATCAACACGGAGCACGTCTCGAATTTAGATGGCGTGTACACCGGGGCTCGATACTGCCGATGGCGGGCACTGCCCATGATGGGCGGGCACCGCCCATGGTGGACACTGCCCATGGTGGACACTGCCAATTGGTAGCGTTTCCCTCCCCACCAAGTGGTACCCTCTCTGGCGGCTTCTAACCAAGGGGCCCGAGATGCGGCGATGAAAGCCGGCTCGCGTCGCCATCGTCGCCAAGGCACCGTAACCTTTGTATTTTATTTTATAACTCCTATCTTGTTTTGCTCACTATATATTTGAAGGGTTAAACCCCAAACCCGTTTCACTCCCCCTCCCCTCCACGAATGGCCTGCCAATTAGGCTTCAGATTCCCAACAGGACGAGGCTTTGGGGGAACCCGCACTGCTAAGACTGCTGCAGCCTGCATGCGATGCCTGCCGACGTGAGACCACGTCAGGCCATTTAGGATGCGGGATCCATGCCCCCGTGATGCCGTGTGTGTGCGTGTGTGGTACCCGTTTACTGGTCGTTTCTGGCTCAGCCGGAATGGCACTGTGTCAGGAATTATTCGGGCCACGCCGACACATCCATTTGCTCGCCTTTTTTTGTCCTCATGAGTCCATGCATCTCGTTTGTTTTATGCGCCCCGCTCGTACGATTGTTGGCCATGCAACCGAAACTATGGACCACATAGTAAACCCATAGAGACTCATAGAGATACACAAGAGACACAGAGAGCCCATAGAGATACATAGCGACCCATCGACTCGTAGATACATGTAGACCCATCGAGAAAAACACATATACACGGAGAGACACAGAGAGATACATTGAAGACAAACCACTGTGGTTGTGGTCATGCAACGGTAAACCATCGTAGTCTGTGCTCCTTCAACGGAGGAGGCAGGAGAAACAGCAAAATGACACGAACTCTCTCTGCTGAAGCCCTCTCGTCGTGGCCAGCACCAGCAGGACCTCGACATTGGCATCGAGCTCCTGACCGCTTCTGCCATCATGCACAAGAACAGAATAGGATTGATGCAATGTAGTGTATAATAATGAATGCATTATTATGGACAGGCAGTACCTTTAAGTCTTAGTGGTAGTGCCTTAGGGGTCGTCCATGAATGGCGTCACGCACCTGGGAGAGGGGGGGGAGGTCAGACATTTGTGACGATGTGTGACGACAAGGGGAAAGGGGGTGGGTTTGAGAAATGTGATGTCACATGAAAATGCACAACTTTAAATAAATATAGACAACACGCTCTACTTAATTAAATAGACTTTTTAATGTTTTCTCCTACATCAGAGTGCAGAGCCACATTAAATACACACTAGAATGACAATAGTTTAAAGTGATTTGAAGCATGTTTTATTTTTTTTGGGGGGGGGGGGGGCCGGG
>CM025662.2:5254130-5265821 GCA_014621495.2 Entosphenus tridentatus
AGTAGGTTAGTGTGTTGCTTTGACCTGCAGTGTGGTGATTAAGTGAGTAAGTGATAAGTGGGTGTGTTGTTGTGACCTGCAGCGTGGTAAGTGATGAGTGGGTGAGTGGGTTAGTGTGTTGCTGTATCCTGCAGTGTGGTGCGTAATTAAGTGATGAGTGGGTTAGTGGGTTAGTGGGTTGTAGTAACCTACAGTGTGGTGAGTGAGTGGGTGATTGTGTTGTCGTGACCTACGGTGTGGTGGCGCTCGAACACAGCGTGGATGAGACGGAACAGTCTGTCCCATTGACATGAGCCACATCTTCTCAAACTGTAGAAGTGTACCTCCAAAACCGACACCCCGTGTGTATTTACGAGACCGTCACACGTGTGAGCACGAGGTCTCCTGATTGTGTGTAACTGCCCGCGTCGCGCGAGCTCCCCGTTGACGTGGACGAGGAGGAGCCGTCTGCCTCATCTCTTATCCCCTCCCAGACTCCGTGGCGGCGTTCGTGGACGGCACCCGCGTTGCGGTCGCTGCCGCGGCCAGAAGGGCGATGGCGCAGGAAGCGGCGCGCCAAGGGGAGCCGGTGCACCGCTCGGTTGGGCTGCAAGGTGAGGGATTTCACAAGGAGGGATTCGTGGCCATTGTTACGATTTGCGGCCATTGTTACGATTTGCGACCATTGTTACGATTCGCGGCCATTGTTACGATTCGCGGCCATTGTTACGATTTGCGGCCATTGTTACGATTCGTAGCCATTATTACGATTCACAGCCATTGTTACAATTGGCAGCCATTGTTATGATTCATGGCCATTGTTACCATTCACGGCCATTGTTACGATTCACGGCCATTGTTACGATTCACGGCAATTGTGAAGTGTCGAAGGCTTGCTGACAGGGGGTCATGGAACAGACCTAGGTGCTATCGGTTGGCCGCCTGAAATGACTGCCAGATGCACCGGCTTTACCCCCTAATCATACCAACCGCTGTGGTAGCAGCGTCCGTTGCTTACGTAAGGTGTGCTTCTGTGCGGCTTTCTCCGTACGTGCCAGGCAGTGCTGTGCAATGGCCTCGTGTTGTGAAACTGGGACCCCCCCTCTCTCTGCCAGGCTCCAGGAGCGAGCTGCTAGGAGAGTCTATGTGTGCCGTGCTGGGGGTCGGGCCTGAGTGCCTGGACAGAGTGTGCTCGCGGCTCATGGGAAAACTCCTCCCGGCACGGCTCCGTGGAGAAATATGGCGCCGGTCTCTTGGGTTTGTGACACGCAGGCCCATCACCCATTTTCACCCCGGGGTCGCTCGCTCGCCTCCTTGTCGCTCGTCTGTCGCCGTGCGCTACCGTGGTTGCTGTTCCCAAGCATCTCGCTCATTGATTCCCTCACCCGCATTGAGGGACACGGTCTCTGGCAGGCATTGTTTCATCTCATCCGTACTGTGGTAAACCGCCACCACACTGCAGGTCGCAAGGATACATCCACCCACTCATTCACTTGCTCATCCAGTCATTCGCTCACTCACTCATGTTTTACTATGACCATGGCTACTGTTCCCGTGGATTTTGCCTATTGCTTCTTCAACCCATGTTGAGGGATGTCACGGTGGCGAGCTGTTAATTCCCTCGCCTGGTATACAGGAGGTTGTGGGTTCGATCCTGACACTGACGCTTGCTGTATATTTGAATTTTGCATGTTCTCCCCGTGGTGGCATGGATTTTTCTCCAGGTCCGCCGGTTTTTCCCTCCACATTTATAAACATGCGCTCAGAGTATTTGGCTGTTATGAATTTCCACATAAGCCACTTCGTTGAGCTATCATTTGTGGCCAGGTTGCTTCTGAAAAAGAGCTCTATAGCTCAGTAGGCATTACCTGGTAAAATAAGAAAAATTGTGTAATAGTTTTAAGACGATGCGATCTCTAACAGACTCTTACTGTTGTTTTCTCATCCATTCTGTGTTCAACCACCACACACCAGTAAATGTTACAGCCTCACATCGGTTCTCTGCTGTGTCCCCTTGGTGTGGAACTCTCTATATCCCTTTGCAGATCCGCAACATTAAATGCACTCCGATTTTTAAGAAACATCTCCAGGCCTCTATCTATTTGGTCTCTGAGTTGTGGACTTGTCTGCAAAATCTGCCGTGTTATAAATGTCATTATTATTAATTGAACCAGTTGTTAATAATGAAATGGTAACCAGTTACCGGTTAACAAGCCCGACTGTTCCACAGGGGTGCGTGCGAGGGGGAGGCGTGGGAGCAGTTCAGGCGGAAAGTGTGGCGTGGCGTGGATCAGATGGGGATGACACACGCCACGCAATCTCCCGTCACGCACCTCATCCGCAACACGGTGACGGAGGTGAGTGGGTGTGCACTGACGCTGCGCGCAAAATCAACAGCAGCAGCCGCCATTCGCCAACAAGTGGTGGGAACGGCACCGTGGCGCTTGTGCCAGGCTAGGTGCAGTTTGAGGCCATGACGTAAAGTGTGGAAGGTCATGGGACAGATCCTGGTGTCATGGGTTGACTGACTGAGATGATTGACAGATGCTCAACTCGTGCTCCCCACTGTGCCAAACTCGCTGCGTTTTACCCGCCCGGCGCTCTGCTTGTTGTTGTGAGTGCCGCTCCTCCTACCCCCGCCGTTGCTGGAGGGCGACTGGCTACGACTGCCCAGTAGCCTCAAGGTGCACATGGTGCACACACACATGGACACACGAAATTCAAATGGCCTGGATCAAAACACCAGAGAGTGTGCATAGTTAATGAGCCAGCCGGGGGTTAATCGAGAGTGGGGCTGTTGGGGTGTGGAGGAGGCAGCGGCCGCATGTCACCGATCGCAATTCGTTCATCTGGCGGGTCAGCAGACTGCAAGGCAAACAGTACACAGGCGATGCATCGTCGAGCGAACGTTCGCCGACGAACGTTCACTCGCCGCGTGCCTCCGTGTCGCCCACCAGAAGCTGCGCGGGAGCGGCTGGCTGCAGCGCACGTACATCTCGGGCGATGGGCTGGCATTCACGCTCGTGTGCGACGTCCTCAACGTGCTGTACACACACGGCCGCGTGTACGCGCCCCACCTCGTGTACCGCCTCGTGCCGCTGCACCTCGCCTTCGCATCCGGGCACCCGCACGGTGCGTGAGGGAGCGCCGGGGGCCCGACGGCCCTGAGCGCCGGGCGTCGACATCGTGCCGGTCAATAATGACGATGATATGTGTGTACGTATGTATGTTGAACTTCCTTCGTCACCGTACGTCATCAACCATGTTAATCGGAGGTGCTGGGGAAGGACAACAAATTAATCACAAAAAGCAGTTTTAAAGAAATGAAAGCGATGAAGAAGTTTTCCTGTAAGAAGTGTACATTCACAGTGGGCTCTTTATTCAGCCTACGCACAAGCCACACGCAGTCGTGGGGCGCTAACGCCACGGCGACCCGAGCGACCGTTAGCCCGTCCCTTTATCCCCTTTTGGGTCCCTCTCGATCCTTCACACCCGTTCCAAACTTTAATCGCGCAGTCCTATCCCAGCCGCCACCAAACACCCTGAAGGAACACCTTAATATCTTCTCTGCCAACGCCCCCCGCGGTTTCCCAATCGGACGCCCGCTCCATGGCCGGTTAATCGGCTTGTCTGGCTGGCTGGTGCACGTTGACCGGCGGCGTTCCTGACTGATTGTATTTCGAACAATGCGGCCATCAAAGCTGCTATTTGGCTGGGCATAGTTCAATTTAATAATAGGTATACGTCTCTCGGTGATCCGGTAATCAGGCCCCGAGAATGATACCGGTATTTATATCGTGCCCCAAAACGAAAAGTCTCGGGGCACAGTATCGAGGGGTTATTTTAGCCTAGAGGACATTTCAGTGGCAGCTGTTTCTATGCAACACAAGGTGAACGCAGCAAATGCTAGTAGTAGACAATATTGCTTCTGTTATCCCGATTGAGTACTTTTCAGGTACATTTTCAGCATTACGCCGTTGTTTTTCCAATGCCGGTTACATTGTATGGAGGGATTTTTTGGCTATGGGAGGAAACTGGAGAACCCCGGAGCAAACTCGTGCAGAACAGGGGGTGAACATACACACACTGCGCGCAGAAAGGCGCCTGCGTCGGCAAAATCGAACCCAGGGCCTTCATGCTGCGAGGCACGAGCGTTACCACTGCACTACCGCCACCCTGCATGCCTAACGCGGTCCGTCGGAGGATATTCTCACAGCTGTTCAGTTCATTTCAGTTCATTTATTTGGTATAGGCCTGTGAGCCATTCGGCTCTTGAATCGGGTGCAAACGCAACACACAAAAACATGAACAAGAAAACATCTTAAAGTTCTAGATTTGAAGCTTTCGTGACTGCAAGGATTCATACTCTTAGGTTTTTTCGGTAAAGTCACGTAGATAAAGAAAGTAATAATAATAAAATAATAATGAATGAAAATAACGAAATTAAATCACGACGTTTCGGAAGCAACACAAGCCTCCGTCATCAGGTGTAACTGCTCCAGTAAAATTACGCTACAGTAATTTAAATTAAATCACGTCGTGATTTAATTTAGTTATTTTCATGTATTATTATTTTATTTTATTATTATTTAAAAAAATTACCTACGTGACTTTACCGAAAAAAACCTAAGAGTATACATCTTAAAGTGACTACGCGCAATAGAAAAATCCAGGAAAAAACAGCAAAGTCTTCCATGCTGTGTGCAAAAATCCCAGTGGGATGCAAGTCAAACAATAACAACCATAAGACAATTTAGATTAAAGTTATCAGTATAACTCTGTACAACAACAAACAAATATGGCTAATCCCAAAGTTTTCGAAATCACCAAAATAAAGCTATAAAAACAACGTAACATTGATCATAGGAACTGTGATTCAAATTTAACAATAAACGATATACATAACATGTACGACCAAACTTTGCAGCCATAGCTGGCAGCATGAGTCACCTCATAACAGCAGGAGTATCAGTAGGAGTATCAACATTTTTCAATGTACCTTTAAAGATCAGCAGACTATAATCAAAACTCAAGATCATACTTTGCAGTGGTCATCCGGAGCGATACATTTGATTTCAGGCCACTGAATAGCAGTGGCAGCTAGGGCTGTACAACTCCTCTAGAGCAGTTTTCGTTTTGCCTTCCCGTTTGCGACCCTAGTGCGGCCGGGTACGGGTAGACCGTGAGTCACTGGTGAGTAACTGTTTGTCACTCATTTCCCAACGTCTTGTCTCTTCTCACAATTCAAGTTCCTAGAATCAACCCACCCGCGCCTGCAACATGGCTTCATCCCAGAGGTCGCAATCAGGTACCCGATACCCGTACCCTACCCGTACCCGGCCGGGTACGGGTAGGGTACGGGTACGGCCGGGTACGGGTACGGGTACCCGTTTGCGACCCTGGTGCGGCCGGGTATGGGTACGGGTAAGGAATCAAAACCCGTTTGCGACCTCTGCTCCTCCCCCCACCGCAGCAGAGGCCACACTGCAGCTCGCCTTCCACCTCAACGCGCTCCTTCAGAAGCACTTCCCGGAGTGGCGACGCATCGCCGACATCTCGCAGCGAGTGGTCGCGCGGCTGCAGGAGGGCGACCCGCACCTGCACGCACGGCTGCTGAGGCTGACGCGCGACGTGGCGGCGCCACACACGCAGGTGGGAACGGCGCCCCGGGCGCGCACGACGCCGCTGGGTTGTGGGAACCGGTGGCGCGGCGGACGGCACGCTGCGCCCGCGCCGCGGTCGTAACGAAAACGAAACGTCTCAGGGGCACGGGTTTGGGGTTGACAGCTGTCCCTTCGAGGCGCAAGTCTAAGCGCAGCGCCCAGTGGAGTGGGCTTCACGGGGAGACGTTGCCGTTGGTTGTTGTTTCAAAATAAGCGATTTGCGAGCTGTTTTAAAAAATGTGGCAAATTTGGACCGTGACACCGGCAAAAGTCGGACCCGACGTCCTGTGTCAAGCATCAGCAGTTATCATCTAAACCGGTCTTGGAGATCCCTCTAGGTCTACTCGGCCTTAAAATGGGTCCCCGGTGCAAAAACATCCGAGCGCGGTGCCGGCCGCATGGCTGCGGTGTCGTCGCCCGAGCCACAAACCGGTCGCGTGGCTGGCGCGGACGGCGTGCTGCTCCCACAGAGGGAATTCCGGAGCCTCCTGGAGTGGGGCGACGACGAGGAGAAGCAGAAGCATCCGCACACGGGCGACGGGGAGCGCGGAGACTCTGGAGGAGACGCGGCGGAGCGCGGGGACCCGCACAGCCCCCCGCCCAGCATCCTGCTCGTTTTGCGCAAGTGGATCGGAGAGGTGCGCCCCATGAGCCCCTCCCTCCGCGCCTGCCGCGTGTGGAGCGGTGGCTAGCGCACGCGTCCCAACCAGCGCAACTGCCTGGGCCAGTTCGTGCCTACGACATTCACCTGCCAGGTTCTCTTCTGAACCTCCAAGTAAGGTGGGAATAGGCGAGAGTGCCCCGCAAGGGCAGGCGCGTTCAGTCTCACGGCTGGTGAACAGTACCCGACTGCACCACACACACGCTGCACTACGATCACAGTGGCCAGTCCTGGGCCTCCCCTAGATCGACTTGGCCTCAAATGAGTACGTACCTGGCGTGGCCTACAAACGAAAGTACCAAGGAGACAAATGTGGCCTGGTTGTGGCGTTGGCCACACCGCACCCCCTTGTGCACAGTGCCGGCCTCAACAGGCGTCCACTAACATAATTTGCTCCGACAGTCTGTTAAAGGCCGTGCGGGGGACCTTTGTCTTTTTTGCAGGCGTTCGTGAGCGTGCTGTCGGCACCGGCCGTGCTGCTGCTGTGGGACCAGCTGTTCCTGAGCGCGTGGGATGAGCGTGTGTTTGTGGATTCGTGCCTCGCCCTGCTGTTGCTGCTCAGGGACCAGATCATGGCGTGCGCCGACTGGAGCTCGCTCATCCAGGTCTGAGTGATGGCGCACACCGGCATGCGTGCGTGTACCTGCATGTGTACCTGCATGTGTACCGCCGCGCATGTGCGTGTATTAACGTGCCTGTGTACCTTTGTGTACACACACAGTGGTGGCCGGGCGTGGTGCTGGCCAACCCCATCCCTCATCTGCCATTCCGGCCTTCATAGGTGCTCGCTAACAGCACTGGCTCAAACAGTCTGTTAAAGCTATACGGAGATTTTGTTCGTGTGAGGAGTGGTAGTGTAGCGGTTAGCACGCCGCCGCACCGCCAACCCGGCGACGCGAGGTCGGGCAACACCAGTGACTATTATTTGAAGCGGTTCTGGGCCTACCCTAGGTCGACTCAGCCTCAAATGAGTACCTGGTGCCATGTGTGTATATCACCACTGCGGACGGAAAAGGCGGCCGGGCGTAGTGTTGACCGCCCACCCCCTCGTGTGCCGTGTTTGCCTTTATAGGTACTCACAAACAGCACATGCCCCAACAGTCTGTTAAGGCTATATGGGGGATCTTTGTCTTTGTAGGCAATTGCAAGGCCGTGACTTTACCTACTTCCATGATGTATTCATGATAGTTTTAGTTTTCTCGTTCATGCAAATTGCGTCGCTCACAGTCGTGGAATAACCACAGTCGAGCGGGGGAAGGCAGCAGTTGCCAGGCGGCGAGCCGACGCTACCCACGATTTCCCGATATCCACAGTCCTCTCCATAGTAAGATGTTTTCAGCCAATGAATGGGCGGTGCGTTTACATGCGGGAGCAAACCGGAACACCCGGAGAAAAATCCACCGTGCGTGCGATAGGGCCAACACCCTTTTCCGTACAGAAGTGGGACAGATGATATGAGCCCGCGCCTTGCTGTGCAGCATCACCGTCACCACCGCCGTGGCTGCGCGTTTGCTGGAGCTGGCTGTGTGTTGCCGCTGCTCTTGCTGCAGGTGCTGCTGGAGGAGACGCAGCGTCTCTACACGGTGGACGTGGCGCGGGCGTTGGCGCACCTGCGGGGAGACGGCGACGCGCTGGCCGTGCCGGCGCTCAACCGCTGGTGCGTACTGGGACCCGGGCCGCCGCGTGCCGTTTCGGCACGGTGCCCGACGGTTCGCTCCGTGAGCTTCTTCAGTGCCGCGGAGAGAAACGGAGTGCGGCAGCCCGAGGGCACGCGGGGGCCATGTCCTGCACCCACCCACACGCGTCGTCTGCACAGCCGCTTTGATCAATCCACTGCTGGATGAGGGCCTTGGGGGGTTGTTTGACCGTACTTTAGCACGCTGGTCAGTGCAGGTGGACAACCATCCTGACTATTCGGAATTGAACTCTGGTGGCCGGGCTTTGTAGAGCAGTGCACTAACTGCTGCACCACCTCTCTCCCCCCCCTCACAACAACAACAACCACCGCCATTCGCCACTAAGTGGCGGTGACGTCACTACGGCACTTGTGCCAGGCTATGTACACGTTAAGGCCACGCAAAGTGTCGAACGCTCGCTGGCAGGTCACGGGAGAGACCCAGGTGCCATGGATTGACTGAGAATACTGGCTGATGCCCCCTACTGTTCCAACTTGCTGTGTTGTAGCCACCTGGCGCTCCGCTCGTTGTAATTAGCCGGAATTGGACTCGGGTCGTCGAGCTTGTAGAGCAGCACGCTAACCGCTGCACCACCTCTCCCCCCCCCTGCCCTGACACACACGTACGCACACACGCACGCGCACGCACGCACGCACCCGCCACACACGCGTGACCCTGGCAGGCACGGCGCCCTTTCCCCGTGGGTGGCCCACGACCCGAGTGTGGCGCCGCCCGCCCCGTGCCGGCCCTCCGAGCCGTTCGTCCTCCACATCGACGCCGTGCGCTACCTGCCCGACTGCGCCACCATCATCAAGGTGCGGCGAGGCTCCGCCCTGAGCAGAGGAAGTGTGTCACATGCACGCAGGGAAGGAGGAGGGGCTGCCACGACGGAAAGAATTGACGTCCAAACGTCAGCACGGATGGGATGACGATCGTGCATGATGATTGCTGCCAGCCTCAATCGGCGCTCGCTAACAGCACTTATCCAAACAGTTTGCTAAAGGCTACACGGGGGTCCGTTGTGTTTTGGTGGGGGGGGGGGGGGCTGAGACGGAGGTTTCTTTCGATCCGAAACTAAATATTTTGGGATCGTCTGAAATACAATGTCGAGGCCCGACTTTCAGATCCTCTCGGGTGAATGCGAACGTGGCGAGAGCGCACCCCCCGTGATGGCATCGGCGGTTCTGGCCACGGTGAATCTGCAGCCGGATCGTGTGAACCCGCTTTGTCGCCCAGCGCCGCCGCCATCGTCGCGATTACGCTCGTTCACCTCGGCAAGCCCAGCAGCGCTGCTCCGCCCAACGTCGAGCGCTAGCCTCGCGTGCGCTCCGCGAGCGCGCAGGTGACGGGCCGCGTGGTGAAGTCGGGCCTGGAGGGACTGGAGGACATCATGGCCGTGCCAGAGTTGGACAGCCTGGCGCGGAGCCCCCACTTCTCGGAGTGCGTCACGGTCCCCGCGGGCAGCGACGCGCGCGTGCACGACGACGCGCTGCTGCTGCTGCGCGTCTACACGCTGGAGAGGGACTCGCGGCGCGCCGTCGTCATCGGTGTGCAGCCCGAACCGCGGCCCGAGGTCCCTGCGTGAACGAAATGAGGGCTCCACCTCTTCCACCTTTATGGGATAGCGTGTTTCCCCCTTGCACGTGTGGGTTTTCTCCCAGTGCTCCGGTTTCTTCCTGCCTGTAAGCACTCATTAATTGGCTGAAAACATCTTAATTTATATGGGACTGCAGAGCTTGGGCAATTGTTCACCGCGTGGCTGCTGCTGCTGCCTTCCCGACCATCTGTGGTTCCTCCTCTTGGCACCTCTGAGCCGTTCTCTGTCTTCGAGAGGGAGCGACAGCAGTGCAGTGGCGACAGTAGGCGGCGGCGCAGTTTTTCAAGTTGAAATTCATTTTTTTTTTAAAGCCACGGATATTTCGTTCAGGAGGATAGGAGCTGGGTACTGAGAGCAGCCGCTCACCCACAACACTCTGAAAATGAGGATTCCACCTCGCCTGGTATACAGGAGGTTGTCGGTTCAATCCCTATCCTGACGCCTGTATATTTGGCGTTTGCATGTTCTCCCCGTGGTTGCGTGGATTTTCCTCCGGGTCCGCTGATTATTTGGCCGCTATACATTTACACGTGATGAGCCACGTCGTTGAGCTGTCATTTGTGGCCAGGTCACTTTTGAAAAAGAGCTACGTAGCTCAGTGAGCCTTATCTGGTGATAATAGTTTAAGCACTTTAACACTCATCCGGACGGTGTGGCGCGTGCTCCCGTGCGCCTGCGTGTCCGCGTCGTCTCCAGGTAACGTCCTGTTCAGGCTGTTCCGGAGCGACGGATATCTCAAGAGCGGCGGGCACCAGCTGAGGCTGTGGGCGGGGATGCCCGATCCCGGGGACTCGGCTCCGCTGAACGAGCACTCGCTCGTCCATCACCCGCTTGTGCCGGCGTGCACCATCCTCATCCGCTTGCTGCCGCTCACTCCGGTAAGGGTCCTCAGCGAGCGGCTTCTGCACGGCGCGGCCGCTTGCCAGGTTTAGGCTACGTGGCGGCAGAGTTGAGTTGATTTTGTGCAAAGTGGCTGAGAGATAAAATGTAAACACGCTTTAATGAAATGTAACGTCCTAGTAATGGAAGAACTCCACGACTCCAGGAAGTGGCCCCGAAGCTTGCCACAACGTAAGAGACCGTGGTGATTTACAGCCAACGTCAGTTGAGCGTGGACAATTAGACCCAAGCCGAAACATAACATGTAAAAAATAATGTTAAAAAAATATATATTTAGAATTTGTAATGATAGAATATTGTATTGTCATCAGTATGACATAAGTATACCAAGTTTGCAGTCGATGGAAGTGGGTAAAAATTTATTTGCAAGATTTGAGGATACAACAACAGACAGAGTGAGTTAATAAAAAGCGTGTAATAAAAACTATACGAAACTGTTTTTATTTGACCAGGTGAAGCCGACTGAGCTATGTAACTTTTTCTCAAAAGGAGACCTGACCACAAATGATCGCTCAACGACGAAGTGGCTTATCACGTGGAAGGTTATTTCAGCCAAACAAGAGCGTGTTGATTCTAAATATGGAGGGGAAAACCGGAGGTCCGAGAAAAATGCACGCGAGCGCGGGGAGAGAGATGTGCAAACTCGGCAATGTCTCCTGGCCCCCCACCAAACCCCCCCCCCCCCCCGTCATCAGGAGCCGAGACCCCGGCCCTCGTACGAGACAGGGTTCTACTTGACGGAGGGGGCCCGCCCCTCGCCCTCGGAGATCAACATCATGAGCTCCTACAGCAGGGACGACGCGGGCTCCCCCCGCACCGTGCGGGACTGGCTCTCCGTGCTGCACCCCGGTGGTACGCCGTCACGCCGTCACACCGTCACATCATCACACCGTCACATCATCACATCGTTACGCCGTCACTCCGTTTCACCAACACACCGTCACACCGTCACACCGTCACTCCGTTTCACCAACACACCGTCACACCGTCACATCATCACATCGTTATGCCGTTTCACCATCACACCGTCACGCCGTCACATCGTCACACCGTCACTCAGTTTCACCAACACACCGTCACACCGTCACACCGTCACTCCGTTTCACCAACACACCGTCACACCGTCACATCGTCACGCTGTCACGCCGTCACGCCGTCACATCAACACACCGTCACACCGTTTCACCAACACACCGTCACACCGTCACTCCGTTT
>CM025662.2:5323847-5338791 GCA_014621495.2 Entosphenus tridentatus
CCCCCCCCCCCCCCCCCCCCCCCCCCCCCCCCCCCCCCCCCCCCCGGTCAAAAATAGTCCAAAACCGCGTGACGTCATTTATGGACGACCCCTTTGTCGGGCCGGGCCGGTTCCCCCAGACGTGTCGAACATGACTGGGCATCTCTCGCTCCCCCAGAAAGGGCATCTCGAATCCCCTAGTCAAGAGCCGCTGGCTGAGAGAATCCTGGTGCAGCTATAATGTTAAACAAAAAACGATTCGCCAATATGCCTGCACGATCTAACCAAAGAGAAACTCTATAACATGAGAGATATTTACAGTTAATTTTTTTCACGAGCACAGTTTAAATCCACAACCCGGGATAATCGGCCCACACGGGCTGGCTCTGTGTAATAACAACACTAACACAAGCTGCCCCCCAACTTAAGTCACCGTGTCAACTTGAGGACCCGAGCCCTCGCCTTTGCGGTGTTGATGGCCGCAATGGGTTTAATCGTTGCCGTGATCTGTGGCTTCACCTCCGCTGCCTCAGTTGTCCCACCGGGCCAGCGGTTGGGCTGCCATCAACTTAGCCACCACTCGATCTTCTCTACTTCTAGATTTGAAGTTTTCGTGACTGCAAGGATCCATAACTCTTTGGTTTTTTCGGTAAAGTCACGTAGGTGAAAACAAAATTTAATTAAATTAAATCAACTAAATTCAATCGCGACGTTTCATACGCTACAATAATGTTTGCTGGAGCAGTCACACCTGATGACGGATGCTTGTGTTGCTTCCGAAACGTCGTGATTTAATTTTATTTTGTTTTCACCTACGTGACTACCGAAAAAACCAAAGAGTTTGGATCTTCTGCTGCTGCTAATGTAGATACAGAGAGACAACAACTTTACAATCACACATTTAGGATGGGCAAGCCAGCAGATGGCCGCGTCAGCAGGAACCGTAGCGGAGTGTTTCGCCGTGATGATGTATTATTCTTCTTCGTATTTGTGGATCGGGCATCATTCTGTATGTTGTGGATGACCAGTCGCACTAGTGCCAAGGTGATCCACCGCTCGATTTGTGTTTATCGGTGGCAACGATTCGGCGAACTTCAATCGCACCTTTTGCCGCAGATATCTGGCAGGTCGAAATAAAATCCGGCGGACATCAAGCCAGCAGATAACCACGTCAGGATTAGCAGAATATATCGCTGTGATGTCTTCTTCGTATTTGCAGATCGGGCATTGGTTATGGTCTGTTCTGTACGACCACAATCGCACTCGCGCCGGTGATCCACCGCTCGTCTTGTGTTTATCGGTGGCTACGATTCTGCGAGCTTTCACCTTTTGCCGCAGATATCTGGCAGGTCTGAATGAAATCCGGAGTACGTGAACGGGATGTTATGCCAAGGCCGTTCTGTACATTTCCACGTAGCTGATTTTAAAAGTAGAATGGCAGATGCGTTGAGAGATGATGATAAGCTTTTGGGCACCTTCAGACAATCGGGGCCTACAGGTGATTGGTTGGTGGTGGTGACATCATCTTGAAATATGTGACTGTCGAAATACTGTCAAGGTGTGGCACACCTGGTGTGGCATGGACACGTCCGGTGTGGCATGGACACGTCCGGTGTGGCATGGACACGTCCGGTGTGGCACGGACACGTCCGGTGTGGCACCGCGCGTCTGGTGTGGTTGGTACAGCACGGCACGTCCGGCGTGGTATGGCACGGCCAGCGTGACACGGTCACTCCTGCTGGGGTTTGTGACGGAGGTAATTTTAATGCCCCCACCACCACCAGCTCATGACAGGGACAATAACAGTTAAGTCATTTGTTTATCCAGGAAGCCTTGCAGAGCCGTATTAATCCTAATCGCATAGTAACTTGTGGTGTTATGCGTTTCTGAAGTGGCCCACACACCGGGATTGTTTTGGCCTCGTCATGTTTTTATTGCAGCGTTGTTGAGTATTCGCTGGCTCGCCTGAGGGGGGGGGGTCCATTTTTGACAAATTACGAACGGTGATGCTGCTTGCTGTTGCTGCGTTGGCAGTGACGGACAAACAACGCCAAAAAACTGAACACGTTCGTCCAGTCGCACTGTGGCCTTGCAGGGGAAAAATATATATACAGATAGTCCCCGAGTTACGATGGTCTGACTTACGATATTTCGATCTTACGATGGCGATAGCGATACGACAAAATTGTAAAATATTTTAAATTTCGCACGGCAGGCAAATGCAGCAGCGTACGAGGTACGATACTGTACGTTGGGATGCTGCCAGGATGGACGCATCTCCCGCCTTTCTATTAAATTGCAGTTCATCTAGGTAGGCTAAGAATTTACCTTGTTTTTTTACTTTACATTTTACTGTGCAATACAGTACTGTAATTAATAAATACATACAGTATATAGTTTATACAGTACGGTACTGTAAATTGCTCTGTTTTGCTAAATTATCACCATTAAGACTCCTGGGTAGGCAAGGCCATCTTCAACTTACGATATTTTTTTAGACTTACGATGGGGTCATTGGTTTTTTACCCTTTTATCTGGTAACAAAACTGCACCTTTTTTTACGAGGAGTCATGTTTGCATAGACCACAATACCTGCAGTCATAATGCAAATAAAAAACATAACTCTGATAATGTATGCACTGTCCTTGAAGATGATTGGTCCACACCCGAGACAGCTTTCCTTAGAGCCTAGTCTCACATGGGTTGGACCAGATGACGCCAAAAGGTGCACAACTCAAAGCCAATGCACCATCAGAGTATGAGAGCTCGGGGGAAGCATTTACACCATTGGTACCTCAAAAAAAGGTGTCAGTTTTGTTGCCAGATAAAAGGGTAAAGAACCAATTATCATATTTTTTACTGGCAAATGAGGTACCAATGGTGTTACGATGGGGTCGTCCTAACGCATCTCCATTGTAAGTCGAGGACTACCTGTACAGGTCGCGTTATGGACAATGGCCCTTACCATAGATTGCGCTCCACAGCAAGGAGCCCTGTGAACAGTATTTTGATAACGTGGCTAAAATTTGTACCATCTGCTCCCCTGCAGATGGCCACACTGGCAGAGCCGGACTGGACGTGGATTGGTTTCACGGTTGTTTTTGCACGTCTGACCTCCATTTTCACAGCCAAGCCCTAGAAACCATCCCGAGTTGCCACCACGGTTCGACGGACAATGAATTCGAGCCTCGTGTGCTGCTCGCACGTGCGTTTTAAGAGTGGAGCGGTGGCACAGTGGTTCGCACACACTGCACCTATGAACCCACGGCTAACGTCAATGGCGAGCGACATCTGAACCGGTTAGAGCACGCGCACCCCCCACCCGACTCCTGGCCAGTGACCAATGTGGTGAAGTATAGTCACATGACCTCCATTCTCACCCGACATGCCGTGGGGAGGCTTTCATCCAGCAGTGGATTACCAATGGGCTGTGTCGGTGTTACTAGTGGAATGCAGGTCTCTGGAGTGGTGACGTGGCCGAGTTTCTCAGGTAAGACAGTGGTCCTTCAGCCGTGACACGCTTGAGCAAGCAGAAGCTGCCTCTTAGACTCGTTGACGTCCCATGTGGGTTGTTCATTGACCGGGTGGTTGGTGTGGGTGATGTACCCTCGAGATGGGTGGTTCTTATTAACCTAGGGTGCACGCACCACCCCTGGGCCTTTCTGGGGGTGCGAGACCATGGCCAAATTTTTTTAGAAGGTAAATCATTGAAAACAAATTACGCACGGGCACGTAAGTTACGACTACCTTGCATAATCAAATCTACGTATTTATTAACATAAATCAGTTTTTTTACGATGGAGAACCAAGGCTGCAGGAAAGGTTAAGAACCACTGGCTTAGACTGTGGTGTGGCCAAACGATTAGCACACGACGCCACATGGACCCAGTGACCAGAGTTAAAATCCCAGCCACGTTGGTGAGTGATATCGGGAGCGGTCCTGCCCTCCCGCTTCCAATTCACCAAACCACACTGACGAGCGTGGTGAAGTATGGTCACAGACCCCGCCTGCCCGCCCGCCCACCCCGTGACGGACACTGTGGGGAGCATGTAATCCAGTAGTAGACGGAGCATGGCTGGAGTTCGTTAATATGATTTAGTGCTGTGCTGCCGATGTAGGCGTGTGGGGCAGCAGCCCGTGATGTTATGTTGAGGTGGTCCCTGAGACGTGATGATGGGTTCGGGAGTGGCGAATCGCTGTGATGGACTCCTCCGTGTCTGTGAATCAGGGACGTGGGTTTCGTTCAGTGGTTGCGGGCATTAAGGGGGGGTGGGGAGCGGCGGCGCAGCGGTTAGCGCCGCTGCGCTACGAACCCGGCAGAGACCCGAGTTTTGATTATCGCTCACGGCCACAAACACGCAGTGACAATTATCTGAACCGGTCCTGGGCCTCCCCTAGGTCGACTCGGCCTCAAATTAGTACCCGGTGGAGTATGTAAAAACATCGCGATTCAAGAGACAAAGGCGGCCGGCCGTGGTGCTGGCCACCCACCCCCTCGCGTGCCGTTCCGGCCTTCACAGGTGCTACTCTCTAACAGCACTTGCCCCCAACAGTCTTTGTCTTTGTGGCCCCAAGGTGCTCCCAGGGCAGAACAATCCGAGCCTGGGGATTCTACCGACTTGGTGAGGTCATTTCTCCACGGGCGCACCATCTTCGGAGTTGGTGAGGTCGTTTCTCCACGGGTGTGCGTTTGCCCTGGGGTGCACCGACTGTACCGTGGTTGGTGAGCGTGGTGGTGTTTGTTTGAAGGTTTTGCGTACGCGAGTTGGAGAAGAATCTGGAAAAACCAGAACGTGTCCGGGGTGCGGTAACAACGGGCTGGGCTCAGGCCGGTTAGACCGCGTCTCGGGGGGTGCGGTGACAATGTTTTTGACTGTACAGCGTTTCGCAACGCAGCCGTGCTGTTTACGTAGGTTTTTTTTATTTGCCCGACGCTCTGAAATAAACGTTTTAAAAACTCACCTTTTGGCCGTTGGGAAACACACTAGATGACTCCGCAAAGCGGTTGTTTTGCCTGTGTTTATATTACATGCGTCTATATTGGCTGTGTTTACATACCTGTGTGTAGCAGTTTAGGGGGCTAAACGGGCGCGGCACGGGCTAGAGCGGAGATGGAGTGACGTGGTTCAGGAGGATGTGGAGCTGAGTGGACTTGCCGATGACTGGTACCAGCGGTGTCAAGATCGGCCTCTGTGGAGGAGGCTCGTGAAGGACGCTACTGGGCAGTTGGAGGCAGTCGCCCTCCAACAACAACAGAGGGCGGAGGAGCGACGCTCACAACAACGAGCGGAGCGCCGGGTGGATAAAGCACAGCAAGTTGGCACAGTAGAGGGGCACAGGTGGTGCATCGGCCAGTCATCTCAGGCTGTCGATCCGTGGCACCTGCTGGGTCTACCCCGTGAACTCCTGCCAGCGGGCGTTCGACACTTCACGTGGCCTCAAGGTGCACATGGCCTGGCACAAGCGTCGTGGTGACGTCACCGCCACTCAGTGGCGAATGGCGGTTGTTGTGTGTAGCCGTTAGCACGTTGCGCTACATACCTGGCGTCCCGAGTTCGATACCTGCTCGCGACCAACACCAGTGACGATTATATTATCTGAATCGGTCCTGGGCCTACCCTAGGTCGACTGGGCTTCAAATGAATTCCTGGTGCGGTGTGACCACACACCTCCTCATGTGCCGTTGCGGCCATCCATAGGTGCTACTCTAACGACATTTGCCCCCAACAGTCTGTTAAGGCTAAACGGGGGATTTTTGTCTATATACAGGGACTCCTACTTATCGACTTACGGACGTTTAGACATACGAACAAACCTGTCCATATGTCATGTAGATGCCACATGAAGAACCAGTGGCATCTACATCTGCAGAACATGAAGAACCAGTGGCATTTACATCTACAGGAGATCATACAACTTTTTAAGCCATTCCCCATGTTCCGTGTACACATTCCAAAGTACAACACTTTGGAATTTACGTAAGTAAAGTGACTTACGAATGCAGACCTGGAACCTAACTCGTTCGTAAGTAGAAGAGTCCCTGTGCCGAAGCTAGTGCCCTGCCTTCGCGGTCACAGCTTTGCGCCCTACAAATGATTGCGTTGAAACCAAATGTGCCAAATGATACATCACGTGAAGGTTTATTCCCATGCTTGTGGTGTGTGTACAGATAGTCCCCGAGTTACGATGGTCCGACTTACGATATTTCGTTCTTACGATGGCGATAGCGATAGGACAAAATTGTAAAATATTTTACATTTCGCGCAGAGGCCAAACGCTTCAGCGTACGAGGTACGATACTGTACGTTGGGACGCTGCCGGGATGTACGCATCTCCCGCCTTGTGTGATGCCTCACTCTCACCAGCGGTCGACGGAGTTAAGTTAGGATTGTTTCCTGAAAAAACTTTCTATTAAATTGCAGTTCATATAGGTAGGCTAAGAATTTTCCTGTTTTTTTTTACTTTACATTTGACTGTGCAATACAGTATTGTAATTAATGAATGCATACAGTATATATTTTATACGGTACCGTACTGTGAATTGCTCTGTTTTGCTAAATTATCACCATTCTTTAAGACTCCTGGGTAGGCTAGGCCATCTTCGACGTACGATATTTTTGACTTACGATGGGTTCGTCGTAACGCATCTCCATCGTAAGTCGAGGACTACCTGTATTAACGAATGTATGTATGTTGGACTTCTTTCGCGCCGCACGTAGCCAGCCGTTGCTGGTTGGAGGAGTGGTGTGATGTAAGCTATTGGGGGGGGGGGGTGAGGCTCACGCCAGCGCCAATGAATGCTGGGATACTCCTCAAAGGAAGAAGCGGTGGCGGTGGTAATGGCCGTGTTTGTGCGGTGTAAAGCGGAAAGCTGCTGCCATCTCGAGTGCGCGTTCTCCCCGGGTAATAACACTTTTTTGTTATATGAAATAAATATTCTGCCAGTCGGGAAATCGAACATTTTGTTCTGAACCGGCAAAGGTTTGTTGTGGGGGGGGGGGGTGGTTAGGCGCCTACAATGGCCAAGGACAAAATTGTGGGAAAACCTTAATGATGCCCAGAACAAACCGAATAACTTTTGTTGAAGTGGTCTTTGAAAGAGGAAAAATAAGATTGTTTGGTTGAGGATGCGAACTTGGATGCGGGGAAATATTGTTCGCGTAGAGCAGGAACAGCACGTGCGAGACAAAGGGTTGCGGCCCTTTGATTGATTGGTGGTATTATTAATTTACTACTAATGCTAGTGAAAGGGGGCCTTCATTGGAGGGAGCAGCGACCAGTGTGTTTTGGTCTACTCTTCCAGGCCGAGCCACGTGTTTTGGATAGAGGTGGGAGTACCCACCCAGACTTTTACCCCACCACCACACGCCACCTGCCTATTAGCTGACTGCGATTCACCCCCTTTATTCTGCTGGGTGGACAGAGGCAGGGTGCAGGAGGTGGGGACGTGGGGAGGGAGTAAGAAACTTGCACCGCTGTTTCATCTGCCGCGCCAGGAGATGGAATTCAACCTGCGATCTCTTGGTTGCAAGCCCAGTGCGTTGCTGACCTAAGCTGCCATGGTGGCTGCTCCATTATTAATATTATTGGTGGCCAAGTGAATTGATGGAATTTTTTTTGCTTTAAAATTCTCTACATTTTTGTTTTACTTATATTATGCGAATTCTTTTACACGTGGAGTTTACACGGTTAGAGCACCGGATTACACAATAAAGAAAATAAGAATTACACTAATGCATATGCATGTCGATTGTCATACGAGTGGATGTTGTTTAAGCCCCCCGTGTTATGCTCAGCTGAATGGGTTCTGGTGCGGCATTCGTCTCCTTTCGCAGTTCCTGAGCTGTGCCTGGCGCCGCCGGAGGTTGGCTTGTGCCGGGCGCTGATCCCCAAGTGGTACTACGACGCGGCCGCCTCCGAGTGCAGGTCCTTCAGCTACGGCGGCTGCGGCGGCAACGACAACAAGTTCTCCACGCAGCTGGAGTGCGAGGAACGGTGCCTCGCCGACGCGGGTGAGGGGGGGGGGGCCGCACTCCTGGGGGGCGGGGGGGGTAGCGCTCGTCGTAGCGATTTTAGTTTTGTTATTTTTATTTAAAACTCACGGCAACAAAACCGGGGCGCGCCGTTCGCCGACGGCACCTGTGGCCCCGAGGGTCAAACGTGCGGCACGTTAATCGGTGACGTTTCGGAAACGCGCCCCCCCCCCCTCTTTCGTTGGCGGAGGGCCCGTTGCCCGAAACATCGGCCCGATAGGACATCTGCCGGGCGGGTGGGGTTGAGGGAGTCGACGGAAGTCGGCGGCTCGTGTGTGGGGTTGCTTGCTTATTGGGATCCTAGGATGGAATGCGCATTATACATTTTAATTATTAATTGGAAGGTCGTGAGGAGTTCAAATCCTGGTTGGGTTGGTTGACTCAGCCCATCGTCATCATTTTCACCCCCAGGCTCGATTTAAAATGGGGCACCACTTTTTGAATTAAGTCAACATTGGTTGTTCTCTATAGACTTTCCCCTTCCCCCCCTCCCAAATTTTTTCCACCATTTGCCGTGCAGGGCCGTGAACGTGAGGTCAGGACTCATGCTTCAATGTGGCTCATCTGAGCAGCAGGGAAATCGCTGACGTTGAGGAGCACGCGAGACGCGTCTCTGCCCCGCTGTAGTAGCCCCCCCCCCCGCCGTCCTGTTCCGCTGCAGGATGTAAATTGGCGAGTGGTGTCGCCGTCGCTGCTGTAGTCTGGCGTAATTAGTATAATTACGTTGTAAATGTCCTTTACGGTCGCAAGCAGCTGTTGTATCCCGGCGGCGATGCAGAAATGGGTGGAGACGAGTTATGATCGGGGAGGTTGAGGCTCATCGGAGATGATTGGGGTATCCGATGCAATGCAATTTGGATTTATATAGCGACATCTAAATGCAAACTGCATCCTTGCCAACGCGCTGTACGGACGGGAGCAGTGGGCACGGTTTTATTGGTTACGGGAGCATTCGGTCGTAGGCAGAGAGGAAAATGGGAAGGCCTTGAGCCTAGACTTGGAACGGGTGGCGCAGGGATGTTATCATAATGTAAGTTGAGGTTATTGTTCACAAACGTCCTAAAATTTTATAAAAAAATAAGAATAGGTTTACCCTTTCTGTCAATAAAACAGGAGGGTGTTAAGATGTTAAAACACCACCTTTTGCGAGGAATCAAGTCTGCATTAACCACACGTACTTGTGGCAAAGCATGAAAACAAACATGCTCTGATAATTTCCGCATTTTCTTTGGCACCGATTGGCCTACACCAAAGAGTGACGGTTTATGGCCTAGTCTCACCGGTGCTAGACCGGAGAATGCCAAAAGACGAACAGCAGAAAGGCAGTGCACGTATCGGAACACTACTCGCCCGGATCGAGCAGGTATATTTCTAGGATATCTTTTTTGCCAGTATCCAAAATGATGAAAGCAAGATTGTCCTGTTGTCAGGGTTTTTTTTTACGAAAGCGCTGGACGAAAATGAGTGTTACGTTCTCAGGCAAGTGCAGCGGTGTGACGGTAACAAGCCCTCTGTATACACCAGGCTTCCGTGGGTGCTCAAGGCGAGCGGTGAACATTGTAGTCTCTAGATTTGAAGCTTTCGTGACTGCAAGGATTCATATTCTTGGGTTTTTTCGGTCAAGTCACGTAGGTAAAAAATTAAAATTAATCAAAGTTAAATAAAAATCACGACATTTCGGAGGCAACACAAGCCTCCGTCTTCAGGTGGAACCGTCACAGCACGCTTGCTGTATCAAGTAAATGAGAAATTCCAAGAGATCCTACCCCGTATATATACTGGTTGAGGTGGGAGGAGCCAGGGCAGGCCCCTGGACAGGAGTTTTTTTATTAATATGGTATGGTTGGTGCGGCTGAAGCTACGGCTAGTCTACATAACAAAGGACTGAGCCTTTGTTATGTAGACTGGCTGAGCGGGGGGGGGTGCCAGAGTTGTTAAAATGCGGCTGCTGCTAATGGGACCGAGCCCCTGCCATGTAGATGACTTTACCGAAAAAACCCAAGAATATTGCAGTCTGCGTTGTACCGATGAGTCCCACTGGCCGAGGACACAACTGGTCTGCGGTTGTCTCACCGTTGTGTTGCCCGCTGCCTTGGAAGGGACGATAGGGGGCTGCCCCATTTTCAATTCTTTTTTTTTTAGTCTGTGACCTATAAACAAATAAAACTTCGACACGTCCAGCGCTCTGTGGAGCTGCTGGTCTGGACAAGGCTGAGAGCATCATTGTTGTACGTGTGGCGAGGTGGCCACTTGGCATGCGCCTTGCATGGGGCGCATGCCGTGGACTGGAGTCATGGCCTGCTGCTGTTTGCGAGCAGCAGCAGCAGCAGCGGCACACCTTTACCCACCCACTCACTCCACGCACTCGCCAAAAACAAAGATGCTCCGAATAGCCTTAACATACTGTTGGGACAAGTGCTGTTAGCGAGCACCGAATGAAGGCTGGCACGGCACACGAGGGGGTGGATGGCCAACACCACGCCCGGCCGACTTTGTCTTCCTAGTGGCGATGCTTTTTCACATCGCACTTGGTACTCATTTGACACCGAGTTGCCCTAGGGAAGGCCCCAGTACCGATTCAGATTATCGTCATCGGTGTTGGTCGTGAGCGGGAATCGAACTCAGGCCGCCGGATTTTGTAGTGCAGGGCGCTGACCGCTACACGACCGCTCAATAGAATTCTGGAAGAAGGCTTACCCACTCACCCATCCACTCGCCCATTTGCCTACCCACTCACCGACACCCTTGCGTGTTGTTAAATCCATTTGTTTTCTAGCCTGTGCGCACCGTGCGTCCCCCTGTTCATGATGGCCTATCTCATCATTTACACAAACTGTTGGAGTTGAATCGCTGCGGCCAAACAAAGCTGCCTTCCAGCATTCAATTGATAAAGGGCTGTACGTATTATTATTATTACGCCACGCTAAAAATATGATACAGATAACTAGACTGAGAAGTCTGCCAACACTAATAGGAGTATTTGTACTTTGCTTCAAGATGGTAGGCAGGGCCACACGATTGCCCGTGGGTGTTTTGTGTTGTCGCGATGAGGAACCCTTGTTTTGTTTGGTTCCGTGTGCGAGGATTTGTTTTTCATTTTGCATCGTTTTTGTCTTCCAGGTGAGAATAACATCACCCAGGAAGCAAGGATGGAAGGTCCAACAGGTAATGACGCTCGACAACAACAACAACAATAAATCAATAATGTGAGCCGATCTCACGCTGCTGCTGCCGCACGGTATTCGCTCCCGTAGAGAAGAAACAACTGAGGTGCGAAAGGCAGCCACGCGATCAACCGGCGTCAGGCAATTGGGCAAGTTCTGTGGTCCCCTAAATATTAAGGTGTTTTCAACAAATTGAGTTTTTTTGTATACATGCGCGAAGAAACGGAAGCACCCCGAGAAAAACCTACCCGTGCGATGGGAAACGCTTCGTCCCATATGGACGGACCCTTTTATTCTTACTGCCTTCGCCTGGCGAGCCAGGGTGCAGGCACCTCTTCGACGCTCGCGACACAGGAGTTTTGCAACCACATTTATGGAGCAAATCCACCAACCCTCGCTGCTCGTCTCCACAGCGCTGGATCACAGGCAGCCAGTCACGTCCGTTACCATCATCTCCCGTAAAATGTAAAGCCTCCCTTAATGCTTGCTTTTCCTACGCGTGGAAAAGGGCGGTCCTGCGTAGCTTGTTCATCGCCAAGGTGCACAAACACCACATCGTCTGTGGCCAGAGCAGGACGTCAAATTAAACCACGCTTTAGCAGGCGGCTCTCGGAGGGGCAGGGGGGGGTAGAGCAAGAGCCGGCACCGCTGAGATCGTGGGTTCGAATCCAGGTTTCATCCGCCGCCCATGATTAAACCGCATTCTCAAGTGATTCGGTGGTCTTGGCCTGGTCACCAGTGGCTTCCCAACGTTCAACTTGGTGTTCTGTACTTAATTTCGCTTATTCAAGGACTGAAAACAAGTATCGATTTGCCTGTCCAATAAATGTGGCTGTCTGTTCGTGGGGCGGCCTCCTGCTGTGTAGACCGAAGGTCACTTGAAGAAGGAAACTTGGTGGTAGCTCAACGATACCCGCTCTTGTGTGGGGGGCAGTGCCTAATTAAGCTAGTGCGGGGCCTGTAACATATGTTATAATGGTGCTCTAAATAAAAAAACACATAAATATTAAAACACACATTTTTACTTGCATAGTAAAGTAATTGGATTTTTTCGTTTGCTATACAGCCAGATAATGACAAATCGCTAACCTTAAACACCCAGTCGTTCATAAAAGTTGAAGGCAGTATAGTACTATAGTAATAGAGCAAGTGCAGAATCACTGAATCGGAATTGATAGCTTGAAAGCATTTAGCGCCGGGCCCTTGAGTGCGGCGCCCGTAGCATATGTAGCTACTTTTGCTACTAGGATAATCCAGCACTGGTGGAGGGGCCCACCACAGTGATTCACTGCTAAGGGGGAGCATGGACATGGCCTAGAGCAGGACACTAAGGGGAGGTTTGGATTGTGTAGAACCCACTAGCAACTCCCCGAGTGCAAGCCCCGATTATCGGGGTCTCAAGGGGAGCCGCATGTTTTTTGGGGAGGGGGGGGGGTGGGTGAGGTGGCGGCGATTGCCCCCGTCGCCGGACGATGGCCCGGACCACCGTCCCTAACGGTGCGGTGCGTGTGCGGGCCGCTGTGCAAAGACGACACGTGCACTGCGCCGATGGTCGAGGGCCCTTGCATGGCCGCCTTCCTGCGGTGGTTCTACGATGCGGAGAGCCGGGCGTGCCGAGAGTTCACGTACGGAGGCTGCCATGGCAACAAGAACAACTTTGAGAGCAGCGCGGAATGCATGAAGGCCTGTTCCACCGGTACGCTTGGCGCTCGCTCTGCGCTTGCTCCTCCACGCTCGTTGGAGCGCCTCGGGCATCGTTGGCTCATTGCCGGTGCCTTACACCAATCGCGCACCACTGCTGGTCGAAAGGGCCTCCGCCAAAGCTGATTTCGAAATGGTATTTTGGTCAATTTTTCCCACATTGACCGGACACAGGAGGTGGGACTATGCACACTTTAACTCGCTGCATGTGACCTGCCGATCAGATTAACTGTGGTCACGCCCGTTCATACGCCGATGGGCTGGTGGATTAAAGGAATTTGGTTACCGTTGTTTGGGCCACCGCGCTGGGGCACGGAATTGAACCGGAGGAAATCGTGGTTGTGAAGTTGGGGCGCCCCGACCATGGCAGCTTGCAACTCGCCCACGCGTGCGTGCGTGCGTGCGGGACCGTGTTCTCTGAATCATGGGACGTGCCCCGAACTTTTGGTTCGATGGCAAAATAAAAAAAACAGTTTTGTCGCGGCCAGCTGTTTTGTCGCAGGTGATGCGGCCTCGTTTATGGTGTAAAGCTCGATAATCGGCACGATCGCACACCGCAGACTTCTCGAGCGTGTGACGAGCGAAAGCCCCCACCCCCATGTGAACGACTAGTGGCGTAGGCCGGAAAGGCCACGGGCTTCAAACAAGCGCCCGCGGCTTCACATTGTCGACTCGTGTCGACCAGTCGGCGGAGGGGGTGAATGATTTGGGGCCGTTGTGCGGGTAATCTGTGGGGGGGGGGGGCAATAACAATTGTAGAAACGAGCTGGAAGGGATTTTCTGAACGTGTCCCGTTTTGAAGTTGATTTCACGCGCTACGTGAAGAAAGGGCCATTGCCCCACCGTACATTTATTACGCCCACATTTTTGCACCGCTGCCAAGCGTAGCTTTATCGCCCAGGCAGAATTTGTTTACCATTACACTATGGCGTTGTAGTGTAGTGGGTAACGTCTCTTCAGCTCTTGAGCAACGAGACCAATGGTTCGAATCCGACTTTACACTGTGCTCAATCAATGTGTACCACGGTTGTTTTTGCTCTGATTTCGGGTTTGATTGTTTGTTGTACTGGGTTTTCATGTTTTCGCTTTTGTCATTTTGGTGACTTGACTTCAGTCTCTCTTGGAAACGAGAGTAGGGCACCGCGGGGGCGAAATGTCATGTCCCTCGCCTGGTATGTAGGAGGTCGTGGATTCAATCCCGACTGATGCCTGCTGTATATTTGGAGTTTTCGTCTCTCTCCCCATGGTCACGTGATTTTTATTTCTTCACCGGGTCCTCCTTTTTTTCCGCCTCCACAGTTAGAATCGGCGTCGCGCGTTTAGAATATTTGGCCGCTATAAATTTCCACGTGATTAGCCGCTTAGTTGATAGCCAGGTCGCTTCTGATAAAAGAGCTACTCGCTCAGTGGGGCCTTACCTGGTGAAGTAAAAAATAGTTAAAATCTTTAATTAAAGCTTTCGTAACTGCAGGAATTCATATTCTTTTGGTCTTTCGGTAAAGTCACGACCGCTTATGTTGCGATCGAAACGTCTTAGTTTTTTGTTCTTTTCTTTTAACCTATATACGTGACTTTACCGAAAGACCCAAAGAATAGGAATAAAAAAATTGTTTCGTTTTTAATCTTGTAGTGAAAGCAAAATCGATGGACCAGGAGACCCGAGACGTGGTGTTGTAACCGTTGCTGCTGCCTGTGTGTGTGCTTGCGTTGTGTCCGTGCGTGCGTGCAGATCGTGCCGTCAAGAGCCAGAGGATGCCCATTCAGTTTGAACAACCACTGCAAGGTACCGGAACGCAGCCTTCACTTTTTTTTTCTCTCTACATTTCCGTCATTCACGTTTTATGCAAGTAGGCTTGGCGATACAAAACTGTGCGCAGAATCGTAGCAGGGTGCAGCTGCTGCCATTTCCCACTTGCGTCGACGGATCGAGCTCGGGTCGTGTACGGCAGCAGACGGCAACTACTGCAGCAGTAGCAGCACCAATCTACAGCGCTAGACTAGTCATCCACGGCGCTAGACTAGTCATCCACGGCGCTAGACTAGTCATCCACGGCGCTAGACTAGTC